>CM038643.1:32103564-32401064 GCA_021554675.1 Leuciscus idus | reverse complement strand
ATTTCATCTAAATTTGTTATTAAAAAGTTTATCAAAAAAGGAGAGACCATTTACAAAAAGTTGAGGATTTTGTAAGGTTGTATTATTAATATCTACATTTGAGGCCCGGAGAATGGAGACTTCACCCAGAGGTGGTGAAGTTGATATGGGAGAGATTTGGACCAGTGAAAGTGGACCTGTTTGTGTCTCGAGAGACATCCCACTGTCCACTGTGGTTTTCCCTCTCACATCCAGCCCCACTGGGGTTGGATGCCATGGCACAGGCGTGGCCGAGGCTGCGCTTGTACACTTTTCCCCCAATCGCTCTGCTCCCAGGAGTTCTGATAATTGTAAAGATTATGATACAGTTAAATCTCTAATTTTAAAGGCATATGAATGTGTACCCGAAGTAGAGCTTAGATCGGGCCCAACAAATCAAGCCCGACCCTACCCGAGCCCGAGCACGTTGTGTCCGAACCCGGCACGGCCCGACACGTTCACTGTAATTATGAGCCCGAGCCCGATTTAAACCCGACCATTTTTAATATGTGGGCCGTTATAACCAGAGGCGGCGCCAGAATTTTTTTTTAACGCAGGTGCTGCTGTGCTAGATTATTTAGGCTACAGGGGGAGCTGCGCAGTTATATATATTATATAAATACTATTAATAAATGAGCAAAAAATGGCCACTCAATATTTAATATTCAATTATTTTAATTATCACAATTAAAGTTTTAATTTTATTAAATTGAACAAGCACAACATTCAGCATTCAATCAAATATTCTTAAAGATTAATTATTATTAATAATGTTACTTCAACATATTGTTATTTTAACATAATATGTGTGTGAGCAACAAGCAAGATGTGCATTTGTAAATTCGGTGACAGCGTGTGTTACGAGTTTCAAATGGTGTAAGTGACCGTGGCGCGCCGGCGACTCCATCCATGTCATGATTATAATGTCTGCTATATTGCTTTTTATGTATTAAATCCAGGCAATGGGTTGATGAAAAATGTATCAACATTTAAGATACAATTTATACTAAACGAAATTCACTTTAAAGAAAATCTTGCTTCAAAACAAAACTTAACAAACTTTAAACTAAATGTGCTTATTTAATGGCTAAAACACGTAAGGTACTACAGACTCTCTTTTTGTACAAATTGCAGCACATTCATTTAATTCTGAATTTTGCACATGTTGAAAGGCATTTGTTTGTGCATAGTAAAACATATCTGTAACATTTATCAAGTTCATAATTGTGCCTGCATTTATTAATTATTATCTTAATGAATAATGCGACAAGGAAGAAGCATGTAAACTGCGTTGTTTATTCAGAAATAATTGAATGGATCGTAAATGGATCTGAAATTCCGAATAAAACGTAAAAAATAAATAAAAAAAATAAACCGTGAATAATGATGAACACCGAAAATGATGGCCTAAGACTATAGGCCTACTACTTTAATATAAATAAACAATGTTTTAGAACATATAATATTTTTTAAACAAAATAAATATTTGTAAAACCTATTATAAAACGTAGGCCTATAGTGCAAAAACGCTGCTCCATTCTGGTAGCCTCCTGCTGTGCTGTGTATGAGCCTGTAGATGAAGTGTGAGAAATTGATTAGGCCAAGGCTGCCTGCTATATATGTAATCATTATATAATACCATATTAATCACAAAGCTATAGCCTACTTACATGGTTCTACATGTTGTCATGCAAGAACAAGATTGCGTCCACAGTTTCTGGTTTCAGAGCGGTCCTCCTCTTCTCTATCGTTCGGCCAGCTGCGCTGAACACCCGCTCGCTGCTGCTGCTGCTTGCTGGAATGCAGAGGACGGATCTTGCCAGCCTGGCTAGTTTTGGGTACACCAATCCGTTCACTTTCCACCATTTCAGTAGGTCCCGGTCGTCATCCATGGCATGCTTCTGTGAATTGTACATAGCCACCTCATCCTCATCTGGTTCGTTATCATCGTCTTGGTTCTCCCACTCAGCAAATTCGGAGTCTCTCCTGGGCCTGGCTGCTGGTGGTGTGAAGCCAGTACTGCTCATTGCACTGTCAGCCGCTGCAGCATCTTCCTCCACAGGCAAGAGTAGGGTGCGAACGTGGGCATGTACTTCAGCTATCTCTTCAGGAGACATCATCCTCAATTTGTTGAATTTGGACCAGAGGAAAAGAGCAACTTTGTGCAGCATGTTCACCTTGATTTTTTGCACAATGAACTCGGCATGTCTCTGGCGCACAAATGCTTGCTGCGGTGAGTCGGTGGGAGAGGGCTAGCAATGTCTCTTCAGTCTCTCAACCCAGAGGCAGACCAGGTTTATGGTTGCATATTTGTCGCCCTCCAACTCTCTCTGGGCATTATAGAATGGCTCCAAAAATGTGACCAGAAAGCTCAATAAGTCAGGTGCAATTGTCACGGTGTGACAAAAACAATTAGAAAAGAGATTAAAAACCCTCGTGAATAGTGTTATTTGGAGACCTCCTGTGGATACCCGTCTCATCACACCGCAAATCTGTTGCTATGGCAGCGAGGCCAATTGCCCGATTGACAGCAGGTGTGGAGAAATTAACAGAGAGCATTGGGAGAGGAACACAGATTCAGATGGGGCTTTAAAAAGAGAGAGGAAACAGACTGTCGTGTTGTTCTCCTCCCGTGAGATACTGTGTTTGTCGGCGGGTTGCTTGTATTTGAGGCTGGGCTGTGAAGCGGGCGAAGATTGAAGTTGAGAAGTGGAAAGAAGAAAGTGAAGTATTTGTCAATGGAAACCCAAGGGATTATCGTCAGCAGTGGGAAAGACGCAAAGTGATGAGTATTGGATTCGTTGTTATTGCACTAACACTGAAGTGGTGTGGAGAGAGTTTGGAAAGCGTGTGGCACGAGTGAACTAGTACACAGAGTGAATTATTGATCTGTCTCCAACTTTTGTCCTTCCTTCGCTGAATGTGACGATCGCTGCAACTGTCTTCTGCTGTCTCTGGAGAGAAGTTGAGCCCTTGTGAGAGACGAGAGTTGATCTGGTGGGAGGAAGACCGGTGGGTGAGTGCTGGCCCGAATGCACGGTGTGCGAGTGGAATGCAGTGCCTGAAGTGACGATTCACACGGTTTGTGTTATGGAGTGAAGTTCATCGGGTGGAGAGGTAATAGTAGTCTGCTGTGCACTCTCTCCTTACAGTCTTTCACCCGCTGTCTCCAAGGAAGGTTTTGATATATCGAACGCCCAACTTACCACTTTGAGACAGCCTGGCTCTATTAATGCTGAATGTTTTATATGCTGTTGAACTGCTAGATCCTGCTACATAGTTACAGTGTGCAACTGAAGTGGAGTGTCTCGCTTAAAGCATCCTCCCCGCCTGGTGGTCTCCACACGCCCCTCACGAAAGCCGCTGCCCTGTTTAGAACGAGAGAAGGTATTGCAGCTGAATGTTTCATCTACTGTCGAATGGTTAAATCCTGCTACATTGTTATAGTGTACAACTGAAGTGGAGTGTCTCGCTTAAAGCATCCTCCCCGCCTGGTGGTCTACACACGCCCCTCACGAAAGCCGCTGCCCTGTTCAGAACGAGAGAAGGTATTGCAGCTGAATGTTTCATCTACTGTCGAATGGTTAAATCCTGTTACATTGTTACAGTGTACAACTGAAGTGGAGTGTCTCGCTTAAAGCATCCTCTTCGTTTGGTGGTCTCAACACGCTCCTATTGAAAGCTGCTGTCCTGTTCAGAAAGAGAGAAGGTATTTAACTGAATGTTTCATATGCGGTTGAGCAGTTGAACCCTGTTACATTGATACAGTGTACCGCTGAAGTGGAGTGTCTCGTTCTAAGTGTCTTCCCCGTCTGGTGGTCTTCACACGCCCCATCGAAAGCCCCTGCCCTGGTCAGGAAGAGAGAAGGTATTTTTAACTGAATGTTTATTGCGCTGTTGAATAGTTAAACCCTGCTACCTAGTTACAGTGCACAGCCGAAGTGGAGTGTCTCGCTCAAGTGTCCTCTCCGCCTGGTGGTCTCCACACGTCCCATTGAAGGCCTCCGCCCTGTTCAGAAGAGAGAAGGTATTACTGTTGAGCGCTTGTATACCGCTGAAACCATTGAACTCTGTTGTGTTGCAGTACACAGCCGAAAGGGAGCGTCTCGCTCAAAGTGTTCTCGGCCTGGTGGCCCTCCATGCCTATGTTGTAAGCCGCTGTCCCTGTTGAGAAGGAAGAGGATCAGCCGCGGCGCGTGCTCTGATTGAAGTGTCTTCCTGTGGTCTAAGGATCCCCTACGTCTTGGCTGGAGGCCCCGTTCTAACTGGTTTGGCACCAAGGACACTTACCGGGATACTCACCTGTTTCCCCTCCTGGCCCGGCCCGCTCGCCACCTGCGTCCCTGTGCTCCGTCCGAGTCTGAGGCCACCGCTCCCTGGATACTTACCTGTGGACAGCATCCGAGACTTGCTCCATCCCCGCCCGCGAGTACTTACCTGGTTCCAGTTTGAATGGGGTCCGGGTAGCCAAGATTTCCTTGTGAGCCCTGTAAAGAGTACTTACCCAGTGACCTACCTGGATGGTGTGTGTCCTCCTTTGATTTCTCTCCGACGAGCCGCAGGGTGTTCACGAACGTCCATCTCGCTCCGGTCCAGGGGGCCCATCGAATTGCTTCTGGCGACAAGAAGGAAGATTTTAATTAGGACTTTTAAATTATCCGCTTTTAACTCAATAAAGAAATTGTTATTCCTTTATCCTCTGTCTGCTGTTTGGTTCCTTGACACGCTCCTCGAGGTGGTACCCGGTCTCCAGGGGTGGGTGCAGTCTGGCTTGGCCCACCCCGACCTGTGACACAATATTTTCGATGCGCTCAACCTCACCGCGGGTCTCCAGTTTCTCCCGTAGCTCTGAGTATATGTCTTGCACTGACTTGAGTGTGAGGTACACTGTGCTGAATCGCGTCTCCCCGATCTGTAGCAATGTCTTTGACAATTGCGCAACCAGGCCAGATTGTTTTAGATATCTTACAAGTCCTTTCGCAGCAGATATGGTCTCTCCTATATCCGGCGCGTTTTCGGACAGTGCGTCGGCATGCAGACCGTGGCGAAGGACAGTATTAATTAGGTGATCGAGACAAGAAAGCCTCCTATATGGTTCCAGGGCTTTGATTATGTTGCTGCCTTCATCTGTTACCCACACTATTCGGCTGAGGGAGCTAGGGTCGAGGCCAAATTTGTTGACCAGCAAGCACACTATCTCGCGTCTGATGTTTTTTCCCGTTTTAGCATCTTCCAAGGGAAACATTGCGGTGGTGAGTTTTACCAACTAAATTATAGTCGTCGGTGATATAATGGCACGTTATTGCGATGTAACTTATCTTTTTGTAGTCATCAGTCCACATATCTGTGCTCATCGCTACGTCTCCATTCTTCAGAGCATCTTTGAGCGTCTGTGCCAGAACTTTCCTCCTCTCATCTGCCTTTTCTATGCAAGCCTTGGAAACGGTGCTATGGTGAGGCAGAATGGACTGGGCCGATACACGACCATATGTAGCACCAACATTGATTAATTCTTGAGCTAGCCGCTCGAAGCCCTGGCCACTTACAACGTAAAATGGCCTTATGTCCCTGCAGCAAAACTCAACACATTTCTCTGTGATGGCTTGCCTCGCCCTCTGGGGAATGCTTGGAAAAGTAACAAAAGAGGACATTGAGGGCTGAGGCTGACTATTATCATTTCTGTCATGGCAAGCCTGCTTCATGTGTCTGTTCATAGTCGAAGTCCCCATTTTTTTGCTGTCATAGGCGAGCAGCGTGCCGCATTTAATGCACGAGACAAAGCCAACACATATGTTGTCACTCCCTACGACTAGCTTAAAATGTTTCCATACCTCCGATTTTCCTTCAAACTTGCTCAGAGTTAATTCTCCTGTTTTAATTATTTTTTTTTTGCCTCTACAATCTCCATGTTGCACTATAGTACAGAATAGTAGGCTACAGCACGCACAGCAGGTGTGATACGTCGAGCGTGCGAGACTTCGAGTGCGAGTGGACGAGACGCTGCGCATGACACGTGACGTGCTTTATCAAGGGGTCGGGTCGAGTCCGGGCTCGGGCAGAGAATCTAAGCTCTAACCCGAAGCATACAGACAGCACTTTTGATTGCAGAAAAAAGACGAGTTGCAAACAAACGTAGAATTTGTGCGTGATCTGAGAAAACACTTTAATCATTGGTGTGCAGCATTAGACATTAAAACATTGGAGGATTTAATTCATTTGATGGTGTTGGAACAATTAAAAAATCCAGTCCCGAGCTGTATAGCTATATATATCAGTGAGCATAATGTTAAAATGCCAGAGGAAGCGGCGATGTTGGCCGATGATTTTGTACTAACGCACAAAACCACTTTTGTTAATTGGCATGCTTGTGATGTTTAGTATGTAAAATCTCTATCTAACTATAACCGTGTTTTCATGGTCAAATTTGACTCGAGCAAGATTTGCAATTACTGTCATGAGAAAGGACATTGGAAAGCAGATTGTCCTGTCCTTAAAAATAAATCCAAACATAATGCACAAAGTTCACATGATTAGCCTTCTGCTTTGGCGGCACCAATCCTGTCGGCAGGCAGTAAAATTGTTGAAAATCAAAAACTTGATGTTGATTTCTTTTCTTACTAAACTTTTCTTACAGAAGAGGAAATCCCTGTTAAAATCTTGCGGGATACTGGCGCAATGGGCTCATTTATTTTGGAATCAGTTTGCCTTTTTCCTCGCAGTCTCATACCAGTGTGAGTGTTTTAATTTGTGGAATAGGACTGAATACTCTGTCTGTGCCTCTTCACAAGGTAAGGCTTCAGTCCAATTTGATTCAAGGTGAGGTTGTAGTGGAAGTATGACCAGCTTTGCCAGTTGAGGGGGTCTTACAGTTGCGAATTGGCTTTTGAGAACGTGAAATCCTTGCTGTGTTTAGCGCCCAATATAATATATATATTCCATCCATCACAGAAAGCCACAAAATCACTTATCTCATTCACAGTTCCATGCTGGTGGAACGCTCTCCCCACCCTCATCCGGAATGCAGAATCCCTGACAACATTCAAAAGACAGCTGAAAACCCATCTCTTCCGTGAGCACTTAACCTCAAAAAAAAAAAAAAAATTCCTTCCCCTTCCCTTTAAAACCTCACTTGTCGGGTTTATGCTACTCTGAATAATGCCTGAACTTTGTATTTTGAGCACTACTTGCGTTGTTTTTGCCTCGTCATGATGACTCGCTTAATTTTTTTATTATTATAATTTTTTTTATTACAGAATAAAATAACAAAACAAGCTTCAAACCCCCCACCCACCTCCCCATGCATTCATACCACAACCACAATCATCCACACATTCATACTGTTATGACAAGAAAGCAAAATAAAAGGAAACACAAAGCAAACAACATTAATAACATAATAAAAATAAAAATAAAATAAATCAATAATACTGATAATAAAAATAAAAAAACCAATAAACAAAATACAATAGAATTAGCAAAACATTTATGCCATAACACATGGCGCACCTTTAAGAAAGTACACCTAATATTTATATCTCTAACTCAAGTAAGCAGACATTCCATTTATTTTCATGCTCAGTTATTCTGTTGTTATTTGTTGCTATAATTGTTTCTAGCGTATACTGATAAAACACTCTATTCTTAAAGTGTTTTATACCTAAATTTGATCAAGTTTTAGCTTTAAAAACAAAAATTTGACCCATCAAAATAATCATATTCAAAAAGTGTATGGATTTACCCTCAAAAACACATAACAAAATATTCTGAGGTGTGATTTGCAAAACAATATCCATAGACCTTAACCATAACTGTATACTGACCCAAAACTTAGCCACATGTGGGCAAAAATAAAACACATGCATCAGGTCCTCCTCCTCATCCCCACAGAACCTGCAACAGGGATCCTTTTCTATCTGCCATTTGAACAAAGATTTTTTTGTTGCAATAATTTTATAAACATTTTTAAGTTGAAATATTCTGGAATATGAATCGATTGTAGTTCTATAAATTGTTCTAAAATAATCTTTCCACAAAATTGGATCATTAAATTCATCTTCCCAAAACAGGCAGGTTCTGTGTGGAAAAAGTGCAGTGCCTGTGATATTTAAATTCCAAATATATATTATTTTATTTATCTTTACACCAGACAACCATTTGAGGCATCTTATTGGTGGAAGACAAACCATTAATTTATTATTTTTTTCATTTTGCAGTTTCGTTTTCCAAGTTTTAGGAATTGCAGAAATCAGCTGGTTGAATTGACCTTTCGCCGGCCCCTCCCCCAAAACGGCCATTGTCCAATCACACATCATAGCAACCGTTACTATGTGAGCAGGTCCGACAAACATTATCAAGATGGTGAAGCGTGCGCCCATGGCGTTTGTAAATCGGACACTAGATACCCCGAGAGATTGTCTGGAGGAGTTGTGTTCTTTCCATTCCCAAAGCCGAAAACACAAACAGTGTGGACGGCCCCACTCCCAGTTAAATGTGTTTAACATTACGAAGCATAAATACGTCTGCTGGCTGTGGTATCGATGGCTAACGTTACTTAATTATTATTTATTTTTTTCTGATCTGAAAAACTATCCTATCTGTAACTCAAAAAAACATAATATTGTCTGAACCGCGATTTTTATGATCCGTTGCCCCACTAATAAATATTATGGTCTCAACCGCGATTTTTGTGATCCGTTGCCCCACTAATAAATATTATGGTAAGTGCATTATGAAAGACAATCAAGGAAAGTTATTTAGATGCAAATTAAGGCTATGTCTGGTTAAACAGTTATTGTGTGATTTCGTTTATTGTGCTTTGTCAACTTGAAGCATGAATTTGAGAAAGAAAATCATTTTTGGAAGAAAATGCACCATATACATACTTTTGTCAATGATATAAGTTATAGCTAAAAGATTGTAAAAGCTTTCAGTTCTCCCTGCCTAATTGTAGTTGAAAAGTCAAATTAAGCTTGATTAATGATATAGTGACTGATCAAATAAACTACAGCATCGGGAATATAACTCCCATGTGTTTTGCAGCATTTAAAATTTCAGTCATTGTGTTATGCGAAAAAACACACATACGAAATTATTGCTGACAGCACTTTTATTTTCAGAGAGTTTTTTTTCTTTCACACAAAAACACAACAGTAAGTGTCTTTCAATGCTTTTAAACACTTGATTCCTCGTTCTTTGTCATATCACAAATGATGTGTGAACACCGGTAAGCATTAGCCTCGATAGTGACGTAGATAGTAGTCGTGTCTCCTTCATTGCGTATTTTTATATTTTGAATATATCCCTCCACTGCACTCTGTAACCCCTTTTGCCTCGATCTGGAGGATATCGCGGAGGTATTGCTCCAAAAATGGTCACTGACACGCACGGGTATACCTCTTCCCGTCATGGCAATCTGTCGCGCTGGTCGTGTTTGACCATTTGTTTGTCGGACGTAGCAACAGTAACTAAGGGGGGCGGGGCTCGGCGAAAGGTCAATTGTAACTGATCGAGAGAAATGCTAAAAACATTTCTCAAGTTTTCATAAGAAATAAAATCTCCAGATAAATCTAAAAGGTCATTGACAAAAATTAACCCATTTTTGACACATTCCTCCCACAACAATGGCTTGTCTCCAACCATAATGTTTGAATTCATCCATAACAACTGTGTCTGAAACAACTCGCTTAATTTAGTCCTAATTTGTAAGTCGCTTTGGATAAAAGCGTCTGCTAAATGTAAATGTAAATATATTGGATCATAATCCATTAACCTTTCTAAATTCTTTGCAGTGTCCGAATCAGAGGTTGGTTCGGTGGTCCTTGTTCTTGCAATCCTTCTGTCGACACATGCGAGGATCGGAAAATGTGGTAGCTGATGCACTGTCACGCGCTCCAGATGCATTTTAATCCATTGGATTTGACATGTTATTCCCTTTCGGTGTCTTTGGTCCTGAACTTGTTTGTACCCTATGACTGTTTGAGTTTTGTTATGTTTTGTTACAGTGATCTTTGTGGGAGTCCCTGTCTTATGGGGAGGGGTGTGACGACCTCTGCTGTTGGTTTTGAGAATTGCTGTTTGGTACATTTGCCCACTAATTACCTCAATTCGCTCCGTGCACGGCGACCGCTGACCTTCGAACTTGAGTGTGTGGGCCAGTACTTCCGGTGAAAACTTCCGGTGATCTGACAGCGAGAGCGGGAGACAGAGAGAGCGAGAGACAACAGCGACCGAGTTCCATTACCACAGATATAATTTTTCACAATGAGTGTTTTTGGGATTCGAGAGAGGTGACTAGCCTTTCAGAGGGTGACAACCTCAGCACTTCATCTTTGTGTGCCGTTATGTACCATTTCGTCACGTTACAACAGTTAAGTCAGCTTTCATGCATTCCCCGTTGCCGCTGTGGTACGGGCTGAGTGGATGCAGAAGATCCGGAGGGATGACTTCAACCCAACCAAATTTTTAAATGCATATAATTTTCAGTGTATTTCACCTGTGCGTTTCTATGCTTTCTATTACTGCATTTATTTTGTGCAAGTGAGATGAGTAAAGATCATAAATCATTATCTGTCTGGTGTTTATAAGCAGCACATACAGTATTTTACTACTCTGCTGTCCCGGCCCGTCTCCGTCAGCCCCCTAACAAGTTGAAAGATTATGAGCTTCGATAGATGGGCTGCCTTCGCCTGTATCCTTATTTTGGCCTAAAGGATTTTGTTTGATGTATTGCATTGGTGTTCTATACAGCTCTGTGCGGTCTGCTGTGCTGTTGGTATTGCACAGATGGTTCATTCAATTCATCTTGTGTTGTCACATACCACCTTTTTGTTTCCCGGTGTGTTTCTCAAGTCGACAGGTGCCGGAGAAGAGGGTGTATAATCCGGAGGAAAACGGGTGGCGCCAGTATGTGGATCGTGACGTGGTCCTTGACGTTGAGCGTGAACACGCAGACCCGGGCAGAGCATGCGTGTGGGCTACTTCTTGTTGTTGTTGTTGTATTTCTGCGATCGCCATTAAAGGCTTGACTAAACTAGTCTCTCGTGTCAGCGACTCATTGTACCTTATCTTCACACTGGAGCTATATGTAGGAGCATTGCTTGTTCCTGTCACCCACCACACAAAGCAATGTTTTTAAGGTGACAATCCGTTATAAATATGAAGATTGTACTGTATCTTGAAGATTGTAATGTATCTTCTATTATATAGATGAATATGGAAATTTTGTTAATTAAAAAATAAGCACTTTAATGTTGTAAAAAAAACGAACAATTTATGTTCTGTTAGATGTGTTTTGACTACTTTTTGTATGTTGTTTAATTATATCTCTAGATAACGTAAATATATTAACAAAGAATTTTTAGAAGAGCCTCACTGACTGTGTTTCGCCTCTGGGTGTGTGTGTCTCATTATGTCCACTAATTAAGTTCATTTCTGTTTGAGTTTCATGGTCGTGTCTCCTCCGTGTGTACGATGTGGTGTTGGACTGCTTATCTGATTTGAATTCGCCTTGTGGATTATTAAAGCTGGTTATACTTCCTTCTTCTTCATTGTGTGTTTGTCATGCACCACAAACCGTGACAGCTAATTTACCTGTATCACACAAACATACAATACACACTTTAAAATAAACTGATAAACACCATGAAAAGATGGTATAACTAAAGGCCACATGATGACTTGCAGATCATCTAAAGTGGCCCATCCAAGCTACATGTACAATACAAATGAACAGACTGTAACAGTATAAAACGTTACCTGTGTTTTTTATTGTTTTTCCACTGGCTATTGAATAAAAATGAGTATCTGGGTTTAAGGTAATACCACTACAAGCCGCTAGAGGGCACTAGTGCAAGAGGGCTACCAGATATAAACCTGAGAAAACCCATGAACAAGTCAGTTCAGTTTGGTAGAAGGGAACCTCATGGTTAACTTTTATGCTACCTGCTAGCTGTTGGAAGTCCGTTTTTGAGAACTCGTAGAGTTTATGCTCAAATGTGAGTATTGTTTAACTGTATATTGATGTATTTGAAATGAATAATGTCTGATGTTATGTTTTGCTTTCTTTGGTAGCAAGGACTTTTCATTATCAGTCATTATCATCATTGGACCAACACAACGCTTGTGTGGATGTTTGGATGATCCGCTATACATCTCTGGGGAACGAGAGTTAGGGATCTGGGGGTTACCATACTGTAGCCATTGACTAACTTCACCTCATCTTCATTTTGGATTATTGGAGTATATCATTGCGTCGCTCTTAAATAACCTTGTGGATTTAAACTCATCTCATCCCATCATCATCATCATCATCATCATCATCATCTCTGCTCATCTAAAGACTGGTCATTGACGTTAAGTTTAATTTATTATTTGGTCACACCAACTCAGAGATAAAGACTGTTTGTTTCAGTATATTTGTTTATTGTTGGAGGAATTATATAGTATGCACTTATGGAATAAAAAAGGGAAAAAGGAATATTTGTTGAATGAAGTGGTTTTATTTTTCAGTGCTGGTCAAATTTCTGTTGAACCCCCTCAGTGTAACACCTAAACAAAAAAGGGGTTGTACAAGACCGTGCACAGTGTTACCCATAAACAAGACAAATCAGCATCAGGGTAACATGCATGACACTGAAACAACAGAAAATGCAACATAAAAAACACCCCAATGTATTTAACATCCTCCTTTCATGATACTTTCTATCATAATCTTTATTTTTCTCTCTTGATCTATCTGTTACTAGAATGAAAAACTAGAGCTTTTTCTGCTGATCAGAGCCATGCTCTAGCTAACAGTTAGCACACATTCTCCAGATGCTTAGGTGATGCTTAGCTTAATGAAACTTCATATAGCGTGTTATTTAAGATCTCTATCTATTCTGCATGTTTGCTTTGCAGTATTGGGAGATGCAACGGTTGGTACATTGAACCTTATTTAAGATCTCTATCTATTCTGCATGTTTGCTTTGCAGTATTGGGAGATGCAACGGTTGGTACATTGAACCTTAGGCCAACAATCACATTAGCAGAGTATTTAATTTTTAATTTGTAATGCCCAAAAAGTAATGCATGTTATTCAGTATTACAAAAAGCTAAAAATAGAAAAACAAGCTAAAATATAGCCGCAAGCAGCGATACGGGGCCAAGCCCCTGAAGCAGCAGGAACAAGAGTAAAAATATCAGAAATTGAACATACGTGAAACAACAGCTGGTTCAGAAGTAGGCTACAGATGAAAATGAACTCTCCCAGCCCTCCTCCAGCCTCTCCCACTCTGCTCAATGTTCCTCTGCAACCACACTGTGTGTGTGTTGCACGCTCTGCTCAGTGGCTCATGGCCCAAATGCATGTACCGTTCAAAATCAGCGGAAAGGCAAAGTCCGCTAAAAAGCGTGCTGACATGCTTGGACTTCTCTGGACTTGTTTCTTTTTGCAATAGCCCTACTGTGCTGTAACATGGTGTGTATTCGGTTGTTAAGTCGTGACGTAACCACTCTCCGATAATACTCTTTCCGGGTCCAAAGTCCAGGTCCTCTCTACCTACCTACCGCTTTCGCTAGTGTTTTGGTTATTATTGAGTGTTTTTACAATGCCGCAGTGCTGTGTCCCGTGTCCCGAGCTAACTCACTTCAACCTCGTAAATCTTCTTTTTCATTGATGCCTGGACTCTACCCTTAATTATGCCACCTGAGTGATGAGCTACACTAACCACTCTGTTGGTGTTAAAGGAATTTAAACCCTTTTTGACCGCCAAAGGTGCCTCACTAAGAAGGACGTGGTCATAAATAAATTTACAGGTTCCACCATTGTTATTTCTGGACGAGAGGAGCGCTTGGACCCGGAAAAGGCTAAACGTGACGTGTGACGTCAGACTTAACAATCGGATAGCCATGCTGGGCAACGCTGGTAAACTGATGCTATCCTCTTGTTCACTGGTCCTCTCCCTGCTATCTGCCCACATGCTCTGATAATAATAATAGCTTTGTAGGACTTCTTTATTTTGACAATAGCTCAAAAAATAAATCTGATTCTGCTACATAGAACTGCATGAAGAATAATATATTGATATTTGAATATTTATGTTTAATATTATTTTAATATAGGCCTATTTTCTGTCCTATTTTTGTGTTACTTGAATTAAAAGTGTGGTTATTTTATTGTATTAGCTTAATTGTTTTTAATTCAGATTTATTAAATTATTTAACTCAATTAAAAAGTTTAATAATAATACAATTATACAGTCACATTGTTGGAAAATGACAAATGAGATATCGTCTGAATCGGCATTGATCATACTTTGGGATACAGAGATACAGCCCATGAACCAATTTTGGGTCGACCTCGTTAAGTTCGTGACACCATAACTTTTGAACAAAGATGAATAAAAAAATCGGCTAGTCATTTATGTGCGGCTCAGTACAAAGATCATCTGAGCCAATTTTCGTAAGAATTGGACAAATTTTGAATGAGGAGTAGCAAATAAACTGAATTCTGTACTTTTCAAAATGGCCACTACTGTAATGGGCGGAGTCTTAATGTAAGATATTGATTGTGATCACTATAATGAGTGAAATCAGGTGTACAAAGTTTATTTTTTTCTAGATCAAAGGGTTCAAAAGCTATAACCATTTCAATGTTGAATTTTTGAACTGTTGATGGCGCTATAGAGTTGGTCATAGAGACTCAAAAATTGGTACAATTACTTTTCATGACCATCTCTACAAGTGTACCAAATTTCTAAATTTGAAAAAACAGCTGTTTCATAAGTACAGGTGAAAATGAACTCAAAATGAAGAATTGTTATATATATTTGCTGCATGTTAAATTTATTGAGTTCCTTTCTCAGATAGACACCATCTCTGGAACTGAAACAACTTCTGCACCACTTCCGGCCACTCTTGTGATCTGGGCATGTGCCACACTTTTCTTTCACTGTTAAAATAGCGATAATGATATTGAGAATATTACATACGAAAGAAAGTTACCTTCGGAACTTATGCATGACGCGGGTTACATGACGTCATCACCACCACGACTTTGTTTACGGCTTATAGTGGATCAGTCATTCAAATAAATCATAAAAAACGAATTACAATTATTATTTTAAAGATAATCCTGACACTATTAGAGACACATTTGTTGTTTATCATTTGGAAATAACCTGTTTTAGCGTTTGTATTGGTTACACTTATCAAAAATACATTATACAACTAGTAATTTGTACTGTTTTGAACTGATTTCCAATATAGTTTTTCGTACTTTCATTTAAAGTGCATACAAACTAAAAACAATGTTTTGCTGGATAAAAACAAATATATATGTTTGATAAAACACTCACCACATAATAAATAGAGGAGTAAAAACTGTTTAATAACCTTCTGTTAAGTGACATTAACTAATTTAGCAAAACGGACACCGTTTTATCCACAAAACATTTATTCAGTTGTCATTTTTCAACAATTAATTTTTTGAAGCGTCAATTTAATTTCTGTCATCAAAAACACAAAGAAAACTCATTCCTTCACTCATTCTGTAGTAGCAGTGCATTGAACAGAAGCCATTGTAACAACAATGCCTCTAGTTAAGGGAATTTATTAGCTCAAATGAGAGGAAATATTCATAAGATATGAATATGCATATGCCGTTTACACAAATTAAATTATTCCAAAAAGGGAATAGGTCAGACCTCAACGTATATCAATAATTTCCACGATTACTCGTAGAATTTACTGATATAAGTAGATAGAATTATATTTTAATTGGGGGAAATTTAGATAGAGGTTAATTCTCATTTATCATACAACCATCCGTCCGGCAGATCGGATGCACGATTTCTGAACAGAAACCTATTGTCTCCAACACGACAAATAATTTTCCTGTGGCCACAAAGGAATGATTATTTTCGTGTCTTAGACAACTTAGATTGTTTGATAGTAAAATAAAGGGTAGAGCTTGGTAGGCAATCACACTTTCAGGGATTTCAGTAATGAAACAATATGAGACAGATTCAATTCACAAAGATTATAGGATTTTAATCAAACAACTAAGATTACAGGTACTATTTCAATCACGCAAGAGTAAATATGCATAACAAACAAATAATATAAACGATCGCAAATAAGACATAAAATAAAACAAAATATATGAGAGGGAAAGAGAAAATGAGAGAGGAAAAAGGAGAGAGTTTAAATGAGAAAGTTTAAGGTGTGTGTGTAAGATGGTAGCGTGAAAAGGGAGGTGTGTGTGGTTTTTAAAGCACGTGCGTATGTTTTCCTAGGAACGCGTGCGTGTATGTGTGTGCGTGTGGGTTTGAGAGCACGTGTGGGTGTAAGGGTGTGTGTGTGAGGATAAGTGTGTGCGTAAAGAATGAGTGAGAGAATTTAGAGAAAGGCACAGACAGTTTACAACATTCCTTCACACCGAGACCCCAACAGTTTCTAGTAATTATTAGACAACTTAAACAGCATTTCTTTCGGATTGCGAATTTAAGAATGTAAGGTTTTACTTTACTTGGTTGCCTATTTGACCCTCGTGTGCGTCTGTTGTGTACAAAAGGAGCCTGGAACACGTGGTCTGATGCGTCGTCACGGCGGAGCTCGTTGCGATGGTAACTCAGAGCGTTCAACTTAGCCAAAGATGATTTAGCCTTAAGTTGGTTTTCTTTGGTTTGTAAGAAATTATCAAACTGAGATAAACTATCAAGAAAAGAAAGACTTAGAATAGAAAATGAAAATAAAAGCAAACGAAGGTTTCTTGGAAGAAGGAAGGAGGCGGGTCTCTCTCTCTCTCTGGCGAACTGCTACAAGAATAGAGAGGACGCGCCGTGTTTTGAAGGAGCTAAGCCTCCGCCTTCTGGCGTGCGTGATCCAATCGTCTGTTACGACGTGGTGTTGCCCCCTCCTTACATTTCACAAAGCTATACGCCCCTTCCGATTATGTATTAAACTAATAAATTCGGTTATAACCCTTGATAGCCCGGGATTAATGAAAGAAAGCATAATTTTATACATTGGGTTAAGGATTCAACACCGTAGGTTCTTCCTGAACTCAATGGTACCGCGAGTGATGATTCTGTGATCTGAGGATACATAGATATATGATTTCTCGTGATTACAGGCGCATCACATTCATTACATCCCACTAAAGCTTCATAGGTATATCAGCGTGGTTACAGGGATCATATACACATCAAGAAATATATTTTAAACATTTTACAAGGTAACATTGATCACATGTGGTCGGGTATGAGAGAGAGTCTCTGTGTGAGTGTGTGTCGACCCAGGCTGAGAGTTCACAACCGCGCGCTGAACTTCTGTCCTCGAGCCGCGGGGTCGAGAGGCTATGTGTGTGCGTTTTTAGAAATGATGCAATTAACATGGTTTGGACATTTGTTCGGATAAAGTCTTGTTGTTCTGAGGTGTAAATCAGTGTCTAAGAGATCCCTAGGGGGTTCTTTCGAGATTGCTCTATTGGTCAGCGGATGTTCGCCAAGCAGTAAAACAGAAGGTTTTTGTTAATTCAGAAGTAAGAGATCTGTGTTTTCAGATAGGCAGTCAATGAGTTACGCCGTTTGTCGGCGCCATTTGGTCTGCACGTCCTGCGTGGCGGAATCTTGAGACAAAAGAGGTGTTTGTAGACGGGGATTCCAGTAAGTTGATTAGGTCCCAGACTAAGGGGGGTTTGATAACGGGGTAATCTCAGTAATTTAATCATATAGAGAGAGAGCTGACAATCTGACCATCTTCTTTGCGTTACACCATCAAACTCTTTGTCTGTCAGAACGCAGTAAAGACACCCTTCTTTCCAGAGGTGTTTTAGTAGATGAATCCACAGGCATCGCACCTGGTGAGCTCAAACTCCACCCTGTATTCCTCCCTCACATCCGGACTGACAGACTTCCAGTCAGCAATACCTACAAAAACTGAATTAATCCAATAATCTTAATTAAATATATTAGCTTAACTTGTGTACAAAAACAACTTGCATCACATTAAGTGTAATTGTGATTGTCAAAAGATCTGGTAACTAAACAGAATTGTATTAAGTTTAGTGACAACGGGCCCTATCTTGCACCCAGCGCAAATTACTTTGTACAGCGACGCATGTATCATTCCTATTTTGCTTCCGCGCACAGCGGACTTTTCCCTCCACAGACACACGTCGGTTAACTAAGAAATACACTTGCGCTCCCCAGGGCGGTTCAGCGCAAAGAGGAGGCGTGTTCCGGCGCAAACGTTCCCTCATGCTATTTTGCAGGTTTAGAAAACAATTCCGCCACTGACCGAAAAAATCTAGTTTAAAATCAGTGGCGCGTTGCGCATGTTATTCATATGCTATTTTAAGGGCGCATGCTTTGCCATAATCAATGTAGCGTGTGCACAACGCACACACACTTTGCTTCTCTCATCTACACAGAAGCAGCAGTTTTCATTTTTGCAAATCATACATTATTACGATAGATAGATAGACAGATAGATAGATAGATAGATAGATAGACAGTTTATTATAAAAGCATACATCTAGCTTACACATTTACCCAAATTATTATACGCCTGTTTAACCGAAGTTAATTTGGGTGTGTTTCTCCATCCCCAATGTCACTTCTCTGTGTTTTACGGCCCTGACGAGAACGTCGGTCTCCTCGGCTGTGAACCGCTCCTGGCGTGCGTCTGGCAAATCCACCGTTATAATAGCAATCCGCCATGGAACAAGCGCTCCTGCTCTTAAAGGGAATGTGAGATGACACTCTGATTGGTTTATTTCACTTTACGCCCAAACCACACCTATGAGTAATGAAGCTACTTCAGACCAACACATTTTAGATTTGCGTCGGGCGCAAGGGTAATTTATCCCGCCGGTATAATAGCAACAGCGCCCGAGATCCGCCCACAAAGTTACTTGCGTTTCAGACCGTTAAAATAGGGCCCAACGTGTTACAATGTTTCATGGTACAATGACTGGTAGGCTACTTGTTTGTATTACTGCTTAACACAAATTTCACGATTTCAATTCAATTCTTGGGATTTGATTCCAATCTTGATTCAATAATGACTCATTTGGATAAATATTAGGTACAGTAGATAGCCTGCATGTAAATTTTTCTCACATAATGCTGTAAACATAAAGAGAGCCCTGTCAGCTGGTATTATTAAAGGTTAAAAAAAAACAAATTAAATGAAATATAATGCAGTTTTCATTATAATAACAATTATTTAATGACACAAGTAAAAATATAATAAATTTGTAATAAATGTCCTGCACACTAGTGACAGAGTGTGAAAGGCTTTGTCTCCTTCTTCATAATCATAAACAACATCTAGAAGAATGTGACTGAGCACCTCTGGTGGTAGCTGGAAGAAAACATAGAAAAACTATTTAAAAATATTAAATAACTCTTAATGAAATACTTAATATTCAACCGTACATCAGCAAGGCCTCCTGTTGGGTCCACGAGTGGAAAATTTGTTTTTATTGCAAAGTATACATACATACATCTTTATAAAATTGTAAATGACAATTGTTTTAATATATTTGTACATGTTTTATATTTTAAACTGTTTAACTGTTTGATTTCAAATATCAATAGTGTTTCTCAGAAATCCCTTGCTGGACCTTTAACAACACAATCAGAAAGATCTGCTCGTAGAATTCCACCAATAATGTCTATGGAAATTCTCAGTTGTGCAGACCATGTTAGAATAAATCTTCAAAGATGTTCTGGTCAAATGGACATGTTTCTCTGTTGATCAAGATATTTCACCACTCATCCAAGTGGGTTCCTCAGTTCCCTAGCATTACACACACACACACACACACACACACACACACACACACACACAGGCATCTACATTTTAGAACAGTTAAGTGAGGAAAGGTCTGATTGCCATGTTCTTATAACATAAGTTAAATCAATTAGAAAAGGTACAGCAGCCCGAATTAAAACAGTCTGAAGGTCTGACCCGAGTTTGGTGGATGTAGAGTTAAAGGTGTTGGAGGAGTCAGAACAGTCTGAAGGTCTGACCCGAGTTTGGTGGATGTAGAGTTAAATGTGTTGGAGGAGTCAGAACAGTCTGAAGGTCTGTCCTGAGTTTGGTGGATGTAGAGTTAAAGGTGTTGGAGGAGTCAGAACAGTCTGAAGGTCTGTCCTGAGTTTGGTGGATGTAGAGTTAAAGGTGTTGGAGGAGTCAGAACAGTCTGAAGGTCTGTCCTGAGTTTGGTGGATGTAGAGTTAAAGGTGTTGGAGGAGTCAGAACAGTCTGAAGGTCTGACCCGAGTTTGGTGGATGTAGAGTTAAAGGTGTTGGAGGAGTCAGAACAGTCTGAAGGTCTGACCCGAGTTTGGTGGATGTAGAGTTAAAGGTGTTGGAGGAGTCAGAACAGTCTGAAGGTCTGACCCGAGTTTGGTGGATGTAGAGTTAAAGGTGTTGGAGGAGTCAGAACAGTCTAAAGGTCTGACCCGAGTTTGGTGGATGTAGAGTTAAAGGTGTTGGAGGAGTCAGAACAGTCTGAAGGTCTGACCCGAGTTTGGTGGATGCAGAGTTAAAGGTGTTGGAGGAGTCAGGACAGTCTGAAGGTCTGACCCGAGTTTGGTGGATGCAGAGTTAAAGGTGTTGGAGGAGTCAGGACAGTCTGAAGGTCTGACCCGAGTTTGGTGGATGCAGAGTTAAAGGTGTTGGAGGAGTCAGGACAGTCTGAAGGTCTGTCCTGAGTTTGGTGGATGTAGAGTTAAAGGTGTTGGAGGAGTCAGGACAGTCTGAAGATCTGTCCTGAGTTTGGTGGATGTAGAGTTAAAGGTGTTGGAGGAGTCAGGACAGTCTGAAGGTCTGTCCTGAGTTTGGTGGATGTAGAGTTAAAGGTGTTGGAGGAGTCAGGACAGTCTGAAGGTCTGACCCGAGTTTGGTGGATGTAGAGTTAAAGGTGTTGGAGGAGTCAGGACAGTCTGAAGGTCTGACCCGAGTTTGGTGGATGTAGAGTTAAAGGTGTTGGAGGAGTCAGAACAGTCTGAAGGTCTGACCCGAGTTTGGTGGATGTAGAGTTAAAGGTGTTGGAGGAGTCAGAACAGTCTGAAGGTCTGACCCGAGTTTGGTGGATGTAGAGTTAAAGGTGTTGGAGGAGTCAGAACAGTCTGAAGGTCTGACCCGAGTTTGGTGGATGTAGAGTTAAAGGTGTTGGAGGAGTCAGAACAGTCTGAAGGTCTGACCCGAGTTTGGTGGATGTAGAGTTAAAGGTGTTGGAGGAGTCAGAACAGTCTGAAGGTCTGACCCGAGTTTGGTGGATGTAGAGTTAAAGGTGTTGGAGGAGTCAGGACAGTCTGAAGGTCTGACCCGAGTTTGGTGGATGTAGAGTTAAAGGTGTTGGAGGAGTCAGAACAGTCTGAAGGTCTGACCCGAGTTTGGTGGATGTAGAGTTAAAGGTGTTGGAGGAGTCAGGACAGTCTGAAGGTCTGACCCGAGTTTGGTGGATGTAGAGTTAAAGGTGTTGGAGGAGTCAGGACAGTCTGAAGGTCTGACCCGAGTTTGGTGGATGTAGAGTTAAAGGTGTTGGAGGAGTCAGAACAGTCTGAAGGTCTGACCCGAGTTTGGTGGATGTAGAGTTAAAGGCGTTGGAGGAGTCACTACAGTCTGAAGGTCTGTCCTGAGTTTGGTGGATGCAGAGTTAAAGGTGTTGGAGGAGTCAGAACACTCTGAAGGTCTGACCCGAGTTTGGTGGATGTAGAGTTAAAGGTGTTGGAGGAGTCAGAACAGTTAGTCTCAGAAGTAGTTTAAATAGCATTTCAGTAGGTTTGCTTTCTCAATCCAACCTTAACTACTGTATGGATTATACCATTTTGTGCTTAATGAGCTCTGGCAGTAGGACAGATGTTTGTTTGGAAAATTCTAATTATCAATTGTCTATTACAGTAGATGCCATGCAATATGGTATAGACTGGAGAGGGCCATGTGGTCATCATGAACCCGGTGTGGTGATCCCTGAAGTACAAATACAACATCAACTTACACACGAGGATGTTGAAAGATTCCCAGACCCAGATGTTCCCCTGTCTAATGTGTTGGGGGTGTACAGAGAGACTGTAACGTGATCATCTGAAATGCTTGAGTAGCAAGAACTTCAAAGAGTTTTGCTAATGTTGCATAAAATTATATACGTGCCTGTTTTTGACCTCTTATCAACATTGTTTAAATATTTCACTAGTTCTGATCTCAGTCATTCATTAACGTTAATGCTATTAAAAATGTGAAATTATGGCTTTGAACAGCCACACAATCTTTGTAATATACCAAGGTCAATAAATGTTTAAAATAACTTTTTGACCAAAGTGTAGTTTGGCCTAACTTCGACAACAAAGTTCTGAATACATGATTCACAGACTGGATTTCCAGGAAGAAAAGGTGGGACATTTTAACAGTGCCAGTTAATATGAATGAACTCTTGCATCCAGTGAATATTCTTCCATACTTCCAGACCATTTAATATAGCTAGAATAATATCTTTTTAGTACGTCCAAGCAAATCAATTCTTACATTTCTGAACAAATGTTATTTTGGCATAGCCAAAGCTCTGAACATTGCAGCATGCCAAACATGTTTGAGATTTTCTGACTGACTATCAGATTTAGAAACATTTTGAAAAATTGAACACTAACTCCAGTTAAAATATGGCATCTGATATTATTTATATAAACGCATAAACTTAGACCATTCCAAATCCATAATCTGAGCTCCAGATAGCAGCTAAAATACCTCTCTCAAAGGAAGCATAGTCCTTGTGATGACTAGGAAGCTTGAGAGTTTGATAGCATGAGGAAGACTTGGGTTTCCATCCACCACCTCGACCTCTAGGCTCCTGGGCAGCACATCCCATCCAGCCCAGATTTCATTAGACACCGTAAGATATTACAAGAAACTGCATAAGAAAAATAAAAAAAAGGCATTTGTAGCATCACAGATTCACAGACTGGATTTCAATGTCAAGTAAAAAATATGCTCATTGTGAAAGTATAATAAAAGTTTAAATCCTCGCTCTGAGCTCAACATGTTCTTGTTCAGGAAATTACAGTGGCTGTAGCATTTCTGTTGTAAAGAAATTGCCAAATATACAAGATTAAGTGGACATTTGATTTAAATGTTGTAAGCCAATATTAAACAAGGATTAGATTGCGAGGGGAAAGTGTAAAGACAATCATTAGACCACAGGCATCCTCTGCAGGCTCTTGTTATAATACATAATGTACATTAGTTATATTTTTTATATTATATTGCATTATGCGTTTTAACAGTTTTGTTGTAATAAACCATATGATTGATTACTTTTGAACCAGTTATTGCCTCATTGTTATTAATAATTGTTAAAATAACTATATATGTACATTCCGGCTCAAGGAAGTAACAAAAGAAAGGGATCAGGGTTCAAAAATATATTAAACAAAATATATTTATTTAAGTCTAGGGGTTACATGATAAAGAAAATAGATGTTCAACACTAAATAAGCAAAAAAATGAAGAGAAAAACAATATGAAGGTCCGGCTCCTGAGCACAACTGCAGGATAGGGGTCAGAACACTCCTCCCACACAGGACGGACATCTTAAATACATTCACAAGTCAAGACAGGTGTGGATCCTTATCTGGCAACCTATAGAAAGAGAAGACAACAGAAAAACCCAAAACAAAACTGAGCCGTAACAGTCATTTTAAAGGCTGTTGTTCACTTAGGTCTATTTTTATTATCACAAAAATAAAAAATCCGATTGCTCGATTAATCGTCAGAATAATGAACCGACTACTCGAATACCAACATAATTGTTAGTGACAGCCCTATTAAAATCCAGTTCATGACCCCCATATTTCTCATATACTCACCATTTCCAATGAAGGTGCGAAGGAATCTGGTGAGCCTACATGTGTCTTCAGGAGACGCCTCACTGTCTTCATCATGTGTTGGCCAAAGTATCCTCTCTAAAATCATCTGACACATTGACAAAATGATCAAAACTGAAGAATTGTAGAGCTCAACAACATTACATAAATGGTCCATATCTTACCAGTGGGGTGTATCACTTACAGTTATCACTTATCTTTGACGTATACTTCAGTTCAGCTCAGTTGAAAGCTCCAGACAACTTCTGTTAACATTGTATTTAAAATGACCACTGACAGACCGTACTATTTTTTAAAAAGGAATATTTTAAAAAGAATATTCGCAATCAACACTTTTGGGGCACCACTGAGTTCCATATCATTTTGTCCTACTGGAAGACAATGGTGCGCGCCAAATCGTTTGCTGACAAGCATTCTTCTAATTATTTCTTTGTGATCAGAACAAAGAGGTTTACACAGGTTTACAAAAAAAGTTTTTTTGGCTGAACCAAAAAACAGTATCCCTTCAACAGTAAAGATGATAATTAATAATCTAAATGTGTTCAAGAAAACCTTGTTTTTAAACAACATTCCAATAATCTGCTTTTTCCATTCCTTGAGTATGACGTTTCTCCCCTGACCCAGCAGAGAACAGCAGAGAACAGGCTAGGCCACTAAATCTGCATGTTTGTCATCAAGACAGCAGAAGTTATGCGTAAAGCTAAAGCAGATTTCTCTTGTCTATACACCGCCATAATCCACGTGTACCCGACTGCGTCCTATTTTTTATTTCTTTTTTACAGTCTATGGTCCTACTACAAGTTGCGCCCTACAAACAGCCGATGTAGGCTACGTCATCACCCACTGTACATAGGCCTACTTTCTTCCGACACCCTGGAATGTTTGATTTGATGTGACTTTGAGTTGTCCAAATTACCTCTTCAATTGTCTGCATTGCATCAGCAAGTTCTCCTGTATTGGAAATAAGCAATTTTCTTACAATTTTAGTTAACACAAAACTTGTATTTGTAACAATCATTTCTATTCTGGACCACAACAAATCTTTATTTTATTATAACTGGGTTCAATATTATTTTTTTTTCCCTATGTTCTAAATTACAATGATTTTTGTTTAAAACATGGATTTTTCTTCTTTTTTGTGTGTGTGTGTAAATGCCATAGAAAAAAAAAAAGAAGAAAAACAAACATGCATTAGCCTATTGTAAAAGTGATTCTTTGACACTACTCTGTGACATTCTCTCTCCCATAACCTTGTCTGGGTGAATTAGCCTATCTATTAAAAATCATGCAACAACAAAGAAGTGTCTTCATTGAAAGACTTCATCCATATAGAATTTTCAAAGATTCTCTTGAAAAAGTCTTGTCAATTTTGTGAAATTGATATTGAAACCACTTTTATTGTAGGCATAATTACTCAAAGTTGTTTTGGTCTCAATTGTGCAGTAAAAGGTCGTGTATAATGTGAATCCCCTTGAATGCAAACAAATTAAGTTTGGTATAGGCCTACTGAAGAAAGATTGTTCACAACACTATATTTGGTCAATAACCTTTTCGAACTTGCTAAACACTTCATTCATAAATGAAAAACCCAGTCCTTTCCTCATAATGAACTTAAAGCTTTTGCAACTTCTCTTTCAAATTAAAAAGCTATTACAGTAGCCAGTAACTTATATAGGCTGTATACCCCTTGCCATAACTTACTTTGCTATAAATGTTGTTCTTTCAATTATTTCAATTATATATATTTTTTATTAATTTATTTATTTTCTCTTCCTTGCCTTTCATGGTTGTAAATATGATTTGAGAATTCATTGCTGTTAATTATTGTAATTTGCAACTATGTCTGCCTTTTGAGAATCGTAAATTGTTAATAGCCTATTGTTTGTTCAAAGCCTATTTTGTATGTAAATTGGTTTATATCAAAAAAATAAAAATAAAAAGTTCTTCCGCCACCACACAAACAACAGAATTAATACATAAATGCCCCAATTTAAAATGGTGTAAAAAAAGCCTATGAATGTGATAATTTTTATTATATAACATAATATGATATACTATCACACGGGAAGAGTGTTGAAAAATACTTTTTCTTTTCTTTGTTGCTGTTTCTTCATGGTGTGTTCATACTGAACGAATCAGTGACTACTTGAACTCTCGTCTGAGTTAATGATTACTCGTTAAGACGGTGGCTTGGCACCACCTACTGGCTGTGTTAGTTTCATATTTAAAGGTATAATTTCATCGCTTCTATCACGTCATATTTAAATATTCAAAATGTTATATTACATTTTTTATCTCATAACATTATTTATGCAGTTGTAATTGCAGTGTAAATGCATCCATGGCTCCTCTGCATTAACAGTCTGTGTACAGAATAGCTAATGCCATTCAGAGTCAGCGTCTGCACGTCCCACATCTGCAGCGCGAAGAGGGATTTAGTTCAAACTGATTTTATTTTAGGTACTAGTAACAGCCCTATAGTAGTGCCTTATTAACTGGATTGATCAGTTAAAATGAAAAACTTATAGGCTACATGAAAATGCATATAGCCTAGGCTACTATTTGATAAGGTTTTTAAAAATGCCCCAGGAAATCAATTTATAGCAGAAATATCACCTCTTTATGGAAAAGTTTGTGTTGCTGTCAACATTGGCTTTGGAAGATACATTAAAAATGCAGTTTGCTTCTGTGTACGGATCTACAATGCATGACATAAAATGTGGTTAATAGTGGATAATTTGACGCGCTTCCGTGTCAGAGTGTCTGTTATCAGCGGATTCTGTTCATGTGTGCCCAGACATGTGAGAAATCCCGACCGGCTGATGTTTTACGGCCATGTCCGGAATAAAGAGTAGGTCTATGTATGGTAAACCTAAATACATACAGTTAGGGTGATATTAAAGGACATAAACCGTGATATAAGATTTTGGCCATATTGCCCATCTCTAAGTCATTTATTCCCTGTATGACCTGTAAAGTCACGTCCACAAACCTCTTGTGTATTGTTTGGTCACACCACAAGGTGTCACTGTGGCCTCAAAGCTTCAGCACTGCCACTCTCAGGACTGCTATGTCTGAGGTTTTCCAGCAACAGATATAGTTGTGTGTGTGTGTGTGTGTGTGTGTGTGTGTGTGTGTGTGTGTGTGTGTGTGTGTGTGTGTGTGTGTGTGTGTGTGAGTGTGAGTGTGTGTGAGAGAGAGAGAGAGAGAGAGAGAGAGAGAGAGAGCGAGCAAGGTTCAAGAGCGAGATGAAGGCTAATAGAGTTATATATTTGAAATGCTTCAAAGTAATTTCATAGTATACACTGATACAAGATTTAAACCAAACAGTGAACTGGACCCATTGGCTTCCATGGTATTTTTTCCCCCTAATCTTCCTTTGTGTTGAGCAGAAGAAAGAAATTCTTACAGGTTTGACACAACTATCCCTTTAACAAAGATCAGGGCTAATAGAAGTTGAGAAACATAATGTAAATTGTATTTCTTTTTGAACAGCGCATTGATGAGATGATAATAACAACAACAACAACAATACTAACCTGATGCCTTCCATCAGTTTGCGTTCCTTGGGTCTGGCTGAAAGAATCACCATGTCATTAACCAGACCAGGTTTAACACCCTGCATTTAAACAAAAAAGGTTATCAATAAACACAAATATCCATAAATAGAATCAAAGAACCCTGTTAGAAACATTAGTTTCGAGAGTCTACTGTATTTACACATCGAATGAAAAGTGTGAAACTTCACTGAATTGCAGCCGTTAAGCTGTTGGATCTTCCAGCCTAGAAGAAACAACAGAAGAGTTGATGACAATGTTTTTGATGTATTGACTGTCATTGATTAATTGTTCATATGTAATCAATTTTAATTGAAACAAACAACAAAGAGAACAAAATTGTCGTCTATTCACTTACCTGTTTCACCATTCCTCCCTCCAGTAGATGTTCCTTACTTCTGACCATAGTGGCCCATATTGAACATCATTACTGGGTGTACACATCAGTTATGTTGTGCGCTACACATAGCATATCTCATGTTTTAAAGAGCAATTAAGCTGTTTACTTCAAAACTTTTGAACTTAATGGAGCGTTTCATAGTGTTTGAACTTGGACTCAAATATAAAGAAATGCGGTCAGTGCTTAAGTTGAAGTGAAGTTGGCAATATATTCACATAGGCTATTCGAACTTCCCTATTCTTGAGCTAAACGTTGTTAAAACACAAACGACACCTTTACAATCACAGTAACCTAGACAACGAGCAACAACACAATTCTCCTCAAAACGAGCTTTATGCATGCCAGCGGGACATTTAAAAAAAATAATTCTCCCATCCTACATTTTTTCCACCACCACGTCCCTTTAATTTTTTTTCAGGTCTTAAAAGCTGTACGTAGTGTGCAAGCAACTGTGTGTGTGTGTGTGTGTGTGTGTGTCTATTTAAGCTACAAGGAAGCACATGTTAGTGTAGAACGGCAAATCACTTGTACAACTGTTTAAAACATGTATTCCCCCGATCAATATTGTTCCCGATGGCATAAACTGTGAAAATAAAATTGAAGCAGGGCCAGAAAACGAGCAGGATTGGAGCTGTGCTCTCACAGGGTGGAGGGTGTGAGCTGGCCGGGACTGAATCTGCAGTGCGGTCCTGGTCTACTGAAGCCCTGCTGGGGCGGCCTGACGCTGGAGGAAGGCCCGTTTCTTCACAGACAGTGTTCCCTCCTGTTTCTAGCTTTTGTTTTGTTAAATCCCACCAAGGAAAACACCTGCTCTGGATCCGCATTGGAGTGTGGCAGGACTAACACCCATTTAGCAATGGTGGAGAGTCTCTCAAACCTGCCCACCCCTGTCACCTGTAAAATATGGACAACATGATTATGTTACACCTTTAATTTTTTTTAATTTAAGGTTTTTAAATGAGACAAATCAAGGTTTCTGACCTTGTGTTTTAAGCTAGCCATGTTGGCCCAGAAGCCATCAATATCTGGGTCTGCTTCCAATCTAGACAGAGGCGCAAGCTGTGTCCCAGTCGAGAGGCTGCATCCTCTGAAGTCTGCGTCCTTGAAGTGTGCGGTCAACACGGCCTTCAGAGGACACGCCGAGACTTGTTTAAAGGGGAAAGTATAGCCGATTGTGTCACCGCGGCGCAACGAAGGCTGTCCCAATTTGAAGGTCCTTAGAAGGCTTCTACAAAATTTGCCCTGCAAATGCAATAAAGGTTCAAATGTTGACTTGACCAGTATGTGATTTGATATAGGTTAGTTTATACTCTTTAGACTTTATTATGCACTTAAATTGACCATGGTGAAATTTTTTTTACATTCAAGAACATTTCAACCCTGTTTTGTTTTTAGGCAGTTATAACTATATATATATATATCTCTTATATAAAGTTTTATATATAAAGTCCAGTACAAATGTTACTGCCGCTCGTCACAACTGTCACCAGTTGCTAGGCGACAAAACCAGACCGTCCCATTGCATTGAACTCCCGGGACACAGCTAGCAACGTGTTAATGTGACATTACATTTTGTTGGTTTACATTTAGTTTAATTTACATTGTGTTAGTTTTCATCCCAGATGATGTCCCACTGGCAGAGGCCTTACCAGGGTCTCATAGACCTGGACCCACCAGGACCTCCTGCTCAGCTCAATAAAAATCATGATCCCTCTCCCAGGCTGTGATAAGGGAGAAGATGGACATACCCTTTTTGAAGAGAAAGAAGTGTAGAGTTTGTATTCATTATTAAGATCTGAATAAAATAATACTGATATTTTGGAAGAAATTAATCTTTACATGTTACCTCTCCACAAAGTTAAGGGTGTCCTCCACCCCACATTCTGTCCTCTGCCTCACATCCACCAATCTGGCATGATTCAGCAAGGGTTCTCAGAGGAGCTTCTGTAGGGCGTAGTCTACAGCTCTCTTCAAGAGCTTCTGCAGTTTGGAAAATGTCCACTTGATGGGCTGTGATGTCCCCAGCATCAAGTAGTTGGTTGAGCCTTGCCCTGGTGGTGAAGCCGACACTCAGTTTGTTTCCTATTAGAAATGCAAAAACACAATAAAATCCAATGTACTTTAATAAAAAAAAAAAAACACATACATTCACACCTTTCCTTGAGCTTCCTTGTGCAACCTTAATGGCAAAATACTGGCTTCCATCCCCTCCAGCTACACCTCATCTTGCAATATACAGTATATAATATAAAAAGTTGGATGAGTTTTCTCTCCGGAGTAGGAGATTCAGAGAGGTGAAGACTGGTGGCCTGGTAGAAGAGGAGGTACACTTCTGTCATGGGATCTGAAAAAGCTCCCCGTAGCCTCTTCAATATTGGTTGATTTTTTTTCAGTTAAGTGAGAGAAAGAAAAGATACAGTACAACTCACACACACATTGTTAATGTCAAGACATGAACTGGACCACGTATTTGGATATTTATCTTACTTGTTGATTTAAAATATCTGGCGAGTGTGTTGTATAATCTGAGACTGCGGGGAAACATGGGTTTCAGGGCTCAACCACTGCACTGAGACATGCTGAAAGATTTCCATGTATTCTGACTCAAAGAGCTCACAAAACTCTGTTTAAAGGCAATTAATTCTATAATTTTATAAAAGTCATGTTGAGTGTTAACTTGCTATCAGTTGCTTAACACCTATATTATTTTTGTGTAGGGCTGGGTGGAAAGATACCTGCCAGAAAGCCCTAGCGATTGGTGCTGCCTTTAAAGGGATACTCCACTTTTTTTGGAAATAGGCTCATTTTACAACTCCCCCAGAGTTAAACAGTTGAGTTTTACCGTTTTCGAATCCATTCAGCCGATCTCCGGGTCTGGGGGTCCCACTTTTAGCATAGCTTAGCATAATGAATTGAACCGGACAAGACCATTAGCATCTCTCTCAAAAAAATGAACAAAGAGTTTCGATATTTTTCCTATTTAAAACTTGACTCTTCTGTAGTTGCATCGTGTACTAAGACCGACGGAAAATGAAAAGTTGCGATTTTCTAGGCTGATATGGCTAGGAACTATACTCTCATTCCTGCGTAATAATCAAGAAACTTTGCTGCCGTACCATGAGTCCAGCAGGCGTAATGATATGACGCAGCGCATGCCGCCTGATAATAGGCTACTGAGCTGGGGACTATTATCAGGTGCTGCGTCATATCATTACGCCTGCTGGACTCATGGTACGGCAGCAAAGTTTCTTGATTATTACGCAGGAATGAGAGTATAGTTCCTAGCCATATCAGCCTAGAAAATCGCAACTTTTCATTTTCCGTCGGTCTTAGTACACGATGTAACAACAGAAGAGTCAAGTTTTAAATAGGAAAAATATCGAAACTCTTTGTTCATTTTTTTGAGAGAGATGCTAATGGTCTTGTCCGGTTCAATTCATTATGCTAAGCTATGCTAAAAGTGGGACCCCCAGACCCGGAGATCGGCTGAATGGATTCGAAAACGGTAAAACTCAACTGTTTAACTCTGGGGGAGTTGTAAAATGAGCCTATTTCAAAAAAAGTGGAGTATCCCTTTAAACCAAAAGCCCACATCAGCCACAACATCTTCGAGATCAAAATCTGCCCCCTGTAATTCATCACTTTAGTAATTCTAATCATCTGTTCATCACCTTAATATTAAACGTATTCAGCCTACACTCTTACCTCAGAAAGGGTGAAACCTGCGTGCTTTGTAGTGTTGTGTTAAATATGAAACGGGCAGCCATGTACAATAACACTGCTGTATTTCTGTAGAACTCTTGACGCAACTGAATTGCTATGTCTAATGTTTACGGCTGCACTGTCTACAGAGAGGCCAACACAGTTGCACCATGGAATATAATAGTCTTGTAAGGTGGCATCAATCTTCTGTAAGATGAGCTCTGCTGTGCCAGATCTGGTCCCACTTGGGGTCAAGGAACCGACGGGACACCTTGTTCACATCAAACACACACACACACACACACACACACACACACACACACACACACACACACACACACACACACACACACACACACACAGACACAGACAGACAGTAAGGGGTTCATCTTTTCTCTTTCTGCATTGACAAAAGAATTTGCCCATTATCTTAGGGAAAACCAAATAAACATAGTAAAGGCAGCTCACATACTTCAAAAATATGGCTGTAATCCAGTGGATAGCATGATGTAAATGCATTTCTTTCCTACGGTGTCATTAGAGCCATCTGTAATGAGGGTGATTCTCTCTCCTCAGCATTACCAGTGTGTTCTTGAAATGTGTGGCCACTGCTTGATTTATCATACAGGCGGTCTTGGTTCTTGCACGTTTGTACTCCTGTGCAGTCGCAGAATCTTTGAAGCTCTGTTTCATGAGTGGCCTGAGGTGATCTGTGACAGCCAGTGGTGTGTTATGGTCTGCAAGCATCACAGCAGTTTTTAGTTCTGCCCTCGTTGTCTGTAAGATACAGTTGCATTGATGATAGATGTTGTATGCTTTTGAACGTACACAATGAATTCAAGTAGAATTCAGTAGACTATGCCACATAAAAATGCAAAACTCTACTTAGGAAATATGATTATGTAAACACTCATAATTTCCCTCCACGACATAAACATAATCACAACACCACTGTGCATTACAGACCTTTATTTCTTGAGCAGTCGTTGGCCGACAGAAGGAAGCGGCTCTGAGTTCTGCTGAACTCCACGGCTGGATTGCAGTGCCTTCTGTTTTTCCTGGTGGCCTTTGTGTGCCTAGTAACATCAAGCCCTTTCTATCCTACATACAGAGCACCAATAATGTGCACTTAGTCTCCCTTTTGTTATGAATGGCCATTTTTGTGACTATTCATTTTTAAAAGAGCATCAATAGGACGCAGCTCCGCTCTGGGCTTTGGTCTTTTGGCCTGGTCTCTCTTCTTTCTCTGAGGGCTCAACTGTCTCCTGCTCTAAAGTCTCTTATAAAGACTTTCATGTTCCTCCTGCGTCTTTTCCTGCTGCTTCTCAGGGTCACAGGACTTCTTGGAGGACGGATAATCTGCCCACATTGATACAAGCGTTCTTTTCTTGCCTGTTCCTGACACTTTAGATAACATCCTATCACAGAAAGTTCACATTGATCTACCTAGACATTTGATTTGGAATTGTGCAGTACCACCAGTCAAATATCTGGACACGATTGATATAAATAAAATCATTTGAGCAGGGGTGCCGTTGACATCCCGCCTTTAGAAAACAATAATTAACATTAACTATTAGACATGTCCAGATATTTGACGTCTGGAAATGCTTAATTAACCTGATGATGTCTGGTACAATGACTTGTACTGTGTTTTTATTGTAAAATAACTGTTTCAATACTAGTGCTAACTTAATTCTGCGTAAGCTATATTACAGCAGAGGCCTATTAGTTCCTAGCCTAAAGTGGCCGGGGACACGGAGCACCCCGTAACTCACTGTCCTGCCAGCGTTCACACAGTGCAGATGGGATGGAGAACGGCTGACTACACAGCTCATGGGAATAAATTGTGTATTTCCCTCAAAATTGTCAAAAAAACCTCTGACTGCTGTCTGTCTCTCTGCCCGTTGTGTCCTCTTTGTTTTGCGAGATCATGATGTTTTTTCACTGCTGTATGAAAATCTGGAATATGGACGTGTGGCGTGTGGCGTGAGAAAAGAGTCAGATGTGTGAGTCTCACTCTGAGTGTGTGAGAGTTGTCAGCCCTGGGTTTAACCCTAGTCATCTTAGACAAACCAGTTTCCCTGATCCTGCACTTTATCTGATACAAAAAAACGGATTTTTTGAAGCTGTTTTTGTTTTATCTGCTGCTAAGAAGACACCCCAGGAAGATGGGTCAAGTATAGATCCAGCATTGTTCAAAGTAAAAAAAGATCATACTTCATAAAGTTAGTTTTAATAATAAAATAATAAAAAAATTAAATCAAAGAAATTTCTCTGGCATTTCTTTCTTTTTGCTGTATCGAAAACGTACCGAACCGTGTCACCACTGTTTCACATGGAACCGAACCGTGGATTTTGTGAACTTTCGTTACACCCCTAATGAACACATTTCAGTGTTTCAACATTTGCTTTATCTGATGAAAAACAAACAAAAAAAACCCTGAAGGATGCTGTAGAGTTTGAACAAAGGAAGTGAATTGTTGTTTTCAACTCTTGAGAAAATCTTGATAGTATCTTGTACTGAAGTGTGTTTCAGATTGATAACCCTGACTAGCAGTTTCTCAGAGAAAGCACATGATGAAACACTGAGATGACATGCTGTTTAATTAGTGCTCACGTATGTCTGCTGAGTGCAGGATGAGGGAAGCTGGTTTGTCTAAGACTAGGGTTAAACCGGGATGCAGGATCCGGGACAGGTGGTGTCCGGTCCTCAGGCCTGAATGTGCCGGCCCCTGTCTACCTGTCTTTAATTCACATGCAGTTTGCACAATGCAACTTATAGTTTAAAATGTTTTTCTAGGCTTCTTCAGTGAATCAGTGTGCGGTCAGCAATCTTCTAGCTTGTTTTCAAGTATTAATTATTATTATTACTATTATTAATATCCCCTTGGCTCTACGCACCTGAAGTAAAATGAGTATTTTGTCTATTTGGAGCGCAACACATTTTTTTCCCCCTAGTTTTAAGAGATATTCCCTTGTGGAGATTCCTCAGGCAGGTCAGGATTAGGCAATTTGACTGAAAATGAAAATACGGTCAAACTTAAAAGTGGCGTTTCCATTCTAATTATGCTTTTAAAGGAAAGTTTGCCTCGGGTAGATTAACAAAAAGACTCTAGGTTGCATTTTGGCGAGAGTTACCCTTTAATGTACTATCTGGTTGTGTACATTGCAAAATAAATAATCTCTTGAACAAAATACATTATAATGCATGAAAACAGTGAAAAACTGACCAGATAACCTTTCATTAGGCCTGATTCAAAAATCTCTATACCAGAGGTGATATGAGATTAAACAATACTTACTACTCTCTTCTTCGCTTGTCTCTGCACTCAGATTTCAGTTTTTCTTCTACAGCAGCTGCTCTGAAAAACAACAAATATTAATATTTCACCAAAAAAAATTTATATATAAAATTATATTTATATAATGTTTTTTTTTAAATGTTCAAACTGAAAAAGACGTGGAAGAGGACGAGGACAAAGACGTGTATCAGATGACATCAGGGCGACTCTGCTGGACCATGTGATAAATCATGGCCTGTCCGTGAGGGACGCTGGGCAAAGAGTCCACCCGAACCTAAGGACATTCCGACTGGAGAACAGGGATATCTTCACGTTTCTACTCCAGACTGTACCTACTGTCTGTGTCACATGATTCTGTATCATATTACAGTATTACTGTACTAACGGTACTATATAAACATGGGTAGTGCTGTGAAGTATATGTAAAGGAATACCATTGTGATGTTCCAGTACTGGGTACAGTTTAAAAGTACAGTGTGTGAAAAAGAACCTAAACAATGACATCTTGTGGAGGCGTTTTCTCCAGAACAGCTGGACGACCTCCTCAAGGTGGAGGGGAACGGCTCTTCACTCAACAACAAGAGCTTGCCATCACTGACATGGTGCGAGAAAATAATGCAATTCTGTCAGGTCCATTAAGTCAAGAACACACATGACAAAAATGATTTAGGATTTTTATTGAATAAATTGCAAATCAAGTTGATAAATTCTGAATAAATTTTTGGCGGTATGGCTCTGTTCAGGGAGTCCTCTGACCTTTCATGAGCACCATGAAATAGCAGAGAGTCAGAGGACAGCAGCAGCATTAGGGAACGCTCACACAGTTTAGGACTGGGAGAGCTGAACTATTCCCCCCCAAACAAACCACACTTGGCAATCCTCTTGTGAATAAACAAGAGGATGGAATTTAGACAATTAAAATACTTAGGATTCTTATGAATAAATTACGAATTAGTTAGCAATATCCAAAGTCGCTTTGGACAAAAGCGTCTGCTAAATGACTAAATGTAAATGTAGTAATATGGTTCTAATCAGATGAGTCTCCTGACCATTCATGAGCACCATGAATTTAGCAGAGAGTCAGAGGACAGCAGCAGCATTAGGGGATGCTCACATGAATTAGGACTAAGAGAGCTGAACTAGATGGCCTAAATGAGCATGATGCCAATACCCACATAAACCATAGCAACAAGCATGTTGTCAATACCTAAAATGTTTAGCAGTAAACATGCATATTGCAATGAATGACATCCACCTGAAATGAAGAAGTGAAAATTGAGATATCAAAATGAATCAGCTGCTTGCTTATTGCATATCCGCAGTCCAGTTCCAGTTTCTTTGAGTGACGCCTGTGGACTAGAGATGAGAGATGGAGAATTATTTTATTTATTTATTTATTTAATATATATATATATATATATATATTTTTTTTTTTTTATAACTTTTCATTGGAAATAAGTACTGAAGTACACAATACTGAAGTAATCCTGGTGGAAACTTCTGGTTCACACAGAATTAGCAACACATGTCATTAATACAGCTGGATGGTTTAATGTAACAAGCGTGATGCTGATGCTTGGATATATTTACTGATAAATATGTAGATTTGAATAAACTCAAATCACTAGACAAGTTATTTGTTGCCGTGCACTGCGTACACTGTCACCTGTCAATGATGTCATAACCTTGTTATACTTGGTTGTAGTTTACTTCTGTAGAAAAGAGAGAAAAAATATATATACACATTTTGTTATTATATTTTTACACACTACCCCCACCACGACTGAGGCTGATAGAATGGTTACATCCTGATGTTAGAGGCATATGTTGAGCACTATAGATCCAATCTAATGGGGGAAGCATCACACCAAGCTGGAGCAAGCAAGGACACATGGCAACAAGCGTGTTGCTGTAGCCAATTTAACCATTGTATGGGATCTATTCATGGGTTTCATCAGGTCCCTTTCCACAGGTGTATAAAATCAAGCAACTAGATTATGAATGCAGACTGCATTGTGCTTGATTAATACACCTGTGGAAAGGGACCTGATGAAACCCATGAATTGGGGGAAACTTACACCCCTAGCGGCAGCAAAATCTGATACAACAAGCATGTTGTATAATCGCGGAACTATTGCTAACTAGTATAGTTTGGCAGGGGAAGCATACACCCTACAGCAATAGCTCCGACTAGCGGCAACAAACTAATACAACAAGCATAGTATGTAAATCACAGAACTATTGCTTAACTAGTGTAGTTTGGCAGGGGAAGCATACACCCCAAGCAATAGCTCTGACTAGCGGCAACAAACTAATACAACAAGCATGTTGTATAAATCACAGAACTTATTGCTAAAACTAGTGTAGTTTGGCAGGGGAAGCATACACCCCAAGCAATAGCTCTGACTAGCGGCAACAAACTAATACAACAAGCATAGTATGTAAATCACAGAACTATTGCTTAACTAGTGTAGTTTGGCAGGGGAAGCCTACACCCTACAGCAATAGCTCTGACTAACAGCAACAAACTAATACAACAAGTCAAGTCAAGTTTATTTGTATAGCGTTTTTCACAATACAGATTGTATCAAAGCAGCTTCACAGTATTAAATTAAAATAATACAACAAAGTTTGTTTCAAGAGGAATTTATTGATTGATAAAATTAAATTAAATATCCCCAAAATATCCCCAACTGAGCAAGCCAAAGGCAACAGTGGCAAGGAACCGAAAAACTCCATCAAGTGACCTAATGGTGTCCTAAAACTCCATCAGGTGACCTAATGGAGAAAAAAAAAAACCTTGGGAGAACCCAGGCTCAGTCGGGGGCCAGTTCTCCTCTGGCATTTATGAGCTAGAGGCCGGATTGTAGTTTGAACTGTAGGATTATATGAATGCCTGGCTGAAGAGATGCGACTTTAATCTAGTTTTAAACTGGGAGAGCGAGTCTGAGCAACGAACAGTATCAGGAAGATTATTCCAGAGTTTTGGAGCCAAATGTGAAAATGCTCTCCCTCCTTTGGTGGTTCTGGATATCTTAGGTATGACCAAAAGCCTTGAATTTAGTGATCTTAAAGAGCGCGATGGATTATAGGGTGATAGAAGATCCGTTAAATAGACTGGAGCTAAGCCGTTTAGGGCTTTATAAGTCAGTAGCAATACCTTGTAATTAATACGGAGCTTTATAGGTAACCAATGCAGTGATGATAAAATCTGTGTTATATGATCATATTTTCTTGATCTCGTAAGAACTCTAGCGGCGGCATTTTGGACTAACTGTAGCTTGTTTATTGAGGATGCAGGACAACCAGCTAATAAAGCATTACAGTAATCCAGTCTCGAGGTCATGAATGCATGAACTAACTTTTCTGCATCAGAAACTGATAGCATATTACGTAGCTTAGCAATGTTTCTAAGGTGGAAAAAGGCTGTTTTTGTAACATATGAAATATGATTTTCAAAAGACAGGTTGCAATCGAGTATAACACCCAGGTCTTTTACTGTAGAGGATAAAGTAACAGGACATCCTATGATGTTAAAGTTGTATTGTGCGAGGTTTTGTGGGCGGTTTTTTGAACCGATAAGTATTACCTCTGTCTTGTCTGGATTTAATAAAAGAAAATTACGCGTCATCCAATCTTTTATATCTTTAACACACTCTGTCAATTTGGAAAATTTTGCGTTTTCATCCGGCCGTGATGAAATATATATTTGAGTGTCATCAGCATAACAATGGAAACTAATTCCATGTTTCCTTATAATATTTCCAAGTGGCATCATATATATTGAAAATAACAGAGGGCCTAATACAGATCCCTGCGGCACTCCATAGTTTACTGGAGTTATGATCGATTTTTCTCCATTTAAATAGACAAAATGGTAGCGGTCAGATAGGTATGATTTGAACCAGCTTAGTGCTTGTCCTTGAACACCAGTATAATTTTGTAGTCGATCTAAGAGTAATGTGTGATCTATAGTATCGAACGCAGCACTAAGATCAAGTAAAACTAGTATTGAGATACAGCCTTGGTCAGAAGCTAAAAGTAAATCATTTGTGATTTTAACGAGCGCAGTTTCAGTGCTATGATGCGGTCTGAATCCAGACTGAAACTTTTCATAGATATCATTTTGTTGCAAGAAAGAGCCCAGTTGAGCGGACACCACTTTTTCTAATATTTTAGACATAAATGGAAGATTTGAAATGGGTCTATAATTTGCTAGATTATTATGATCTAATTGTGGTTTCTTAATGAGAGGTTTTATAACTGCCAGTTTAAATGTTCTTGGAACATGACCTAAAGATAAAGACGAGTTAATAATATTGAGGAGAGGCTCTTCCACTACAGGTAACACTTCTTTCAGTAGTTTAGTTGGTATAGGATCTAATAAACATGTTGTTGTTTTAGATGAAGTGATAAGTTTATTTAACTCTTTTTGTTCTATAGTTGTAAAGCACTGTAATTGTTCTTGCGGGGTGATAATTGAAGCTGAATTATAAGGCGCGATTGAAGATTGAACGTTTACAATTGTGGTTCTGATGCTTTCTATTTTCTCAGTGAAGAAGTTCATGAAATCATTACTACTGAACTGTAACGGGATATTTTGTTCGGGTGACGTCTGTTTATTTGTTAGTCTAGCCACGGTGTTAAATAAAAACCTTGGATTGTTTTGGTTGTTTTCTATTAGTTTGCGGAGGTGCTCAGCCCTGGCCGCTTTTAGGGCCTTTTTATAACGTGACATACTGTCTTTCCACGCGATTCTAAAGACCTCTAAATTAGTTTGTTTCCATTTACGCTCTAAAATACGGGTTTCTCTCTTTAAAACATGCGTAGTATTGTTATACCATGGTGCTTTATTTTTCTCTCTGACCTTTTTTAATTTAATAGGTGCAACCACATCCAATGTTCTAGAGAGAATGGTGCTCATAGTGCTAGTTAGTTCTTCTAGTTCATCTGTTTGTTTGGGTTCAGGCAGCAGCTGAGACAGATTAGATAAGCAATTTGAGAAATTATCTATGGTGGATGGGAGGATTGTTCTGCCTGGTTGATAACGCGACGCCGCATGACATATTACAGCAGTACGTAATATGCAAGTTACCATGTAGTGATCAGTGACATCATCACTTTGTGGAATGATATCTATATCGGTTGGATCGGTTCCATGTGATATAATTAAATCGAGTGTATGATTAAGACGATGTGTTGGTCCGGTGACGTTTTGCTTGACCCCAAATGAATTTAATAAATCTGTAAACGCAGCTCCTAACGCATCATTTGGATTATCTACGTGTATGTTAAAATCTCCAACAATTAATGCTTTATCGACATTGACTAATAGGTCTGAGAGAAAATCTGCAAACTCTTTTAGGAAATCAGCGTAAGGCCCTGGCGGTCTATATACGGTAGCCAAGGCTAGAGATAATAGGGATGTTTTTCTAACATCTAAGAGCGTAACATTTAGTACAAGTACTTCAAATGAAATAAACTTATAACCCGTTTTCTGAGTAACATTTAGAATATCTCTATAAATGGTTGCAACACCTCCGCCACGACCAATCAGACAGGGCTCATGCTTATAACAGTATCCAGGAGGAATAGACTCATTAATACCGAAATAATCATTTGGTTTAAGCCAGGTTTCAGTAAGGCAAAGTACATCGAAGCTATTATCTGTGACTATTTCATTTACAATAACTGCCTTAGGTGTGAGTGATCTAATGTTTAGAAGACCTAGCTTTAGAAATAGTTTTTGTTTACTAATAGCAACATTTTCTGTTTTAATAACAATTAGATTTTTCCTAGATCCTGCAGTAGATTTATTATTTGATCTCACTAAATGAGGAATAGACACGGTTTCTATGCAATGTTCTACACTAGTATTTATATCAGTTAAATTGGTGCAGCAGAGACTATGATTTGGACTTTTGGTTACTAGTCAAAGGGTATTTAACATTTTGGAGATGTTATCTGACAGAAGATCCGCTCCGAATCTGCTTGGGTGTAAGCCATCAGCACGGAAAAGCCTAGGACGCTCCCAAAACAGATTCCAATTATTTACAAAGAGCAGTTTCTGCTCATTGCACCATGACATTAACCATTCATTTAGCGCAAATAATCTGCTGAACTTTTCATGCCCTAGTCGGTACGTGGGAAGCGGTCCTGACACAATGATCGTTGTTTCAGGCGATGTGCTGCGTACCGTATCGATTAGATTCCTGAAGTCTTTCTTCAGAATCTCCGTCTGGCGCAGCCTGATGTCGTTCACTCCCGCGTGCAGGACCACGGTTCCGACGCGCTCGTCACCGTTCAGGATCTCGGGAACGCGAGCAGCGATTTCAGAAACACGAGCACCAGGAAAGCAGTGACTGTGCACCTTACTTTTACCTAACGTAGCGTGTACGTGCCGAACGATGGAATCGCCGATGATCACAGCATCGCGTTCTGTTTCGCGTAGAGGGGAGAAGCGGTTTTGTGTGGATAACTCGAAAACCGGGAGGGTCGGAGAAAGTCTTGGTCTAAACCTGACTCGCGTCTTCCGCTGCGGAACCACCCAGGCTTCGTGGTGGCGTGTTGGAGCCGGAGTGAACGAGACCATGGCTGATTGCGACCGATGCTGAAGAACGCACGGAGTAGACGCGGTCGGAGTCAGCGGGTTAGTAACGTTAAACACTGATTTGTGTGCATCGGCGCGTGATGTTTCAAGAGCCAAACACCGGTCTGTCAGCTCGGCCTGTCTCAATAAAAGGTTGTGGATCTGTTTCTCAACAGCTTCCAGCTCAGACTGCAGTGCGTGCAGCTCAAATGTGTCCTCACCTGCACCAAAAGGTAGACTACTTACATCTGATATATTCGCCATTTTAACAGATGGACAGTGAGTTAGCAACGAAGCTACCAGTGATGCTATCAATATTAATACTAATTTATGACTGAAGTCTTGGATATAATCCGTTTTTTTTTTTTTTTTTGTGGTAGGGGTGTAGAGTAGACGCACGATAGGCGAAAACATTTTTTTGGTTTGTAAGTGAGTGTGGAGAAGACGCGTTCAGCCGTGATCCACGGACGTAACCTTTAAGAGTATGCAGCGTTGGATCACTAATAGGCTTGAGACGCGTCTGCTCAACAGTCCGCGTTGTAACTATGAGGTTTTTTAGGTTTTTTAGTGGTAGGGGTGTAGAGTAGACGCACGATAGGCAAAAAAAAATAAAAAATGTTTGTTTGTAAGTGAGTGTGGAGAAGACGCGTTCAGCCGTGATCCACGGACGTAACCTTAGAGTATGCAGCGTTGGATCACTAATAGACGCGTCTGCTCAACAGTCCGCGTTGTAACTATGAGGTTTGAGCAGTAGTGCTTCTCAGTGAGGAAAAGTAGAAAATGTTCGTTGTAAGCGAGTTTAAAGAGAAAAATCAAGAATTATAAATCAAATCGATAGAGCTCCAAAAACAACAACGCATTCAGACGCGACGCATGATAATAACAGGACAAGACATTACTCACCGTGTTTGTTGAGTGTTTCTTACTCACCTGAGCTTTTATGAACTCAAAGGCGCGAGCGCGCGAGAGAAAATAAATAAATAAAAATAGCTGAGCGCACGGGTGGCGCGTTAACAGGCTAGCGAATTACTAGCGTGTTGTGCTAGTAGTAACGGAAGCTAGCGATGTCAGGTTAATCTGAGATGTTGGGTAAGCTGTATTTAGTAGTAGTATAAACAACTAGAAATTGTAGTAAATGATGGTTCAAAACAAAGAAATACGAGGCTAAGACGGAGCTTACAGCACCGAAGCAAACACACTCACAGCAGGCAGCGAGGCAGACAGGAGCATAGTATGTAAATCACAGAACTATTGCTTAACTAGTGTAGTTTGGCAGGGGAACCCTACACCCTACAGCAATAGCTCCGACTAGCGGCAACAAACTAATACAACAAGCATGTTGTATAAATCACAGAACTTATTGCTAAAACTAGTGTAGTTTGGCAGGGGAAGCCTACACCCTACAGCAATAGCTCCGACTAGCGGCAACAAACTAATACAACAAGCATAGTATGTAAATCACAGAACTATTGCTTAACTAGTATAGTTTGGCAGGGGAAGCCTACACCCTACAGCAATAGCTCTGACTAGCGGCAACAAACTAATACAACAAGCATGTTGTATAAATCACAGAACTTATTGCTAAAACTAGTGTAGTTTGGCAGGGGAAGCATACACACTACAGCAATAGCTCTGACTAACAGCAACAAACTAATACAACAAGCATAGTATGTAAATCACAGAACTATTGCTTAACTAGTGTAGTTTGGCAGGGGAAGCCTACACCCTACAGCAATAGCTCCGACTAGCGGCAACAAACTAATACAACAAGCATAGTATGTAAATCACAGAACTATTGCTTAACTAGTATCTGAGTTTGGCAGGGGAAGCCTACACCCTACAGCAATAGCTCCGACTAGCGGCAACAAACTAATACAACAAGCATAGTATGTAAATCACAGAACTATTGCTTAACTAGTATAGTTTGGCAGGGGAAGCATACACCCTACAGCAATAGCTCTGACTAGCGGCAACAAACTAATACAACAAGCATGTTGTATAAATCACAGAACTTATTGCTAAACTAGTGTAGTTTGGCAGGGGAAGCATACACACTACAGCAATAGCTCCGACTAGCGGCAAGAAAACTGATACAACTAACATGTTTGTATAACCATAGGACTAGTATTAAAACTAGTGTAGTCCGGTCGGAGAAGCATATTCCCTCTAGCTCTGAGTCAGATGCAGTGCGCAGCTAAGCAATGACATACAGTGTGCTTCCTCATTAATGAACATGATTACTGCTCCCGTCCTACGGATTCCTTCGGCTGTGGAGGTGAAGATGACGACTCCCATGATTCCACACTCCTTCACAGGACCATCAAGCTACGATGTTGTTAGTGTTGAATACCGGACCTCTGCGGTGAATGTACTGTGAATTAAGCACAAGTATGTTACTGGGTCACCGTGATTTTGCCAAGTAAGATGTGTTCCTGGATCAACAAATTTTGTTGATCCTGGATCAACATTTAATCAACCAATCACAAGCCTCTGATGTCATCAGTGTGTGCCGACCAAATCCAATCGGTCCATTTTGAACGTTCCCTCCTCTCTTCCCTCGGCTGACTGACAAAAGGTAAGTTATTTTGTCTGTCCTCTTTCTTTGACCCTCTCTGCAACTAAAAATCTGACTTTGTAAATGTATTTATTCACTAAAAAATCCTGAAATAGAACACTTAAATGGCCTAATGTAATGCAACTCTGAACATACATACAAAAGCCATGTGCTGCTGTTTAGCTAATAGCTAAGCTTACTTTACTCCACAACCCCTAAAAGTCTTCTTTCTCTCATACCTTTACACACAAATACACATTAAATATTTAATAAAATGTTATAATAATGTTTAAAAATGTCAATAAATTCCAGGTCTTTAAAACAGATTACTATGATTTTAGTCTGAATAAAGTGTGCAAAAAGTATATGACATTTAAAAAAAACAGTAGAATAATTGCTTTTTTAATTCTGATTGTAATAAATATATTTTGATAATTGCTATTGTCATCATTTCAATATGGGGTAGATACGCTAATGTTGATCCAGGACCATCATGACCATTTCAATACGGGGTAGATTCGCTAATGTTGATCCAGGACCATCATGACCATTTCAATATGGGGTAGATTCGCTAATGTTGATCCATGACCATCATGGTCATTTCAATATGGGGTAGATTCGCTAATGTTGATCCAGGACCATCATGACCATTTCAATATGGGGTAGATACGCTAATGTTGATCCAGGACCATCATGACCATTTCAATATGGGGTAGATTCGCTAATGTTGATCCAGGACCATCATGGTCATTTCAATATGGGGTAGATACGCTAATGTTGATCCAGGACCATCATGACCATTTCAAAATGGGGTAGATACGCTAATGTTGATCCAGGACCATCATGACCATTTCAATATGGGGTAGATTCGCTAATGTTGATCCAGGACCATCATGACCATTTCAATATGGGGTAGATTCGCTAATGTTGATCCAGGTCCATCATGGTCATTTCAATATGGGGTAGATTCGCTAATGTTGATCCAGGACCATCATGGTAATTTCAATATGGGGTAGATTCGCTAATGTTGATCCAGGAACATCATGACCATTTCAATATGGGGTATATTCACTAATGTTGATCCAGGACCATCATGACCATTTCAATATGGGGTAGATTCACTAATGTTGATCCAGGACCATAATGGTCAGTTCAATATGGGGTAGATTTGCTAATGTTGATCCAGGACCACCATGACCATTTCAATATGGGGTATATTCGCTAATGTTGATCCAGGACCATAATGGTCAGTTCAATATGGGGTAGATTTGCTAATGTTGATCCAGGACCATCATGGTCAGTTCAATATGGGGTATATTCACTAATGTTGATCCAGGACAATCATGACCATTTTAATACGGGGTAGATTCACTAATGTTGATCCAGGACCATCATGACCATTTCAATATGGGGTAGATTCGCTAATGTTGATCCAGGACCATCATGACCATTTTAATATGGAGTAGATTCACTAATGTTGATCCAGGACCATCATGACCATTTTAATATGGAGTAGATTCACTAATGTTGATCCAGGACAATCATGATCATTTCAATATGGGGTAGATTCGCTAATGTTGATCCAGGTCCATCATGGTCATTTCAATATGGGGTAGATTCGCTAATGTTGATCCAGGACCATCATGGTAATTTCAATATGGGGTAGATTCGCTAATGTTGATCCAGGAACATCATGACCATTTCAATATGGGGTATATTCACTAATGTTGATCCAGGACCATCATGACCATTTCAATATGGGGTAGATTCACTAATGTTGATCCAGGACCATAATGGTCAGTTCAATATGGGGTAGATTTGCTAATGTTGATCCAGGACCACCATGACCATTTCAATATGGGTTATATTCGCTAATGTTGATCCAGGACCATAATGGTCAGTTCAATATGGGGTAGATTTGCTAATGTTGATCCAGGACCATCATGGTCAGTTCAATATGGGGTATATTCACTAATGTTGATCCAGGACAATCATGACCATTTTAATACGGGGTAGATTCACTAATGTTGATCCAGGACCATCATGACCATTTCAATATGGGGTAGATTCGCTAATGTTGATCCAGGACTATCATGACCATTTTAATATGGAGTAGATTCACTAATGTTGATCCAGGACAATCATGATCATTTCAATATGGAGTAGATTCGCTAATGTTGATCCAGGACCATCATGACCATTTCAATACAGGGTAGATTCGCTAATGTTGATCCAGGACCATCATGATCATTTCAATATGGAGTAGATTCACTAATGTTGATCCAGGACAATCATGATAATTTCAATATGGAGTAGATTCACTAATGTTGATCCAGGACAATCATGATCATTTCAATATGGAGTAGATTCGCTAATGTTGATCCAGGACCATCATGACCATTTCAATACGGGGTAGATTCGCTAATGTTGATCCAGGACAATCATGATCATTTCAATATGGGGTAGATTCGCTAATGTTGATCCAGGACAATCATGATCATTTCAATATGGGATATATTCGCTAATGTTGATCCAGGACCATCATGACCATTTCAATATGGAGTAGATTCGCTAATGTTGATCCAGGACCATCATGACCATTTCAATACGGGGTAGATTCACTAATGTTGATCCAGGACCATCATGACCATTTCAATACGGGGTAGATTCACTAATGTTGATCCAGGACCATCATGGCCATTTCAATATGAGGTAGATTCGCTAATGTTGATCCAGGACCATCCAACCCAGTCTCACGGCAGTTCGTGAAATGGTCACGTAATTTAATCTATTGATTCGTGACACGGACACGTTTATTTAGTTATTTTCATAATATCAGCACGTTTTTTAAAGTAATGTATTTCAATGGGAAGCATCTTTCGTGATCATAGCACGATTATTTCTGCCTGTCGGGCTGCAGCAGAGAAGCTGTTTAATCAACATTTATTCACGAGATCTTATCTTATCATGGTTTATGTATTTTTTTTAATGTTATTATTTCGGTCTTATTGCCAGGTAAGCTGGATTGCTTTGCTGTTTATTGATATTTTTTAAATTATATTTTATCAGTAGGAAATCGCGCTGAAGAAGTCTCGTTCCGAACACATCGCGATATTTGGCATCAGTTCACGTGTGTCAGATGTTGGTAAGTAGTAAATACACTGTCCTAATAATGTGTGATATAATGTCTTTTCTTTTTGTCGATATTAATCAGATTAGCTCATGTTCAGTCACTGCATTATATTTGTCATCTCCACGGAGGCTTTGCGTTTCATTGCTTTCTAATTCAAAACAGGGTGATTAAACACTGTCTGTCATGTGACGTGCTATAGGCCAAGACCTTCAATCAGTTAATCATATTCATATCAGATTTAAAGTAGTACAATTAGTTCCAAAGTTGTATTTGTAGTAGAAGCACATTAAAAACAACACTTACCATGCTTTTACCACAGTAACATTAGTTTTACTGTGATAAGTGTAGTAAAAAGACAGTAATCACAAAACTTACCATGCTTTTACCACACTATTGGTAGTTTTAATGTGATACCTATTGTAAATGCACAGTAACCACAACACTTACCATGCTTTTACCACAGTAACCCTAGTTTTACTGTGATAGGTGGGTAACAGGACAGTGACCACAAAACTTACCATGCTTTAAACCTCAGTAACCTTAGTTTTACTGTGATAGGTGTGGTAAAAGGACAGTAACCACAAAACTTACCATGCTTTAAACCACAGTAACCTTAGTTTTACTGTGATAGGTGTGGTAAAAGGACAGTAACCACAACACTTACCATGCTTTTACCACAGTAACCCTAGTTTTACTGTGATAGGTGTGGTAAAAGGACAGTAACTACAAAACTTACCATGCTTTTACCACAGTAACCCTAGTTTTACTGTGATTGGTGTAGTAAAGGACAGTAATCATAAAACCTCAGTATTGGTATTTTTAAAGTGATATTTGTTGTAAATTCATATTAACCACAACACTTGCCATGCTTTTAATGCTTTATAATGTAACATCCAATATTTGTCAGGTAAATCAGTACTTTTCCCTTTAAATAATCCTATATATTATACATAATGATATTTTCTTTTCTCTCTTTTCAGCTGAAAAGACCAAAAGGGCCTTTCGGACTCAGTCAGCCCATTATTGTTTGAGGACAAGTAAACGGAGGAGACGGAAAGCTGCAAAGGCAAATATTCGCAATGGTATGTATGTGTTGGTTTTAACCCTAAATCAAACATTTTATCAAGCATTTGTTGTTTCTTAAACCTTTTCTCACAAAACCCATAGCCCAATCAGTATGAACATAGTCTGAAAGTCTTAATAATTCACAAGATTTAACAAGTTGTCAAAAGCTTTTACTCCTAGTCCTAGTGCTTTCATTGGCCACTGCCTCAATTCCTGTACATATTTATCGCGATATTTGTAAATCAGTTGTGCCCCTTCTTGGAAAGTAGTCGGATGTCCCACACACTGTCAGAAAGTTGATATTAATTGCACTGTATTTATTAGAAAAATTAATTACAAATTGGTCCCCGTCTGTTTATGTTCCAGTGATACATGATGTCTCTCCACACCTCATAACCTACCTCGGTTTGCAAGAGTGGAAAAGCAAATCTGACTTGTCACATGACATCAAATACTCGATTATTTTGTCATAATCAGCTCAGTTACACTGCTGATAACTGTCCTGTTTGCATGTAAAGCATGTTATTTTTAATGTGATTATATATGATTATTGCTTGCTATTAAAGACATACATTTATTCATAGAAATGCCCACATATCAGTGAACTTATTACATAAAAATGCTTTTAACATTTAATTATGCAACACTCTTTACAGAAGAAAATATCCCACAGTTATGGATAAACTCACAACGTCATCATCAAGTGCTGTGCTGGGCATATTGGGCAACAAGTGTCCTCCAACGTATTCGATCCGTGGCCAAGTTCTCCACATCTTCCCATGGGACACTGACATTCTTCAGGTCTTCGTGAAACATCTGTCTCCGTGTCTTCCTTGGTCTTCCCTGTCTCCTGCATCCTCCTGGTGGTGTCCACTTCATCACTGTGTTTGGGTGGTGTTGTTTGGGCATGTGTAGGATGTGTCCAGCGAGGTGCACCCTTTGCTCTGTCTCAGTTTCTGAAAGTCTTCATGTGGAGTCCCACTCCTCCTCAGGATCTCTTTGATATATGCAGAACCAATATTAAAAATAGTGATTTATCTTTTTCCATATTGTTAAAGCAATTTGTTTTCTATTTTCAGCTTCATAAACTGTACTTGTATGCCTAATGCCTTTATCAAAAAAGGGTCAGTGCTCATCAGGTGTTTTGCTAAAGGACATATTCATTGCATAGTTACAATAAAAGTGACCAATAATCACAAGGATATAGAATGAAAGTTGAGAATGTAAAATGTTGTGCTTACGTTTTTGCCTATTTGTTCTTTAAAGCGAAGAAACAAATGTATTTTCACATAACAAAGTTGAATCTCATCTCTTGGTTTGTAATATATAACTTCATCATAGCATTTTTTTTAACGTTATTGTATGTGTCACTATAATAGATTGCCCCTGTATCTGGATATTTTTAATTAACTGATTTTTATACTGTTGTGCAGTAGTTTTGCCGCTACTTTTGTCTTTAAACAGTTTGACATTAAATATTGGAATATGCTTTTAAAATTGTGTGCATTCATTGTGCTTATGTTACATTTATTTGAATATAATTGATATACCTTTAATATATTTACATAAACTGTAAATGTTAGAAGCACTTTAGTACATGTAATTATCTTTAAATAAAATACTGCAAAACTACCCCTGCTGTAGGCCATTGCTTAGAAAAGAGTTGTTGCATCAGTCTAATCAAATATGCAAATTTGTGTCATTGATCATGTGAACTCGTTTTTGGATGGTAACCACACAAAGAAATCTTTTGTTTTTAAATATGAGTTTTATAATTTAATTAGAAGGAATACATGTTTAACAGCCTAAATATAAAATATTTAAGGTATCTATCCCTGCAGCCGGAACCAGGAGAGATCTGTCATCATTTACCATAAATGGGCATGTAAGTGTGACGCATCTGTTCAGCTGGGTTGTTATTGGCTGTGACTTTATCGCAGAGCTCGCTGTGATTGGACAATCGTTTAACCCATATAAAATGGCGCTTCATGTTACAAAGTATGTTTTGGTGTTATTATTACGTTAGTTATACATTAAGTTAACTATAAAGTGTCTCTATGTTCTGAGAAATTACACCTTTACCGAGATCCTAACCCTAACCCTAAGCATGTCTGCACATTTCAATGAACCACAGCACCATGTTTCCTGTTCCACTGATAGAATGGCAGAGATATGTGGGTTATGTAGTTTAAAACGTTTAGTAATGAAACAATAAATGTTAAATAATATCTTTAATGGACAACTGGATATCTAAATTTGTTCATTGTGCAAACCTTTATGACATATATGAGGGACAGGCTGAAATTTGATATTTTACTGTGAGCACTTTTAAAAAACCTTAATGCCAGCTTTCCATATATGTCTGAAAACTGTGGCCAACATTATTTATTAAACATAGCATAAGCAGTCGTCCTGCCGACTTTCTCTTTGATACACTAACCAGACTTTGAGTTACAGCCATTTGAAATGTGCATTTGTTTGCTCTTCTGGGGGCCGTTGCTTGGCCCCTGGGGGTGGAAGGGCAGTATAATCTACACAGATATACACACACTATTACTATTACACAAGGATAATGCAACATTCAGTAAAACAACAAAAAAACAGTGCCAGAATTTCCTTTTCACTCCCTCTGATTTCTGCTGACATCAGTGATATCTATGCTTTCATTTGAAATGCAGTAGTAGATGTAATGATCAACATAGATCATCTTCAAATATGCTTGAAGTGTTTATAGCAAGATAGCTACTGCAGCCTATTGCTATTCAGTTTCCATTTATTTCACTGAAAACTGACATACATGCAAGTATGTGCAACTTATGTTGCATTGTTGTCCCAAATATCATTAACCAGATCTAAATTTGTATGTCCTGAGTAAAAGAATCAGGGTAATTAATTATATGTAGTTGTTTTTAAATTATGAACTAAACTAAAGGAATAAGAAATTAAAATTTCTCAAATAAAAAAATTCTATTTACTGTACCAAACACCACTTTCAATACACAATATTCACCATACTTTATTAAACAACACTTTATTGGAGGACTTTATTAAACAACACTTTATTTATCAATAAAGTTGATAAAGTAGCATAAAGACAAATGAAATTCAAGATCAATAAAAATGTGTCTTCAAAAATACGTTCACATCATATTAATCCATTCACAGCTGCTGAAGCCACAAAATGAGTGCCAGAGAATCATATTCAGTCACCTACAGAAAACAGATTTGATATTGTGTTGGAAAATAATGATTCATTATCACAGCTAAACTGGTTTCTTGCTCTTCCCTGTACATGTCTCTATCGTGTCCATGTTCTTCTTCCTCGTCTAAACAGTTTGTTCAGTTGTACCCTACAGTACAAGAACAGAAGATGTGATCACTGATGTGGTGGAGCTTTTTCTCAACCAGAGGAAGAAGTCTCAACATCCCATTGTCAGGCGTTCTCCAGTGCTGGTCTGAAAGTAAAACAAAAACACAAACCATTAAAAATAAGTTGTTTAATGGACAGTCAGGTCAGCTTATGTTCTGCGTTATTTAAAGCAGTGATGGTTTACTCTGGCCCTCAGCGTCCCCTGTCCTGCAGATTTAGCTCCGACCTCAAACCCTCCTGCCTATTGTCTAGAAGTAAACCTGAAGACTTTGGTTAAATTTCCAGATGTGCTCGATTAGGGTTGGAGGTTAACTCTCCGCCTCAAAAAGTAGAATACAAAAGGGCCAGAGTTGCCTGTTCCTTATATAAATTTACAAAGCAGCAGTCAGTACATTATATAATATACACATTTAAGTATTTTATATATATATATATATATATATATATATATATATATATATACACACACACACACACACACACACACACACACACAGTACAGGTCAAAAGTTTGGACACATTACTATTTTTAATGTTTTTGAAAGAAGTTTCTTCTGCTCATCAAGTCTGCATTTATTTGATCAAAAATACAGAAAAAAAAAAAGTTATATTGTGATATATTATTACAATTTAAAATAATTGGTTTTCAATTTATTATACTTTAAATTATCATTTATTTCTGTGATGCAAAGCTGAATTTTCAGGATCATTACTCCAGTCTATCACATGATCCTTTAGAAATCATTCTAATATGATGATTCATTATCAAAGTTGGAAACAGTTCTGCTGCTTAATATTTTTAAAAAATATAAATATAAAAATAAAAATAATAAAAATAAAAAAGAAGCAAATTTAAAGAAAATAGAAATCTTTTGTAACAACAATATACACTACTGGTCAGTAATTTGGGGTCAGTAATTTTTTTTTCTTTCTTTTTTTGAAATAAATCAATACTTTTATTCAGCAAGGATGTGTTAAATAGATAAAAAGTGATAGTAAAGAAGATTTATATTATTAGAAAATATTTTTTTATTTTGAATAAATGCAGTTCTTTTTAACCTTTTATTCATCAAATATGTTAGGCAGCAGAACTGTGTCCAACACTCATAATAAATCAGAATATTAGAATGATTTCTAAAGGATCATGTGATAGACTGGAGTAATGATCCTGAAAATTCAGCTTTGCATCACAGGAATAAATTATTTTTTAAAGTATATTCAAATAGAAAACTATTATTTTAAGTTGTAATAATATTTCACAATATTACTGTTTTTTTTTTCTGTATTTTTGATAAAATAAACACAGCCTTGATAAGCATTAGAGACTTCTTTCAAAAATATTTAAAAAAAAGTAATGTTTCCAAACTTTTGACCTGTACTGTATATATATATTGCACATAGAGTAAGTCGATATACATACATATATATATATATATATATATATATATATATATATATATATATATATATATATATATGTATGTATAATATTGCAGCACATAATATAAGCTAAGTACTGAAAAACAGTTTTACCCATAATCAACAGCAACCTATTTTAAAAGATCTTTAAGAAAGGCATGGTCTCTTTTGAGCCTTTGCTAGTGATGCTTGATAATTTCAAGAAAAAATACTCTTCTGTCACTTGTTTCAAGAGCTTCACTTGGTCAAAAACCAAGTGATAACCTGAACAATGTAAAATTGTCAACATCAAATTATGTACTACATATTACAGCATCGTTTCAATACAAGACATACCAATGGACTCGCACACTTTTCTGTCTTCTTTGGGCACCAGATGTTCCTTCCTCACCCGAAACAAAGGACTTATTCGATTAGCTTGCGTTGATATAAGGGCTGGTCTTCCTTCTCTGCTGTAAAACAAGAAAGTCTCGACTTACTCTATGTGCAATTACTATTGCTCTTGAAACATAAATTAAGACAGTTATAAATAAGTTAATTTACCATACGATTCAGGACAGAGCAGATGAGTAAATACTGATTGAAATATTCTAGAAACTTTACCTGGGAAGGGCTGATCACAGCAAGATTCGCTGCGACTCACTAGTAGCTCTTGTAATGGTTGGCTCTTAAAAGAGCTGTTGAGTTTGATATTGTAGAGCTTTAAAAAAAAAAGAGGACTAAGTAATCCTGCAAAACAGAAAGGAAGGTAATTTTAATACATTACTTGCAGTTTATATATAACTGTGGGATATTTTCTTCTGTAAAGAGTGTTGCATAATTAAATGTTAAAAGCATTTTTATGTAATAAGTTCACTGATATGTGGGCATTTCAATGAATAAAAGTATGGCTTTAATAGCAAGCAATAATCATATGAACTTGTTTAAAAATAACATGCTTTACATGCAAACAGGACAGTTATCAGCAGTGTAACTGATCTGATTATGACAAAATAATCGAGTATCTGATGTCATGTGACAAGTCAGATTAGCTTTTCCACTCTTGCAAACCGAGGTAGGTTATGAGGTGTGTAGAGACATCATGTATCACTGGAACATAAACAGACGGGGACCAATTTGTAATTAATTTTTCTAATAAATACAGTGCAATTAATATCAACTTTCTGACAGTGTGTGGGACATCCGACAACTTTCCAAGAAGGGGCACAACTGATTTACAAATATCGCGATAAATATGTACAGGAATTGAGGCAGTGGCCAATGACAGCACTAGGACTAGGAGTAAAAGCTTTTGACAACTTGTTAAATCTTGTGAATTATTAAGACTTTCAGACTATGTTCATACTGATTGGGCTATGGGTTTTGTGAGAAAAGGTTTAAGAAACAACAAATGCTTGATAAAATGTTTGATTTAGGGTTAAAACCAACACATACATACCATTGCGAATATTTGCCTTTGCAGCTTTCCGTCTCCTCCGTTTACTTGTCCTCAAACAATAATGGGCTGACTGAGTCCGAAAGGCCCTTTTGGTCTTTTCAGCTGAAAAGAGAGAAAAGAAAATATCATTATGTATAATATATAGGATTATTTAAAGGGAAAAGTACTGATTTACCTGACAAATATTGGATGTTACATTATAAAGCATTAAAAGCATGGCAAGTGTTGTGGTTAATATGAATTTACAACAAATATCACTTTAAAAATACCAATACTGAGGTTTTATGATTACTGTCCTTTACTACACCAATCACAGTAAAACTAGGGTTACTGTGGTAAAAGCATGGCAAGTTTTGTGGTTACTGTCCTTTTACCACACCTATCACAGTAAAACTAGGGTTACTGTGGTAAAAGCATGGTAAGTGTTGTGGTTACTGTCCTTTTACCACACCTATCACAGTAAAACTAGGGTTACTGTGGTAAAAGCATGGTAAGTTTTGTGGTTACTGTCCTTTTACCACACCTATCACAGTAAAACTAGGGTTACTGTGGTAAAAGCATGGTAAGTTTTATGATTACTGTCCTTTACTACATCAATCACAGTAAAACTAGGGTTACTGTGGTAAAAGCATGGTAAGTGTTGTGGTTACTGTGCATTTACAATAGGTAACACATTAAAACTACCAATAGTGTGGTAAAAGCATGGTAAGTTTTGTGATTACTGTCTTTTTACTACACTTATCACAGTAAAACTAATGTTACTGTGGTAAAAGCATGGTAAGTGTTGTTTTTAATGTGCTTCTACTACAAATACAACTTTGGAACTAATTGTACTACTTTAAATCTGATATGAATATGATTAACTGATTGAAGGTCTTGGCCTATAGCACGTCACATGACAGACAGTGTTTAATCACCCTGTTTTGAATTAGAAAGCAATGAAACGCAAAGCCTCCGTGGAGATGACAAATATAATGCAGTGACTGAACGTGAGCTAATCTGATTAATATCGACAAACAGAAAAGACATTATATCACACATTATTAGGACAGTGTATTTACTACTTACCAACATCTGACACACGTGAACTGATGCCAAATATCGCGATGTGTTCGGAACGAGACTTCTTCAGCGCGATTTCCTACTGATAAAATATAATTTTAAAAATATCAATAAACAGCAAAGCAATCCAGCTTACCTTGCAATAAGACCGAAATAATAACATTAAAAAAAATACATAAACCATGATAAGATAAGATCTCGTGAATAAATGTTGATTAAACAGCTTCTCTGCTGCAGCCCGACAGGCAGAAATAATCGTGCTATGATCACGAAAGATGCTTCCCATTGAAATACATTACTTTAAAAAACGTGCTGATATTATGAAAATAACGAAATAAACGTGTCCGTGTCACGAATCAATAGATTAAATTACGTGACCATTTCACGAACTGCCGTGAGACTGGGTTGGATGGTCCTGGATCAACATTATCGAATCTACTCCATATTGAAATGGTCAAATAAGGATCCTGGATCAACATTAGCGAATCTCCCCCATATTGAAATGGTCATGATGGTCCTGGATCAACATTAGCGAATCTCCCCCATATTGAAATGGTCATGATGGTCCTGGATCAACATTAGCGAATCTACCCCGTATTGAAATGGTCATGATGATCCTGGATCAACATTAGCGAATCTACCCCGTATTGAAATGGTCATGATGGTCCTGGATCAACATTAGTGAATCTACCCCGTATTGAAATGGTCATTATGGCCCTGGATCAACATTAGCGAATCTACTCCATATTGAAATGGTCAAATAAGGATCCTGGATCAACATTAGCGAATCTCCCCCATATTGAAATGGTCATGATGGTCCTGGATCAACATTAGTGAATGGTGGTCCTGGATCAACATTAGCGAATCTACTCCATATTGAAATGGTCATGATGGTCCTGGATCAACATTAGCGAATCTACCCCATATTGAAATGGTCATGATGGTCCTGGATCAAAATTAGCGAATCTACCCTGTATTGAAATGGTCATGATGGTCCTGGATCAACATTAGCGAATCTTCTCCATATTGAAATGATCATGATGGTCCTGGATCAACATTAGCGAATCTACCCCATATTGAAATGGTCATGATGGTCCTGGATCAACATTAGCGAATCTACTCCATATTGAAATGGTCATGATGGTCCTGGATCAACATTAGCGAATCTACCCCATATTGAAATGGTCATGATGGTCCCGGATCAAAATTAGCGAATCTACCCTGTATTGAAATGGTCATGATGGTCCTGGATCAACATTAGCGAATCTTCTCCATATTGAAATGGTCATGATGGTCCTGGATCAACATTAGCGAATATACCCCATATTGAAATGGTCATGATGGTCCTGGATCAACATTAGCGAATATACCCCATATTGAACTGACCATTATGGTCCTGGATCAACATTAGCGAATATACCCCATATTGAACTGACCATTATGGTCCTGGATCCATATTAGTGAATCTACCCCATATTGAAATGGTCATGATGTTCCTGGATCAACATTAGCGAATCTACCTCATATTGAAATGGTCATGATGGTCCTGGATCAACATTAGCGAATCTACTCCATATTGAAATGATGACGATAGCAATTATCAAAATATATTTATTACAATCAGATTCAAAAAGCAATTATTCTACTGTTTTTTTAAATGTCATATACTTTTTGCACACTTTATTCAGACTAAAATCATAGTAATCTGTTTTAAAGACCTGGAATTTATTGAAATTTTTAAACATTATTATAACATTTTATTAAATATTTAATGTGTATTTGTGTGTAAAGGTATGAGAGAAAGAAGACTTTTAGGGGTTGTGGAGTAAAGTAAGCTTAGCTATTAGCTAAACAGCAGCACATGGCTTTTGTATGTATGTTCAGAGTTGCATTACATTAGGCCATTTAAGTGTTTTATTTCAGGATTTTTTAGTGAATAAATACATTTACAAAGTCAGATTTTTAGTTGCAGAGAGGGTCAAAGAAAGAGGACAGACAAAATAACTTACCTTTTGTCAGTCAGCCGAGGGAAGAGAGGAGGGAACGTTCAAAATGGACTGATTGGATTTGGTCGGCACACACTGATGACATCAGAGGCTTGTGATTGGTTGATTAAATGTTGATCCAGGAACACATCTGGCAAAATCACGGTGACCATGTTGCTGATATCTAGATAGCTTTAGCCACAAGCATGTGGTAACTTTAACACTGTTACGGCATCCAGTCTCCGTGATTCTCCCTGTACTCAATCTCGAGCGCCCTCTCCAGAATACTAAGAGCATTGCGTACTTCTCCTAGTATGGATCGTTTATGTTCTGATTACGCTGCAGCTGTTCTGTATGATCACTGATTAACCATACTATATCTTACTCACTCACTCAGCGTCCTGTGCGAAGTATTGTTTCACCCTGTGTTGCATGTCTGAGCGTTTTCCTGAATTATCCTTGCCTTACTTACTTGTTTCCTCGATTGTCTGCAGCCTGACTTCTGACCCAAGCCTGTTCCCCGGACTCTGATTCTCGCTGCCTGCCCTGAACTTCTGCCTGTCTCTTCATTCCGTCGTCAGCCGCCAGCCCCGACCCCTGCCCGTTCCTGGATTACGAGTTCACGCCGTTATTCTGGCCATTCGGCTTATTCGTTTTGCCTGGCTTAACTGGTCAATAAACATTGTTGCATATGGATCTGTCTCTGCCTCCTGAATCTCAACAGAATACTTCGCCACACGAAGATCCAGCAGCAATGAATGCCCTGTCCGCTGCTATCACTGCGCAAGCCTCCCAGTTGGCATCTCATCATCACCAGCTGTCTCGTTTAACTTCACTGACGGAGGAATTGATAAAGGCGGTTCAAACTCTTCAAAAATCTACCGCGGAGACTTCAGCACCCGTTCAGGCTCCTGATTCATTCATCCCCGCGAGTATCAGGCCACGCCTCGCGCTACCAGAAAAATTCGAAGGAGACCCAGGAAAATGCAAGGGCTTTATACTTCAATGTTCTCTGTATCTCGCACAGCAGACCTCGCAAAACGCCTCTGATACCGACAAGATCGCCTTTGTCTGTTCATTGCTCACGGGTCGCGCGCTGGAATGGATCACCGCGGTCTGGAGGACGGAGGGAACTGTTTTTTCTTCATTCGATGAATTCCTGGAACAATTCCAAGCTGTCTTTGAACATGCCAAAGAAGGAAAGGGGTCAGAAGATCATCTATTGGAGCTCACCCAAGGACGGACTCCCGCCTCAGAGTATGCTCTCAAATTTCGCACTCTCGCAGCTCAAACAGACTGGACGGATAAAAAGGTGGTTTATCGGCGGGGTCTCAACCACGAGCTACAAGCTGAGCTGGCCTGCCGTGACGAGGGAAAGGATTTGGACCAGTTCGTACATCTTTCCATACAGATTGACAATCTGATTCGCTCTCGTCGCATGTGCAACCGTTCCTTGACCACTTATCGCGGCATTCCCGTACCCCGCGCCTCTCATTCGTTATCTTCTGAAGTCAGCGAGCCTATGCAAATTAACACGTCCCGACTATCGGAAGAGGAAAGGGAGCGTCGGAGAACCATGAAATTATGCATGTACTGTGGCGGCGCTGGTCACTTTCGTCTACACTGCCCTCAGCGAACCACTATCAAAGATAAAGCAACGGTGAGTCTGACTCTAGACTGTTTAAATCCTTTGTCATGTGTCTCTGTACCTCTAGAATTCACTGTGAATGGACAATCATTTCCTACGTCTGCTTTAGTAGATTCGGGGGCAGCTGGGAATTTTATGTCACGAGATTTTGCCGAAATTCACAAGATTGCTCTAATCCCATGCACTTCTCCTCTTTCTGTCGAAGCTGTCGATGGACGGCCCCTAGGCACGGGCCGAATCACCCATATGACTCAGGAACTTCTCATGCACACTGGGTTGCTGCACTACGAGAGTATACATTTCTACATTTTTCATGCTCCACATACACCAGTCATCTTGGGTTTACCTTGGTTAAGAAGTCACGATCCTCATCTGCAGTGGACCACGGGCCAAATTATCAGTTGGGGCAAAAGCTGTTTCTCCAAATGCTTAAAGATCATCAAGCCGCTACCAGATCGAAGCCTCACCAAGGTCCGAGAAGAACCTGTCTTGCCTGACCTGCCTTCCATGTATCATGACCTAGCCGAAGCCTTCAGTAAAACTAGAGCAACCAAGCTTCCCCCTCATCGAGAATACGACTGTGCTATCAATCTCATTCCAGGATCCATGCCATCCAGGGGCCGCATCTTCCCTCTCTCTCAACCCGAAACCGAAGCAATGCAGAAGTACATCGAGGAGGAGTTAGCTAAGGGGTTTATTCGTCCATCCACATCTCCCGTGTCGGCTGGCTTTTTCTTCGTCAAAAAGAAGGATTGAGATCTGCGTCCCTGCATCGATTACAGAGCTCTCAACGAAAGCACAATCAAGTTTCGTTACCCGCTGCCTCTGGTACCTGCCGCTCTAGAACTCCTCCGCACAGCCAAGTTCTACACTAAATTGGATCTGCGCTCCGCCTATAACCTGGTTCGAATCCGTGAGGGAGATGAGTGGAAGACGGCATTTTCTACGTGTACGGGACACTACGAATATCTGGTTATGCCTTTCGGCCTGTCTAACAGTCCAGCCGTTTTCCAGTCATTCATCAATGACGTGTTCCGGGATATGCTCCACCGCTGTGTCATTGTCTACATAGATGACATCTTGATCTACTCCGATACCTACGAGACCCATATACAGCACGTTCGAGCTGTTCTCAAGAAACTCATACAACATCAACTTTACGCCAAGATCGAGAAGTGCGACTTCCATCAAACCTCCACTACCTTCCTGGGTTACGTGATCAGTCCCGAGGGCGTGGCTATGGATGAGAACAAGGTTAAGGCGGTAGTGAACTGGCCTCAGCCAACAACGTTAAAGGAGTTGCAACGGTTCTTGGGCTTCGCTAATTTTTATCGTCGTTTCATTCGAGGGTTCAGTTCTGTGGCAGGACCTTTGATAGCCCTGGTACGGCGGGGCACAACACGTCTTCCTTGGGACGAAAGTGCCTCTAGAGCCTTCGATCAGCTCAAACATCGCTTCACTACAGCTCCGATCATCCTAATCCGGAGTTGCCCTTTGTGGTGGAAGTAGATGCATCGAACTCTGGACTGGGCGCGGTTCTGTCCCAACGTCAGGGAGTTCCATCCAAACTGTACCCTTGCGCCTATTACTCCAGGAAGCTGAATTCAGCGGAGAGGAATTATGATGTCGGAGACCGTGAGTTACTGGCTATGAAGTCTGCATTCGAGGAGTGGCGCCACTGGCTCGAGGGAGCCATTCATCCATTTATTGTCTTTACTGACCACAAGAACCTGGAGTATCTGCGCACCGCCAAGAGGTTGAATTCACGACAAGCCAGATGGTCACTGTTCTTCTCTCGATTCCAGTTCACGGTTACTTACCGGCCCGGATCAAGAAACACAAAAGCCGACTCCCTGTCCCGCCAGTTCCACTCCGAAGGATCAAATCCAGTTACAGAAAACATAATCAGTCCCGACCTGGTCCTTGGTCCCATTCAGTGGGACATCGAGACTAAAATCGAGCAGGCTAACGCCAACACTGTAATTCCCTCAGATTGTCCTCCTGAGAGGGTTTACGTTCCAGAAACTCTCCGCGAAGAAGTGTTGAAACACGTTCATGCTCTCCCCAGCTCTGGACACCCCGGCATCACCGCTACTATACAGCTCCTCCAGAACCGCTATTGGTGGCCCACTCTGACCCGAGATACGAACAAATTTGTTCAACAATGCCTGAACTGTAGCACACACAAGTCATCACATCTCTTACCTGCCGGTCTCCTCCAACCTCTGCCTATTCCACAACGCCCTTGGTCCCATATAGCCATTGATTTTATCACAGACCTACCGCCCTCGGATGGCTATACAACCATACTCACGGTAATTGACCGCTTCTCGAAAGCCTGCCGTCTCATCCCTCTCACTAAACTGCCTACAGCCCTGCAGACGGCAGAACACCTCTGCAACTTGGTCTTTCGGTTTTACGGATTACCTGAGGACATTGTGTCGGACAGAGGACCCCAGTTTACCTCTCGTGTCTGGGCAGCTTTCTTCCAAATGTTACAAGTCAATGTGAGTCTTACTTCTGGGTACCACCCCCAGGCCAATGGTCAAGTCGAACGGCTGAACCAAGAAATCACTCGATTCCTACGGTCATACTGTCACCTCCATCAAGAAGATTGGAGCCGGTACCTCATGTGGGCGGAGTATGCTCAGAATTCCATACGTAAGCACTCCACGGGACTGACACCATTCAAGTGTATTTTGGGATTCCAGCCACCCTTGTTCCCCTGGTCCGGAGAACCCTCCAATGTTCCCGCTGTGGATGACTGGCTGAAGCGTAGTGAGGAGACATGGAACCTGGCACACACTCACCTACAACGGGCTGTCAACCGCAGTAAGCATCAAGCAGACCGCCACCGTCGACCCAGTCCAGTGTATCAGCCAGGCCAATGGGTGTGGCTATCTACCCGGGACCTTCGACTCAGACTACCATGTAGAAAACTCAGTCCTAAGTATATGGGACCTTACAAGATCATTCGCCAGATCACACCGGTTTCCTTTCGCCTAGCCTTGCCCAGGCATTTTCGCATCTCACCCACTTTCCACGTCTCGCTGCTAAAACCTGCTTCTGCTCCTTCGGAATTGAGGAGTAGGGACTCAGATGACCCCGCTACCCAGCCCATCCTTGTGGAAGGAGAAGAGGTTTACCTGGTGCGCCATCTGCTGGATTCTAGACGCCGTGGTGGACATTTACAGTATCTGGTTGATTGGGAAGGCTTTGGTCCGGAGGAACGCTCCTGGGTTAACTCTGGTGATATTCTGGATCCGTTACTTACTCAAGAGTTTCATCGTAATCACCCTGATAAACCTGCTCCTCGCCCTCGTGGTAGACCTCGCCGTCGTCAGTTTCCTCGCACCAGGGGTTGCTCGCAGGGAGGGGGCTCTGTTACGGCATCCAGTCTCCGTGATTCTCCCTGTACTCAATCTCGAGCGCCCTCTCCAGAATACTAAGAGCATTGCGTACTTCTCCTAGTATGGATCGTTTATGTTCTGATTACGCTGCAGCTGTTTCTGTATGATCACTGATTAACCATACTATATCTTACTCACTCACTCAGCGTCCTGTGCGAAGTATTGTTTCACCCTGTGTTGCATGTCTGAGCGTTTTCCTGAATTATCCTTGCCTTACTTACTTGTTTCCTCGATTGTCTGCAGCCTGACTTCTGACCCAAGCCTGTTCCCCGGACTCTGATTCTCGCTGCCTGCCCTGAACTTCTGCCTGTCTCTTCATTCCGTCGTCAGCCGCCAGCCCCGACCCCTGCCCGTTCCTGGATTACGAGTTCACGCCGTTATTCTGGCCATTCGGCTTATTCGTTTTGCCTGGCTTAACTGGTCAATAAACATTGTTGCATATGGATCTGTCTCTGCCTCCTGAATCTCAACAAACACAGCATGTTGCGATAAATCAATTTTTTTTTTTTCTTCAATGCAACCAGATAGCATAAACACTTGATTACAACAGCATGTTGCTGAGGACAGCACCATATAGTACTGATAGCAATATTGCTGAAATGACAGCATATTACTGATGCCTGATAGCTTAGCACAGCATGTGACAATGACACCAGGTATAAGCCTAAAACAAAGCCATGTTCCAAATAACGACTGGGCTAAATAACCTTGAAAGTAAAACAACCATGTTACCAATAGCATCTAACATCTTTTAAAGCAAGCAGGGGTTTTTTTATAAAAAAAAATGTATTACTATAAATAGCCACTAGATAGCCTTAGAACAAGCAGTGTTTAAAGGGATAGTTCACTTTGAAATTAAATGTTGGTATGTTTTAGCTTACCTCAAGGGCATCCAAGATGTAGGTGTCTTTTTTTCCGCAGTAGTTTCAATTTTGATATTTTTAGGTCAAACCGTTCTTGTCTGTCAGTCATATAATGCAGGTCTATGGTCACTGTCTCAAAGAGCATGCACAGAGTCCAAATTAAAACAATTCCCCATCGTCCAAATTAAACAATTCCCCATCGTAAGTACACATTGATGGCCTAAGACACGAAACGAGCGGTTTGTGTGAGAAAACGAACAGTATTTATATCGTTTTTACCTCTTATACACAGCCATGTCCAAGTGAATGTATGTCACCAATCTAAATTAAAAAACTTGGGAGTAATTTTTGATTCTAACTTAACATTTGACCTGCATGTACGTAATACTGTTAAAGTTTCATTTTATCATCTTAGAAATATATCTAAATTACGACCCATGCTGCCTATTTCTGTAGCAGAAAAATTCATAAATACTCTGGTTTTTTCTAGAATTGATTATTGTAATGCCTTGTTGGCGGGAGCATCTAAATCTATTCTGAACCGACTTCAGTGGGTACAAAACTCTGCTGCACGTATTCTGACTAAGACCAGACAAAGAGATCATATAAAACCTGTTTTAGAGACATTGCACTGGCTGCCTATTGAATATCGTGTTGATTTTAAAATTCTTATGTTGACCTAAAAGGCGTTAAATGGACTCGCTCCGCAATATCTTTCTGACCTCTTAGTACCGTACTTTCCTTCACGTAATCTTCGCTCAGCTGACGCTGGCCTTTTAGTTGTCCCGGTAACGCGCCTAAAAACAATGGGTGATAGGGCGTTTTCTTCAGTCGCCCCAAAGTTATGGAATTCCCTGCCCTTCCGGATTAGAAGTGCTTCATCTTTGAGATTATTTAAGTCATCCCTTAAAACGTATTATTTCAAAGAAGCATTTGGGTGAAACGTGATTGCTGTGGTTCTCCATGTGATATATTTTATTTTATTTTACGTTTTGTTTACTGATTTTAAATTGTCTTTTAGGTTTATAATATTGTTTGTATGCATGTTTTGTAATAGTTGTATACTATGCTGATTTTTCTACCGTGGTTTTATTGATTATGTAAAGCGCTCTGAGAATTGACTTTTAAAAGCGCTATACAAAATAAAGTTATTATTATTATTATTATTATTATTATTATATCCCCCTGAGACCAGAGATTTATGTATTTTTTGTCTGAAAAAAATCTTGGACAAATTTTTTGGCCAGAGGCTAAAGACTACAGCCAGTAGTAGGGGCTGTCCCGCATGTCCTCAACCCGCCCATAGAGGGATCTCACTCACAGAATGTACACACAGTGTCAGTCGTCTTTTATTTGGAAGCTAAGCTAGCAGGCTCTTGTTCTGTGGAGAAAGCTGAGTAGTAGGGGTTACCATCCTCTTTTCCCCGGACATGTCCGGCCGTGGAGATAGTCCAAAATGTCCGGGATTCGGCTTTTGCTTTCTGCAGTCGCCATTCATTGTTTACATGCACACCTTTTGTTTCAATCTAACTGAATTCATTCCGATTGGTGAATCTGAATGTAGTGTTTACATGAACGCTAAACAAGTGATCGGTTGATGTGCGTTTTAACATTGCTAAGAAAATTCCCGCTCCTCCGTGAGAGATACGAGACCGGTGCGTCTCACAGGTGCCGCTCATCAGTAATCACTCCACCGGCCTCGCGCCGTTCTCCCGCGCCCCTCAGCCTCGTCCTGCTCGCCACAGTAAACATGATGACGTTCTCCCACGGCCCTCAGCCTCGTCCTGCTCGCCACAGTAAACATGAGGAATGGCGACTGTAGAACGCAAAAGCCGAATCCCGGACATTTTGGGCGATCTCGAAATACCGGGCAGACTCGTCACGGAGACTCACTAGTAGCCTAGCCTAGTTGTTTAACTGCGCCCTCTTAACGGTAGGTGTGGCTTGGGAGTGGCCTCCTAGGGCAGCGAAGCAATTGCATTCTGGGAGTTGTTGTCTTTACAGTTTTTTACAATCGCTATGAAATTGTATCAATACTTTTAACAAATTTCCTAAACTCTTAACACACCAACACACCTACAACACACAATTGGCAAAACAGTTAATTTCATGCTGAGAATCACACATTGTAAACTAAACTCCAACACTAATTTTCAAAATACAATAATACACTAGCAACAATACACTATGTCTACCAAAACACTGCAAACATGTTTCAAAATCAAATAATTATTCAAAACACTAACACATGTTCTCTTCCAACAGGAAGATTTAGTCAATCATAACACAATGACAAAAAAACACTATCATCAGCTGAAATTACAGAAACTGCATTATTTTATGTGTCAGGTCTGCCCTTATACCACATACAGTATACTGTACTGATCATAGATTGTGTTTTGCGCTGTAGTTTCTTTTGAAGCCTCTCTACATTTTTGTTTTGTTGGGTTTAGTAAATGCATGCATTTTGTTTCTTTTGCTGCAGAAATTCAATACAAAAAATTAATGACCATCTCAGAGTAGCTTTATAGAATGTACAGTTTATGAAAAAAAAGACAGAGACAGAATTGCTGCAGTAAAGACTTTATTTGCAAAAGGACATTACGGCAAGATAACAAAAATATGCAATATAGCTGCCATTTATTATGTGAAAATACAAAATATACGAACAGAAAAAGCACCAGAAGAAGAAAAAAAGAGTAATCTTCTAATTATCTATTTGCATAATTCAATCAGCTGTTTCTCAGTAGCAATAGAATAAAATACAGGGGATATATTTGTGTTTCAGTTCACAGTATAAGCAGCTGTTCACCTTGACTTTAGCCTGTAAGGTTAGGTGTAGAACGTGGTGTTCTCTGTTCTGACATACAGTGTTAAATCATTGGTAAATTTGGCAGTAAAAATCCATAGTTTTGGTCTTGTTTGAGCTTGTGTGTAAAAGAAGTTCAAGCATTTTAAATGTGTGTTAATTGTATGCATTTTGTGTTAAAGCAACAAGAAATGTGTTAATAGTATAGCTTACACAGGCGGATGTAGTGCTAACTGTGTTAAGAGTTTTGGAAAATTGTTAAAAGTATCGAAAAATCTGTCACAGCAATCGTAAAAAACTGTAATCCACATGAGCCAAAAATAAATGTTCTGACTTTTCTCAGTCTAGAAGGCTCCAAATTCAAAAATAATTTCACATTTCTACTACATAAATGACCCATTTTAAATACACATTGATCTTTCCAGAGGTGAAGTATCCCTTTAATACTACGTCTTTTTCACCTGGGTGTTGAGGTTCATGTGGGGTTGAGTGAGTGTGTGTGTGTGTGTGTGTGTGTGTGTGTGTGTGTGTGTGTGTGTGTGTGTGTGTGTGTGTGTGTGTGTGTGTGTGTGTGTGTGTGTGTGTGTGTCAGACTGTGGCTGTTCCCTTACGAAAATTAACCATGGTTTTACTATAGTAAAACTGTAGTTAACTACGACCGTAGTAACCGTGGTATTTTGGCGGAAACCATGGTTTTTAGAAACCATGGTTTTGATACCATGGTTTTACTACAGTTTTATTGTAGTAATATTATAGTAAAACTGTAGTTAACTATGACTGTAGTTTTCTCCAAAAAACACGGTTACCACAGTCATGGTTACTATGGTTTTACTGTAGTATTACCACAGTGTAGCCATCATTTAACAAAATTCTTGAATTACATTTAAGCCATTTACTTACAACAAACATCTACAAAATAACAACAGAAAGAAGTTACCATTCTATGATACAGACTTTATTACAGAAATTACATAATATGAAAAAATATAAACTTGCATTTGTTCTCACATGTGACATAAAACAATAAACTACAAAGTTATACAAAATTATTGGTGATAGTGGTGCTGTACAATGGTTAAATTCAGTTGCTAATTTAAAAAAAAAAAGCAATTTGTTCCACTGTAATAATGATTTATATACAAAAAAATAACACAAATAAGCATGACTTACAGCACCTTTAAATACACAGCATCTACCTCCTCTAAACATGTCTATAACCTGTAAACACGTGTCCAACACAAGCATGTTTCCAATTTATACTGTATGCATTAGGGATGTTAACCGATGACCGTTTGACCGATGGTTGACCATATCAACATTAACCGATCAAAGTTGTCGTTAGTCGGTTAAAAAAAAAAAAGTGATCTCTAAATTAGGCTATTATAGACAGTAGACTAAGGGACTGTTCGTTTTTTATTTAAGGGGCCACCGGAGGAGTTTTGAGATCTGTTGTCAAAAAAGACATGACCCTCCCTTCGCCAGCAATACATTTTTCTATGACCCTCCAAAATGTTTGTGAAAAAAGGCATGACCCTCCCCGATAATTTATTGATTAGCCTACTTCTGTACTGGTTTGCGCTTGGCAAAGATGTTCAGATAGCCATTGTTTTTTTTTTTTTTTGTTTTTTTAAACCATAAACTCTTGCTTTCTCATCTTACTAGGGCTGTAACGATAGACCAAACCTACGATTCGGTTCGTATCACGATTTTTGATTTTAGATTTGAAAAAAATCATGTTTTCGGCGCTGATGTTTGTGACTCGTTCAACATGTGGGTGGGGCTGCCAATAAAGCATCTAAAAGCTGTCACAAAGAACCAGCAAAAGTAATGATTATTAATATGTCAAATATAGCAAGGAAACATTTTAATTGTTTATTAATAAACAAGTGTTTTCTGTGTCGACTGCAAAGATGAAGTTGACGATGCGTCGCGATCTTCTCAGAACGCGCCAGAGAGAAATGCACATTTCATAAGCAGAAAGCAGTCTGTTTTCCTTCGTTTTGAATTGTTCTGTTTAAAAGTAGACATTTCAAGCTTTCTATATATTTCTCAGGTCTGTGAGGCAAGTAGCCTTACGCTGAGTTTCGGTTCATTTATGAGACAAGAGTCCAGTTCACTCGCCCGCGCCTCCGTGATTATCTATTTTCTACTATATTTACTTCTTATTTATTAAATCCAGATGAAACATTGATTAAAATTAAGATACAATTAATAAAAAAACGAAATTCACTTTAAAGAAAGGCTTTGTGCTTTCTGTTTGAGGTCTCTGTGAAATTTTTAAAGTCGCTTTCAGAGCAGTCATGTCCGTAATGGAGAACTGTCACGCCCGTAACATTGTTTTTTTTTTTTTTTTTCATAAATGCGAACACGAAAAATAAAATAAAAATAATATTTTATGTTCTGTGGAGGCCGATCTTTATTCATCCGGTGGGTATATATCTTTTGGTTTGCACAGTGTAATTTATAGAAGAATTACTAAAACATATTTTGCCACCTAAAAGTTAAAGATTTTTTTGTGTCACGTCACGTCACGTGTATTTCCCTCATATTAAATATAAAATTTAATGTGTAGACTGATATTTTTCTAATGTCTTGACTCCTTTATTTTTCTAATGTCTTGACTCCAAAATATTGGTATTAAATGCATTTTCTGAGAATTTATATTTCAAGTTTTGACTGCAAATGTTACGTCTATAACACTGGAATCGCCCAATTTTAACGAATTTATCCTCAACTAGTTTTTGTGGTGTAGGTCTACGTATTTTATTATGTTAACTTAAATAATACTAATAGTAATTTAAAGATGTGGTATCCCTACATCTTACACATCGTGGAAACAAAATAAGAATGGAACTAAAATATGGTAGTATCGTGCTACAGCGCACATTCTATCAGCAGCAGTTCTGGCGCCTCAGTCGCAATACTGTAAAACTCGACGTTCACATCACATGTTAATGCAGCGGTAGAGTTACACTCACAGGACACTGTGCACTTATTCGCAATCACAAAATTTCATTATTTGCTCGTGCTTTAAAGCTTTGCCGGGTAAACATTTCATTGGCATTCTGTTCTGACATGATGCATTTTTTCTAAGCGCGAACTGAAGTGCGCGCGCACTGTCAAACAGCGCCAAACTGGATTTTTGTTGGTTCAGACCCATCTGATATCGAAGGGGGGCTGATAACGCGAGATCAACATGGAGCTAAATGGAAAAAAATATCACCAAACAAGCCACTTTGAAATGTTGCTGTTTTCATGTATATAAAAGTTGGGTGACCCTCCCCCTAGACAAAAAAAAGTTGAATGACCCTCCCCTCAACAAAGAATAAAAAGACATGACCCTCCCCTATTTTCCTCCGGTGGCCCCTTCCATAAATACCGAACGGTCCCTTATATTACTGAGTGATCAGGGGGTCAATCCAGCGCTCGAATTCCGTACCACCCCCGGAAGCCGCCATTGGCTAACAAGCCTTCACCTGCTGTTAGCATCCCATTGACTCCCATTCATTTTGGTGTCACTTTGACAGCGAATAACTTTACATCTGAGGCGTTTAAAGACTCCATTTGTCCATTGTTTATTTCTAAAGAAACACGACAATGTATAAAAGGCTCCATTACCTTCACTGCATGAAAATTGGGATTTCCGACCCCATAAACGGCCGTAAATCTCCCTAATTTTCGGCAGTTAACGACAATTTACAGCCTGTGAACGTCGCGTTCGTCTGTGCCGAATATTGTCGGAAACGAACCATGACGTATGCAGAGCGCTCGCGCCGGAGGTGTGAATGGCTCTAATTACCATATGAATAGCAGCTCCCGCCAGAGAAAGGCTTGAATTTCCTCACTCACTATTGGTTGAACCCACGTGGTTTAAACAAGAAAAATCACTCGTGATTGGTTGGCAGATCTGTTACTATTGGTCACCCTCGCTCATTATAAATTCAAAAAATTATAATATTCATATAAATAATATATAAATTATGATATATAAATTATTTTTTTATATTCATAATATGCTATTCTGTGGTATATTCATGTCATTGTTAACCTATGGACTACACTATTATTACCATCAAGGTCATGAATTTATAAAGGAAAGGAAAATTTGCCAGGGACATGCTGTTTATTCAAAGAAAGAGCTTTATTAGCACAAACACAAAACAATATACACCTATGTACAAAGCATAGATCATCTGCACACACAACAAATTGGAAGCTCAGTGTCCGTTTTCATCTTCGGAGCTGTAGGTGACTAGCGGCGTTCTCTCTGAATTCGATCCACTTTGAAAACGTCTGTGGTGCGTTGCCCTGTATTTAGGAGTCGCCTCTAATCTCAACTGCAGCGTAGCACAGAGCTCTGTGAGCTCCTGGCTGGTGGTTGAACTTCATCGGACATCAGATCTATGGTGGCGCACTTCCAAATGCCCACGTCATCCTCACCTAGCACACCGTCTCGCTTCTAGCAGCTGTAAAAACAACCAATACAGACAATCAGTACTGTGATGCACTGTGTATGGACACAAAACATTTATTAATGCACGTGAAAAATAGTCACATTGACTAAAAATCGTACCCTCTTTCTTCTCGCTCGACTCCGAGCTGAACTCTTCACAGCTTCGGCCTGCAATGCCAGATCTGGTTGTTTGTACCTGAAGCTCCTGCGTACTGTCTCGTAGTACGTCTTACAGGCAGCTGGAAAACAATTAAATGAGAGTGATATGAATAAAAACAACGCAAGTCACAGTAAAATGAAACAAGGAGAAAATAGTAAAAGTTACTTACAATGTCGTCATGATCAGCGTCATGAAAATCTGGACTTGCAGACATAGCTCTGAGTAAATGTGAGGTTACGCCCTCGTTATGAGGCGAGGTTACTCTGTGGAAACAAAATGTATGATTAAGATCGTAAACTATAACGGATCTATTTTCTTATACAAGAGAATGAAAGCATATTCTTTGAATCTTACCTTTAAAATGTTTGTAAGTTTTTATGAAAGTAAAAAAATAAAAGAATGTAAGATTCTTTTTTTTTTTTTTTTACCTTGCTCCAGTTCGTAGCGCCCACAATTTGTCTCAGAGTTGTGAAGATGGCATACTGCTTCCTGTAAATTACAGGATTATTTACAATTATTAAACAAATAATAGCCATCACTCCCATGACCTCTTGCTTTATGATGAAATCATGAAAAACAGAATATTCTTACATTTCACAAGGCCTGACAAAATACAAAAGTGACCGATGAGATGAATACTTACTGGGTGTCAACATCTGGTTGTTTGTACCTGAAGCTCCTGCGTACTGTCTCGTAGTACGTCTTACAGGCAGCTGGAAAACAATTAAATGAGAGTGATATGAATAAAAACAACGCAAGTCACCGTAAAATGAAACAAGAAGAAAATAGTAAAAGTTACTTACACACAATGTCGTCATGAAAATCTGGACTTGCAGACATAGCTCTGAGTAAATGTGAGGTTACGCCCTCGTTATGAGGCGAGGTTACTCTATGGAAACAAAATGTATGATTAAGATCGGTATCTATAACGGATCAATTTTCTTATACAAGAGAATGAAAGCATATTCTTTGAATCTTACCTTTAAAATGTTTGTAAGTTTTTATGAAAGTAAAAGAATGTACGATTCTTTTTTTTATTTTTTTTACCTTGCTCCAGTTCGTAGCGCCCACAATTTGTCTCAGAGTTGTGAAGATGGCATACTGCTTCCTGTAAATTACAGGATTATTTACAATTATTAAACAAATAATAGCCATCAATCCCATGACCTCTTGCTTTATGATGAAATCATGAAAAACTGAATATTCTTACATTTCACAAGGCCTGACAAAATACAAAAGTGACCGATGAGATGAATACTTACTGGGTGTCAACAGGTCTTTGCTCAGAGGTGCGCTAGCATCTTAAGGGCGAAAAAAACAAAGAATATTCAAAATTGTACAATTATTGAAATCAAACAAAAAGGTAAGAATTGCCACACTCTGCTCTTCTAAGCAAGACTGTCTGAAACATGTCATTAAGCCAATAAAATAAACTGTTACCAAACTTGATTCTCAAGCAGTAATTAAAGACCAATTTATAGTTATGCGTCGACCTCCCGCTGTAGCTACAGAGTAGGCTGTGTACATAGCTTACCCTTTAGCACACCCTGACGTGCACCTCTCCCAAAATGTAACAATGCGTCAATTTTACGTGGACGGAAGCGCTGCGATTGGTCTAGAACGCCTCCCTCGGGTTTCACAGGCTTCTTTCTGCATGTGTAATTGTGCGTCAACAGGGACAACAATGCAGAAGTATAAATGAAACAGTGTAGCCTATAGCGTAGAGGCTCGGGCTTCGGTCTGACGCAAAAGTATAAATCAGCCTTAAAGGATTAGTTCACCTCAAAATGAACATTTCCTGATAATTTACTCACACTGAGTGACAAGATATCCATGTCTGTCTTTCCTCAGTGGAAAAGAAATTAAGTTTAAGGAAAACATTTCCATATTTTTAATGGCATATACTTTAATGGCAACCAAAGATCTCAATGTTCCAAGACGGTTCAAATGTCCGTCTCAATGCAGCTTCAGAGTCTCTACACAATCCCAGTCGAGAAATCAGGTTCTTATCTAACAAAACCATCTGTCATTTTCTAAAATTATATATACACATTTATGTATTTTTTAAACAATTGTTTGTCTTGTGCTAGTCTGCTGGCATTACAGACATTTGAACCTTCTTTGAACATTGGGATTGTTGGTTGCCATTAAAGTCCAATCTCTGTAGAAAAATACTGAAATGTTATTCCTCAAAACTAAATTTATTTTCCACTGAAAAAAGAAATAAAGGTTGGGGCAACAGATAAAGTGAATACTCACTGGAAATTTCCTTGCGCTGAAATCTGGCTGCACATTTCTCCGGGTCAGAGAAGGCTTCCACAAGACATTCAAAGTTTGACTTAGAGTCTGAAACACATGAGTCAGCCAGTAAGTACGGTCATGTTGCCTATACTAAATGAATAATGAAATACTGGAGTCATTACTACGCTTAATTAAGAGTGAGAAGAACCTACTCATCTTGAATGGACAAAAAAAGCGAATGTTTTAGTTTCATCTTTCCATAGAACATTTGAAAAGTAACTGACACTACTGGAACTTCAAACGGGCAGAGGGACGACCAGACTCTGACCATAGAACGCTGCCCGTTTGAAGGTCCAGTAGTGTCAGTTACTTTTCAAATGTTCTATGGAAAGATGAAACTAAAACATTCGATTTTTTTGTCCATTCAAGATGAGTAGGTTCTCACTCTTAATTGAGCGGCTTAAATAACTCTGACCAGCACTGTATATATTTAAAATAGATTATTCACAAGCAGTAAAAAACTACTTGTCTTGAATGGAGTGTGACTTTGTGCAGAGCAATGTTTTGTGCAGGGGGAAAAGTACTTACCAGGAGTGGACATTTCACTGCCAGGACGCTCCACTTGGCTAGACATGGCACAATCTTTATTAGATAAAACACATGAATAAGCCTGTGACTTATGTTGTACACAACACAATATTATGTTTAAGTTGTCATCAGTACTCACCAGTATTGTGCAACATGCTGGTGTCCTCAATGGGCTGCAGCTTCCTTCGTACATTATTGAAGGGGGTAACGTTATATCTTGACGCTTATACAGACGTAATGTAAAATAAAATATATAAAGTTACAGAATTTAATTTTTAAACTGCAATTATAAATTAAGAGAAAACGATTACCCCTGATATTCTCATCCGAATCCAATAATACTGCAAAATAAAAATCATTTGTATAAAATTTCAGGCCCAATTTGTATCAACCGATTTTATATTTCAAATGTATAAAATATCTGAAAATGAGAATACCATTTCTAACAGAACCCTCCGATTTCTTTTTTTTTTTTGTGCTTCCTCGTAACGTTAAGTTAACATTAGATCTAATCACCTCATCGTCCTTCTCCTCTGCCTGGTAACGTTGTTACGTTAGGTGTCACATTCACGACGCACATTTATAAATGAGACAATTCACCTTTAAACCCACCTTGCATCATCTGTGAACCCCGTAGCAAGCTGCTAACGTTATATGGACAAGCTAACTTAGTTAGCAAAGAGCTAAGTTAGCCAGTCAGACTCAGAACTCTATGCCATGCTGCTATATATCGGTTTACGTGCAGTTTAGTTTCCCAAATTGACATATTCTCTCGTGTACAGCTAAAATAACATGGAAACTGAACATGAACCATGAGCAGCAAGCTAACTTAAAAAAAAAAAAGCGCCAAAAGCTAACGAGAAGTTGTTTACACAGAGAGTGCGCGCGCGCGACCGGCTCTCTCTCTCTCTCTCTGGTCGTTCTTTTAGTTAAAACATGCGCCCTGTCACAAACGCAGCCGTTCATCTACATTACTCACCGATCAAATAAGACTTTGGCGGGACAAAAATTCACTTTGGCAGGCGCTAAAACAAGTTCAATGCAGGAAAATTCATGCGTGAGTTTCCATTAGACTCGCACGGTAGCCAGGCAAATGGCGAGCTCAGCTGTTGTTGACGCTGTGTGTGCTTCAAGATTATGACGCAAGTGCTAAGATTCCGATTGGCCAAGAGAAAAAGTGCTAAGATTCCGATTGGCCCAGAGAAATTTAAATTATAAGATTTATCCAATAATGTTTCGCAATTCTAGCCTGCATGGCAGTTTACTGTGAGAAACAATACAGAAAATACAGGAATATATAATTGTTTGTGTTTTGTTAGCTTAAGTTTCAGTGTGGATTGTTTGTGTAACCTTTAGACATTAATGAAGATAATTTAATATTTTGTCTAAATCATGCAGAAAACCATCTATCTTTGGATAAAAGCGTCTGACAAATGGATAAATGTAAAATAATATATATTGCCACTGTACACTGTAAGTCCAGATGTTCCTTCATGAACAACAGCCTTTTAAAGTGGATTTTAATGTGGTTATTCAATTTGTCCCATTTTGTCTGTTTAATAATACTGCTATCACAAAAAGGGCAGTGAAAATTTCTGCAACATGTTGTGCATTGCTCCAAAAGTGGTAGCGCTATTCAAACTCCACTGGCTACCTGTCACATTCAGGATTGATTTAAAATTTTTACTATTTGTGTATAAAGCTCTTAACAAACCGGCCCCCCAATATCTGACAAATCTCCTCTGCCCGTACACTCCATCTCGTACTTTGAGATCCAGTGATCACTGTCTTCTTATCGTGCCCAGATCCAGACTTAAAAAACGAGGCGACTGCCCTTTTGCGACTGCAGGCCCAAAACTTTGGAACAGTCTACCCCTCTATATCAGACTAGCTCCCTCAATTTCCATCTTCAAAACATCCTTGAAAACTTATTTATTTTCTCTTGCTTTTAATACCCCTTGACTATGATACAACTATTGCCTTTTTTTTATTTTTTTATTGTCCTGTTTCTGCCCTGCATTTTATCTATTGCCCTGTACAGCACTTTGGTCAGCCTTGGCTGTTTTTAATTGTGCGTTATAAATAAATATTGTATTGTATTGTATTTTTTTTAGAATTAAGTTAATACCTTTTAGTCACCTGGGATAAAACTCCCCCTGCTACCCTCATTTGCATTTGTAAAGCTCACAGCAGTCTCATTTACATGTTAAAGCATTAGAGGGAGGGGGGTCACGGGGCAAGCAAGTCCCACGTCAATTTCCGACAATTTCCGACAGTTTGCAGTGTTGCCTGTAAATTGCCGTTTGCAGTCGTAAACCTGAACTTCCACGACAATCTACAGCGCCGGTAACTGTCGAAAATCCCACTTTTCATGCAGTGCTTGTATCTTACGTTATGGCCCAGTAGAAGCAGTTTTTGTAAAAATAGGCTAACGATTGCGTCATAACCACGCGACTCTCTGGAAATTACCGTATAGACAGGAGGAGAAGCTCACACTCGCAGTCGGGGAGACGTGGAGGCATAAATTCTGATAAATTCCGATAAAGTCAAGGGAGAAGCCCAGAGAGTCCATAAAAGCAACGGAACAAAATATTTCAACAACGTTTTGAGGAATTGTAAATAATTCGGTGTGTAGCAAGTGAAAACATATGAAGTAACATTCATCCACGAACTTTAAATAATTTATCTACTTCATTAAATATGGAGTATGGGTAACGGGCCATACATTAACGGGGGATGGGGAAATTATACAGGCAATGAAAAAAAAAAAAAAATCTCAATGTCAATCGCGGTTAACGTTATTCCTTTTATTTATTTATTTTTTATACATTTATTTACATTTACATGAAGATGAATGTGATCCCTTTCATCCTGGTCGGATGCCATCTACAACATGTCCTAGCCTACATAACCTAAATGTGAAATAAAGAAATAAAGAATAACGTTTCTGTTCAAGTGTTTTTTTTTTTTTACCATGATTTATTAGGCAAACTCACATGATTTAACACCTAGGCCTATATGGTATGTGTGCATCTGTGCTTATTTGAATCACTTTTAATAATTTTGGAAGATTGTGCTGACATGTAGTCCTACTTTACCTGTTATTTTTTATTTGATTGTGTGTGTGTGTGTATATATATATATATATATATATATATATATATGTTCAAAATAAGCTAAACTAACTAACTAAAATTACTAGAACTGCCGATAGGCTAATCAAACGATTACAATCCAAAAGTTTATTATTATAGCTATATTTTAAAGTCGATTTTAGCCACTTTTGTCAGGCCTATAATGTTTTAATTTAAGATGTCATATTGTAATTATATAGCGTAAGATGTTATATTAATTGTAATATATTAATATACATTATATTATGTTATTACTATATTATACGATTTAATTTTCAAACTCTCTCTCTCTCACACACACACACACACACACACACACACACACACACACACACACACACACACACATTAATGTTCAATGTGAGTTTACTCTGAATCTGACACATCATTGGTCAGCTTGCATGCGCTTTATGATAACACCTAATCAAAGCCCTTTTTTCTGGAGAGCCGTGAGACTTCGACGTTGGAAACTTCTGATCATCATTCAAGACAAGTATTGTGTTATAGGTGGTATTTTGTTAATTCAGTGTGTTAACTGTTTGTTGCCTTTTTTTTTTTTTTTTTGATTTCATCTTCCTTGATTTACTTCAATTTACTTGTTGCTAGCATAATTGTCCCTCGTGCGAACATGTCTTGCTGTGTAGCATACATGTGTTCTAAGAGACAAGTCTCTTCTTCCAAGTTAAGCTTTTTCAGGTAAGTCCACTGTCTCCATCAGTATAATGCATTATGATTATTTGAATCATCATTATATAGGCTTAAGCAGAAGTGTAAAGAGTGACGTTGCAATAAATCAAGGTAGACACAACAGCCTTATAAACGTCTACAAACTCCCAGTTAAGCTCAAGTGCACAAAAAGGCTATAAGTAAACCAATATCATACAAAAAGACCTTGTCAATATAGAGGATATATAAAATAATGTTAACTAAAATTAACTAGTCAAAGTCTACTTGCACTGAATGTGTTGGTTTCGGCCTCAGCAGCTGCAGTCATGACCTCATCTCCAAAATCAAACACCTGCGATTCAGAAACCAAGCACAAAAACTAAGTGTACTGCAAGTGATATACCATAACAACAGGTTTATTTTAAATGAATGGCTGTAAGAATAAAATATTTGTGAATATAAGGAGTGTATGCGCACGTGTGCATTTGTGTGTGCATGTCTGTAGGTGCACATTCATATGGGTGTGTGTGTGTGTGTGTGTGTGTGTGTGTGTGTGTGTGTGTGTGTGTGTCATACAATAGCCTATAGTGCGCAGTTGAATGCTTACTACCAATTTTAATATACCACCACAGCCACATTTTATTGTTTGGTTGGATGTGAGTGACAGATCAGCTTGTGCATTGTCACTGCAATTGATTCTCAACTGGGGTGGGGGGTAGTGAGATCATTTTAGGGTAGCATGGCATGCAGATTCTTTGAGAGAGAAAAAACCCATTACTCCTCATCCTTTTGGTTTAATTTACATTAAATTCATTTGATGAAATGAATGACACGACATTCATTAAATGGAAATTACATTAATTTCCATTTAATTCATTTTCTTAAACAATGTGATACGTTTTTTTTTTTTTCTTGTTTTTCAGGTTCCCCTTCAATGATAAAGACAGGTTGCAGCAGTGGATACACAATGTAAAGAGAAAGAGCTGGACACCAAAGAAGCATTCTCGCCTCTGCTCCCTTCACTTCACACAGGACTGTTTCATCCCTGTCCATGGACGAAAAAACACCCTTAAACCAGACGCGGTGCCAACCATCTTCTACCCCCATTGCCAGGTGAAGGCCAAGGTGAGGCACACCAGAGTCAGTAAGAACACAACGGTTAGTAAGACTAACTCTGACACACAAGCTGGTAAACGCAGGAACGTCAGTCATGACCATGATTACATCAGTTGCACTCACAGTGAACCACAGACAGTCGAGGTGAGTGTAGCCAGCTGCAGCCATTCTGAAGATCATGGTGCATACACATTGAAGAACTCCCCCAGTCCTCTAAAGAGGAAGGTGGCATTTGTTCAAAGTAACTTGCGTTCTTGCACAAAAAAATTGAAGCTTCAAAAGCAGAGAGTCAGAAGACTGAAACGGAAAGTGAAGTCTCTCTCTTCAGTTGTCACTGATCTGAAAGAGAAGCTGCTTGTTTCCACCAGCTGTGGCGATATGCTGGAGGCTTCCTTTAGCGGTGTTGCTAAAGAAATTCTTACAAGAGCCAAGTGCAAGACTAAATCTGCTAGAATCTCTGACAATTTGAGATCTTTTGCCATGACTCTCCATTTCTACTCTGCAAAAGCTTATCAGTTTGTTCGTGACAGCTTTGATTGTGTTCTGCCTCATCCTCAAACAATCAGGTCTTGGTACAGCAGCATTCCTGCAGACCCAGGCTTTACAGAGGCATCATTCGCTGCCCTCCAATCCCATGTGGAAGAAGGAAGGAAAGATGGTAAGGAGACTGTTTGTGCTCTTATGATGGATGAAATGGCCATCAGAAAGCATGTTGAATATGCTGAAGGGAAATTCCATGGGTATGTTGATGTAGGATGTGGCAAAGTTGATGACTCTTTGCCAGTAGCCAAGGATGCTTTTTGGTCCTTATGGTTGTAGCTGTTAATGGATCTTGGAAAATCCCCGTGGCTTACTTTCTCCTTGACGGGTTAAGCGGACAAGAGAGAGCAAATATTGTCACACAGTGTCTTTACAAGCTGCATGACATTGGAGTGCGCGTTGTTTCCCTGACATGTGATGGACCGTCTTGTCACTTCACCATGATGCAGGCTCTTGGAGCCAATATCACAGTTGGAAACATGAAGCCATTTTTTCCTCACCCTGCAAATCCAATGCAGGCTGTGCATGTTGTTTTTGACGTGTGTCACATGCTGAAACTCTTGAGGAACGCTTTTGCTGATGGACGCGTTTTCCAGACAGGCAGTGGCAAAAAGATTAGGTGGCAATACCTAGAAGACCTAAACAAACTTCAGGAGACTGAGGGCTTGAGGCTGGGTAATAAGCTGAAGATGGCACATATTCTGTGGAGAAATCAGAAGATGAAGGTAAATCTTGCTGCTCAAGTTTTCAGCAGCAGCGTTGCAGATGCCCTTGAATTCTGCAACAAGGAACTTCACTTGCCTCAGTTTCATGGTTCAGAGGAAACCGTTGAATTTCTGAGAACAATCGACTTAGCTTTTGATGTTCTCAACAGCAGGAACCCTCTGGCAAAGGGTTCCAAAGCTCCTTTGAGAAGTTGTTATTAACTTCACATGCTGAGTCTGTTGGAGAGAGCTGAACATTTCCTTCTGCAGCTCAGAGATAGCTCTGGGAGACATCTTTATGCAGGTCCTAGGAAAACAGGTCCCATTGGATTTGTTGCCAGCTCCAGAAGCATTTCCAACATTTTTAAAGAGCTGGTTGAAGCACAGGATGCACCTTGTAAGTATCTCCTCACTTACAAACTCAGTCAGGATCATCTTGAGCTGTTCTTTTCTGCAGTTAGGGCACGCGGAGGCTACAACAACAACCCTACTGCCCGACAGTTCAAAGCTGCGTACAAACGCCTCCTAGTGAGACATCAAGTGAAAAATGGAACAGGGAACTGTCTCATTAGAGATGGAACCAACATGTTGGCAGTGACAGTTGGTCCAACTTCTCGTCAATTTGATGTCACACCAGCACTCCCTCTGGATTCTGACCACGACTACAGCATCTTACCTTATGTCGAGTCAATATCCGAGTTCAAGGACGCCGCTATCCATTACATTGCTGGATTTGTGGTGAAAAAGATGAAGGAGAAAATCTTGTGCATGCCCTGTTCTCTTGCACTGAGTTCTGATTCCAGCATGCATGCTTTCATTGCCCAGAAGAACAGGGGAGGCTTACAGAATCCATCAACAAGCATTGTGGAGGTGTGTAAAGCCAAAGTTCAAAGACTACTGAATACTAGTGGAGGAAAGCTTCCTCAAGGAAAAGGAGTGACAGCTGCCATTATTATTCAGGTTCTGAGTGATTGTGCTGACAAGAATATTTTTTCAGAGTTGCACGACCACATGTTTGAGACCAGTGTTGAGGACAATCATGTTTACACCTTGGTTAAGATGGCAGCCTCCATGTACTGCAAGATACGCCTTCATCATTTGGCAAGACGAGAAACTGAAAAAGTAACAGGGGCTCTTGTGAGAAGGAGGATGAACAAATTAATACTTTTCCATCACCAATAGTATGGTGTTTTTAGTGCACATCTTCCTGTTCAAATAATGTTTACAGCACTTTCTGTGTGTATCGCTCACACTTGCTTTGCTTAGAGCCCGCATCAACGGGGCATAAGCATTTGCTGTGAGAACCTGACTTTACACATGTTCATACTTCGCTCACACTTGCTTTGCTTAGAGCCCGCATCAACGGGGCATAAGCATTTGCTGTGAGAATCTGACTTTACATATGTTCAGCTGTCACGCTTCTCACTTGCTGTAAGAAACCTGCCTTTACATAAGAAAAACCTGTAAGTAACATATTTTTGTTCGCTGTTACTCAAATGCTATCGACAAATTACATGAAGTTGTAAGGTTAAACTGTTTTTTTTTGTTATTATACAGTACGTTCTGTTCAAATGTTACACTCAAATGTTCAATTGTTTCAGTGTTATCTGTTTGTGGCGTCTGTTTGTTACGTTCCCTTTCGAAAGGGAACTCTACACTACGTCAGAATGACGCTATGGGGAACGCCTCAGGCGTGACAGGTGTCTGAAATAAATATCAACTCACGTCAATCATGTTGACCGGCGACAGCCCGTGAATCATCCGCTTGATTGATTAACGCGCGACCTGGATGTATAAAGGGGAGCCTTGCACACATGACAACATCTTTTTCGTCTTCAGGGACTGTTTTGTCTGGTAAGAATATCGCTTACATTATGAAACGCGCAGAAAAGAAGCAGAGCTTCCGTAAGTGTGCAGACCCGTGCCCAAGGTTTTTGACGCCGGGTGACACACACGATCTGTGCGTCTTTTGTTTGGGTGAAGAGCATGCACGAGAGGTTCTCGAGAGAGCTTCTTGTGCGAACTGCGAGAGTTTTTCTTTGAAGACTCTCCGCTCTCGTCTGACCCTTTTCTCGAGGGAAGAGGGTTCAGCTTCTGAGCCCCGTGGTACGGGTCCCGCTCGGGCTGAGGCTCAGCGGCGACTCTCATCATGGGGATCTCAGAAGGAGCTGGCCGAGCGTCTTGAGAGGGAGGTTCACCTCTCAGACAGCTCGTCCGCTGACGAGAGTGAGCTGCAGGTAGATGATGACGTTTTACCATTATCACCTAATGCGTCTGCAGCTGCTGCTCTTCCGGACGGGCAGGATATGGTTGATGATGTCATCAGTCTGGCAGATACTGAGCCATCTCAACCATCCTGCCCTGTGTATGCTGAGCTGATGGAGGTTATGGGGCGCGCCACCGACAAATTACAGCTGCCGTGGAGGCGCGTCAGGGAAGAAGCCGCTCGTGGCCGTCTCAACGATCGGTTTCTTCCCAGCCATAGGCCACCAGCTCAGGCGAGCCTTCCATTCCTTCCAGATCTCCATACTGAGATCAAGAAGGCATGGAAGAACCCATACTCTGCCCGTATTCATCCACATCAGCGGGGTAGTTTCGCTGCTGTGGATGGAGCGGCGGAGCATGGGTATGTGTCGATGCCGCCCGTTGACGAGACGTTGGCTAACTATCTCGTTTCTGGGCAGGCGTCGACACTAAGAGCTCCTACCCTGCCATCCAAGCCGCTAAAAACAACATCGCGCTTGAATGGCAGAGCATACACAGCAGCGGGTCAGGCCGGTGCTGCTCTGCACACACTCGCTGTGTTACAGGCGTACCAGGCCGACCTACTGCGGGATCTCGACCAGGGGACAGGACTATCCCCTGAGGCGGTCACTGAGCTGCGCCGTACCACGGATCTTGCTCTCCGGGCCACCAAACAATCAGCTGCCGCTATTGGCCGGTCAATGGCGTCTATGGTGGCCACGGAGAGGCATCTGTGGCTTAACCTGGCAGACATCGGGGAGAGAGATAAGATCTTTCTTCTCGATTCGCCGGTTTCGCCTGCTGAACTTTTTGGCCCCTCCGTTCAGGCGGTGGTTGAAAAGTTCAGGGAGGCGAGGGCGCGCTCAGCTGCTTTTAAAAGCTGCATTCCGCTGAGATCCGAGTCCGCACCCAAGCAGGCGGGAAGGCCTGGTCCGTCGTGGTCTGAGGGCCATAGACAGGCCCAGAGGGCCAGTGTCTCCTCTCGTGCGCCTCCTCCTGCCCGGAGCAGGTCACAGAGGAGACGCAACTCCCGCAGGAAGAAGGATCTGAGGGAGGTTATCCAGGAAAAGCGCACTCAGCGGCGCTAGGGATAATCTCCCCGGAAGCCTTCTCCTAGCGTTCCCAGGTGTTTCTTACATCAGGCCTGGGGCTGGGCCTATGATGAGTATCATGTCTGATGGCCCTCCTCGACCTGGTTAGTAAGAGCGCCTCTTTCAGGCATGTAAGTGGTGAGCCCAGGTACTTTTTAAAGAAAAGGAATTCCTGACGTGTCTTTACTCCACACGCCGCAGGTGTACTGTCTGGTCTTTTGGTGAAATGTTTTTTGTGCGCAAATAACATATTTCTGTTTCTCTTAAAGACCGCATCTCCTGTATAGAGTTTGGGGCATGTTATGGTAAGAAGGTAAAAATATAAAGGTTTTTGGAGGCTGTATGGCAGGTGGTAGGCCTTGGCAGGCCTCCTTGACCAGACAGTCCCCATTTAAAAAAAAAAAAAAAAGAAACATGTGGTTTTTTAGGTCATAGGCCTCACTAGGCCTTCCTGAATATGAGCTCCCACATACTGTGGTTATCAAGTTATAGGCCTCTCCAGGCCTTCTTGAATATAGCTCCCATATAATGTGGTTATCAGGTCATAGGCCTCACTAGGCCTTCCTGAAAATGAGCTCCCACATACTGTGGTTGAATATGAGCTCCCACATTCTGTGGTTATCAAGTTATAGGCCTCACCAGGCCTTCTTGAATATGAGCTCCCACATATTGTGGTTATCAGGTCATAGGCCTCACTAGGCCTTCCTGAGTATGAGCTCCCACATACTGTGGTTGAATGAGCTCCCACATACTGTGGTTATCAAGTTATAGGCCTCACCAGGCCTTCTTGAATATGGGCTCCCACATACTGTGGTTATCAGGTCAGAGGCCTCACCAGGCCTTCCTGAATGTGAGCTTCCACATATTGTGGTTGAATATGAGCTCCCACATCCTGTGGTTATCAGGTCATAGGCCTCACTAGGCCTTCCTGAGTATGAGCTCCCACATACTGTGGTTGAATATGAGCTCCCACATACTGTAGTCGCCAGGGTATAGGCCTCACCAGACCTTCCTGGTTATGAGCTTCCACATGTCAGGTTACAGGCCTCACCGGCCTTCCTGAATGTGAGCTTCCACATACTGTGGTCATCAGGTTACAGGCCTCATCTGGCCTTCCTGAATGTGAGTTCCCACACACGGTGGTTGCCAGGTTACAGGCCTCGCCAGGCCTTCCTGGTTATGAGCTCCCACATACTGTGGTCGCCAGGTTACAGGCCTCACCGGCCTTCCTGGTGATGGACTTCTATATGTCAGGTTACAGGCCTCACCGGCCTTCCTGAATGTGAGCTCCCACATATTGTGGTCGCCAGGTTACAGGCCTCATCCGGCCTACCTGGTTATGAGCTCCCACATACTGGGATATCAGGTTACAGGCCTTACTAGGCCTTCCTGAATATGAGCTCCCATACACGGTGGTCGCCAGGTTAGAGGCCTCACCGGCCTTCCTATGAGCTCCCACACACCGTGGTCGCAGGTCTTCCTAGTTATGAGCTTCCTCATGTCAGGTTATAGGCCTCATCCGGCCTTCTTGAATGTGAGTTCCCACTTACTGTGGTCACCAGGTTTCAGGCCTCATAGGCCTTCCTGAGTATGAGCTCCCACATACTGTGGTCGCCAGGCTTCAGGCTTCCTATAAGCCTTCCTGGTTATGAGTTTTCACATGTCAGGTTATAGGCCTCTCCAGGCCTTCCTGAATGTGAACTCCCACTCATTGTGGTCACTAGGGTTTAGGCCTCACTGGTTGTGAGCTTCCACATGTCAGGTTGCAGGCCTCATCAGGCCTTCCTGAATGTGAGCTCCCATGCATTGTGTCCATCAGGTTATAGGCCTCATCTGGCCTTCATGATCATGGGTTCCCACATGCTGTGGTTGCCAGGTTACAGGCCTCACCGGCCTTCCTGGATACAAGCTCCCACAGTCTGTGGTCGTCAGGTCACAGGCCTCAGGGGCCTTCCTGAGAATGAGCTCCCACTTACTGTGGTCGTCAGGTTATAGGCCTAACTAGGCCTTCCTGAATATGGAGTGATGAAGTACATGCAACCTTTTACTTCATCTATTTTTCTTAGACCCATGCTTATGGTAAGTCACACGACTAACGTCTTGTGTACTTTCTAAGATCCATTTTATGGTAAGGGTCATGCGCTGTACGCTTTGGTCCCTTCCTATGTGGCTCAGACCCTGGTCTTTCACCTCGGGTCCCACTCTAGTTGCGTCCTGTCGTCACGTATCTTACGACAGACGCCTTTCTCTAGCTAACTTCCACATTCTGACGAGCTCCCACACACTGTGGTCACCGTGTTACAGGCCTCACCGGCCTTCCCGAGTATGAGCTCCCACATGCTGTGGTCGCCAGGTTACAGGCCTCATCAGGCCTTCTTGGATTCAGAATGGCTAAGTACATGCACTTTCTTTCATGTACTTTCTATAATCCATATTATGGTAAGGGTTGTGCGCTGTACGCTTAATTCCCTTTCTTACGTGGCCCAGACTTCGGTTCTAGGGCCTTTCTGAAAATAAGCTCCCACAGGTTGTGGTCACCAGGTTTCAGGCCTCATCGGCCTCCCTGAGTGTGAGCTCCCACATGCTGTGGTCGCCAGGTTACAGGCCTGACCGGCCTTCCTGATATGAGCTCCCACCTACTGTGGTCACCAGGTTACAGGCCTCATCAGCCTTCCTGAGTATGAGCTCCCACATGCTGTGGTCGTCAGGTTACAGGCCTCATAGGCCTTCCTGATAGGAGCCCCCACCTACTGTGGTAGCCAGGTTTCAGGCCTCACCAGGCCTTCCTGGATTCGGAATGGCTAAGCACACACACTTTCGTGTCGTGTACTTTCTAAAATTCATATTTATGGTAAGGGTTATGCGCTGTCCGCTTCATTCCCTTTTTTACGTGGCTCAGACTCCGGTTCTTCACCTTGGGTCCCACTCTAGATGCGTCTTCTGTCGCAATGTCTTACGACAGGCGCCTCCCTTTCAAGCTATCTCCCACATTATGTGGTTACAGGTAGGCCTTTGAGCAAAAGGCACCTTGGAGAAACTCAACAGCAGTGCAAAATATGAAAAGACAATGCAGAAAAGCAGAGCGCATGTGGCGGAAGACAAAACTTGTAGTCCATTATAACATCTACAAAGACAGCCTTCATGCTTTCAATATGGAACTAGGCAAAGCTAGACAGACTTTCTTCTCAAATATTATAAACAGTAATTTAAACAACACACGCACTCTTTTTGCTACTGTAGAGAGACTGACAAACCCCCCAAGCCAGATTCCCAGTGAAATGCTCTCAGACAGCAAGTGCCGTGAGTTTGCTTCTTTCTTCTGTGAGAAAATCAATAATATCAGAAAGGTGATCAGCACATCCTTGACTTGCGCTGGGGTCAGACAGATCAGACCACCTGAGAAAGTAGTTACTATGTCTGATTTCAAAGAAATTGATGGCAAAATTTTGGAAGAAACCGTACAGCACCTTAAAACATCAACCTGCGCTCTTGACACACTTCCCACATCGTTTTTCAAAAGTGTGTTAAACAGTTTAGAAGCAGATCTTCTAGAAGTGGTAAATGCTTCACTTCTCTCTGGGAGTTTTCCAAACTCCCTAAAAACTGCAGTTGTCAAGCCCCTACTGAAAAAGAGCAATCTGGATAAGACCATATTAAGCAACTATAGACCAATCTCAAATCTTCCTTTCATAGGTAAGATCATTGAAAAAGTTATCTTCAATCAGCTGAACAAATTCTTAAGCTCGAATGGATACTTTGACAATTTTCAATCTGGTTTCCGACCGCACCACAGCACAGAGACAGCGCTCATAAAGATAATAAACGATATTCGCTTAAATACTGACTCAAGCAAATTATCAGTGCTGGTACTACTCGACCTCAGTGCTGCATTTGACACTGTCGATCACAACATACTTCTGGACAGGCTGGAAAACTGGGTGGGGCTTTCTGGGATAGTCCTAAAATGGTTCAGGTCATACTTAGATGGGAGAGGTTATTATGTGAGTATAGGAGACCATAAGTCTGAGTGGACATCCATGACATGCGGAGTCCCTCAAGGCTCAATTCTTGCGCCACTCCTGTTCAACCTGTATATGCTCCCAATGAGCCAAATAATGAGAAAGAACCAAATCTCTTACCACAGCTATGCAGACGACACACAGCTCTACTTAGCCCTATCGCCCAACGATTATAGCCCCATTGACTCCCTGTGCCAATGCATTGATGAAGTCAACAGTTGGATGTGTCAAAACTTTCTTCAGTTAAACAAAGACAAAACTGAAGTCATTGCGTTTGGAAACAAAGATGAAGTTCTCAAGGTGAACGCATACCTTCACTCTAGGGGTCAAACAACCAAAAATCAAGTCAGGAATCTTGGTGTGACACTAGAGTCAGAGCTTAGTTTCAGTAGTCATGTCAAAGCAATAACTAAATCAGCATACTATCATCTGAAAAATATTGCAAGAATTAGATGCTTTGTTTCCAGACAAGACTTAGAGAAACTTGTGCATGCTTTCATCACCAGCAGGGTGGATTATTGTAATGGACTCCTCACTGGCCTTCCCAAAAAGACCATAAGACAGTTGCAGCTCATACAGAACGCTGCCGCCAGGATTCTGAGCAGAACCAGAAAATATGAACATATCACACCAGTCCTCAGGTCTTTACACTGGCTCCCAGTTAAACTTAGGATTGATTTTAAAGTATTATTACTGGTATATAAATCATTCAATGGCCTAGGACCTCAATACATTGCAGATATGCTCACTGAATATAAACCCAACAGATCACTCAGATCATTAGGATCATATCAGCTTGAAATACCAAGGGTTCACTCTAAGCATGGTGAGTCTGCTTTTAGCTATTATGCCAGCCGCAGCTGGAACCAGCTTCCAGAGGAGATCAGATGTGCTCCTACTGTAGTCACATTCAAATCCAGACTCAAAACACATCTGTTTAACTATGCATTTACTGAATGAGCACTGTGCCAATGTTCGTCCGACTGTTTGTACTGTATTTTATTTTTTATTTTTCTAAACTGTTTTAATTATTCTTATTTCTTTTTATTATTTTAATTTCTTCTATGTAAAGCACTTTGAATTGCCATTGTGTATGAAATGTGCTATATAAATAAACTTGCCTTGCCTTGCCTTGCCTTGCCTTGCCTTTCTGAAGGTAGCCCCACAGTGACTGTCAGGTTACAGGCCTCTCCGGCTTTCCTGAATATGAGCTCCCACATGTTGTGGTCGCCAGGTTACAGGCCTCACCGGCCTTCCTGATATGAGCTCCCACATGCTGTGGTCGCCAGGTCAGAGGCCTCACCGGCCTTCCTGAAGGTAAGCTCCCACATATTGTGGTTGAATACAAGCTCCCCCATGTTGTGGTCGCCAGGTTAGAGGTCCTACCAGGCCTTCCTGGAGGTAAGCTCCCTTTAGGCCCTCACAGGCCTCCTCAGTGTTTTGAAACACAAACACTGGGTAGATCCATGGATCGAGTAGAGAAACTCCCCTCGCTGGCAAGGGTTGTAAAGCACTATGCTGAGTCATACTCTCCAGGATGTCCCGTCTCTGAGATCCGGGCTGAGTGGTTCACTGCCTGCTTTGCAGTCCCTCGGGTTGGATGCCTTCCTAAGGCAAGTGTCCAGAGGCTCTGTCTCCGGACAGACAGGAAGTGGCCAGACTGTAGTGTCTTATGTAGTGACACCAGGTCAGGCCTGCCTGGTGGCATTTCAGGTGGCACGTTCCCCTGAATAATGACTGGCTGGGGTTCCCTCGGGTCCCCTAGCTACATTCCCTAGAAGGGACCCTTTCTAGTTTTTGAATTGTGGTCCTAGGCCTTTGAGCTGGCCCACGTAGACCTTCCCTTAAAAAACTGTGAGGTTTTCTGTGGTATCCTTTAGCTTGGGCGATGACCGTAGGGAATGCTGTCACTGACAGCCCAGACCTGAGGGCATGCACTCCCCTTAGCATGGTGGCGTTGGTATATCGTTCCCCATAGCGTCATTCTGACGTAGTGTAGAGTTCCCTTTCGAAAGGGAACGTCTCAGGTTACGACTGTAACCTATGTTCCCTGAGAACAGGGAACGAGACACTACGTCTTCCTGCCATGCCTCGGGGCCTGCCTGCAACAGTCCCTTCAGACGATAGGATGTTGTCATGTGTGCAAGGCTCCCCTTTATACATCCAGGTCGCGCGTTAATCAATCAAGCGGATGATTCACGGGCTGTCGCCGGTCAACATGATTGACGTGAGTTGATATTTATTTCAGACACCTGTCACGCCTGAGGCGTTCCCCATAGCGTCATTCTGACGTAGTGTCTCGTTCCCTGTTCTCAGGGAACATAGGTTACAGTCGTAACCTGAGACGTTTGTCTTGTCCTGTCTACCCACTCTGAGCCTGCACCTTGACGTGGTGAGTGGGCTTCTAACTAAGCCAGGCTAGATGTTGAGAGTTAAAGCCAAGATGCTGTTCATTCTTTCTCTTTTTCAGACATGCTGGTGGTTGCTGTTTCCAAGTTTCTCCAGTAACGAACACTGCTAAGTATGAAATAACTTTTAACTCAGATTGAGGACAGTGAAGAGCAGTACACATACAAAGCACACATACAAAGTTAAGTTATACTTATTCACTTGGCTGTTAAGCCAAGTTAAGTTAGATAACTCAGACAACATCTGTAGTTTACTATATTATATGCTTTTCTAGCCAACATGTTTACAGCCACCTATCAGACCAAAGCAATTAAGTGAGGTAAATTATTTTCTCAGCTATGTTATTATTATGTCATTGCTATTACAGGTGTAATAGATCCTGGTGAACTTCTACCGCTGCAGCATCGAGAGCATCCTCACCAATTGTGTCACAGTATGGTATGGCAACTGCTATGCCTCTGACCGGAACGCACTGCAGAGGGTGGTGAAAACTGCCCAACGCATCACTGCTTCCTCACACCCCTCCATCAAGGCCATCCAGGGCAAGCGATGCTTGAGTAAGACGCACAGCATCACCAAAGACTGATCTCACCTCAACTACACTGTTCACCCCATTCTCTTCCAGGATGCGTTACAGGTCTCTATGCACCTGGACCAGCAGGTTCAGAGGAAGCCCACCGACACCTCCTTGCCTGTGCCTGATGAGCTGAACCACGTCCATGGGGCTGCTCTGACAGGGGCAACAAGGAGGTAGCCATCAACGTCGTGCCCCCCCCCCCCCCCCCCCCCCCCCGTGGAGGCGCGTCAGGGAAGAAGCCGCTCGTGGCCGTCTCAACGATCGGTTTCTTCCCAGCCATAGGCCACCAGCTCAGGCGAGCCTTCCATTCCTTCCAGATCTCCATACTGAGATCAAGAAGGCATGGAAGAACCCATACTCTGCCCGTATTCATCCACATCAGCGGGGTAGTTTCGCTGCTGTGGATGGAGCGGCGGAGCATGGGTATGTGTCGATGCCGCCCGTTGACGAGACGTTGGCTAACTATCTCGTTTCTGGGCAGGCGTCGACACTAAGAGCTCCTACCCTGCCATCCAAGCCGCTAAAAACAACATCGCGCTTGAATGGCAGAGCATACACAGCAGCGGGTCAGGCCGGTGCTGCTCTGCACACACTCGCTGTGTTACAGGCGTACCAGGCCGACCTACTGCGGGATCTCGACCAGGGGACAGGACTATCCCCTGAGGCGGTCACTGAGCTGCGCCGTACCACGGATCTTGCTCTCCGGGCCACCAAACAATCAGCTGCCGCTATTGGCCGGTCAATGGCGGCTATGGTGGCCACGGAGAGGCATCTGTGGCTTAACCTGGCAGACATCGGGGAGAGAGATAAGATCTTTCTTCTCGATTCGCCGGTTTCGCCTGCTGAACTTTTTGGCCCCTCCGTTCAGGCGGTGGTTGAAAAGTTCAGGGAGGCGAGGGCGCGCTCAGCTGCTTTTAAAAGCTGCATTCCGCTGAGATCCGAGTCCGCACCCAAGCAGGCGGGAAGGCCTGGTCCGTCTTGGTCTGAGGGCCATAGACAGGCCCAGAGGGCCAGTGTCTCCTCTCGTGCGCCTCCTCCTGCCCGGAGCAGGTCACAGAGGAGACGCAACTCCCGCAGGAAGAAGGATCTGAGGGAGGTTATCCAGGAAAAGCGCACTCAGCGGCGCTAGGGATAATCTCCCCGGAAGCCTTCTCCTAGCGTTCCCAGGTGTTTCTTACATCAGGCCTGGGGCTGGGCCTATGATGAGTATCATGTCTGATGGCCCTCCTCGACCTGGTTAGTAAGAGCGCCTCTTTCAGGCATGTAAGTGGTGAGCCCAGGTACTTTTTAAAGAAAAGGAATTCCTGACGTGTCTTTACTCCACACGCCGCAGGTGTACTGTCTGGTCTTTTGGTGAAATGTTTTTTGTGCGCAAATAACATATTTCTGTTTCTCTTAAAGACCGCATCTCCTGTATAGAGTTTGGGGCATGTTATGGTAAGAAGGTAAAAATATAAAGGTTTTTGGAGGCTGTATGGCAGGTGGTAGGCCTTGGCAGGCCTCCTTGACCAGACAGTCCCCATTTAAAAAAAAAAAAAAAAGAAACATGTGGTTTTTTAGGTCATAGGCCTCACTAGGCCTTCCTGAATATGAGCTCCCACATACTGTGGTTATCAAGTTATAGGCCTCTCCAGGCCTTCTTGAATATAGCTCCCATATAATGTGGTTATCAGGTCATAGGCCTCACTAGGCCTTCCTGAAAATGAGCTCCCACATACTGTGGTTGAATATGAGCTCCCACATTCTGTGGTTATCAAGTTATAGGCCTCACCAGGCCTTCTTGAATATGAGCTCCCACATATTGTGGTTATCAGGTCATAGGCCTCACTAGGCCTTCCTGAGTATGAGCTCCCACATACTGTGGTTGAATGAGCTCCCACATACTGTGGTTATCAAGTTATAGGCCTCACCAGGCCTTCTTGAATATGGGCTCCCACATACTGTGGTTATCAGGTCAGAGGCCTCACCAGGCCTTCCTGAATGTGAGCTTCCACATATTGTGGTTGAATATGAGCTCCCACATCCTGTGGTTATCAGGTCATAGGCCTCACTAGGCCTTCCTGAGTATGAGCTCCCACATACTGTGGTTGAATATGAGCTCCCACATACTGTAGTCGCCAGGGTATAGGCCTCACCAGACCTTCCTGGTTATGAGCTTCCACATGTCAGGTTACAGGCCTCACCGGCCTTCCTGAATGTGAGCTTCCACATACTGTGGTCATCAGGTTACAGGCCTCATCTGGCCTTCCTGAATGTGAGTTCCCACACACGGTGGTTGCCAGGTTACAGGCCTCGCCAGGCCTTCCTGGTTATGAGCTCCCACATACTGTGGTCGCCAGGTTACAGGCCTCACCGGCCTTCCTGGTGATGGACTTCTATATGTCAGGTTACAGGCCTCACCGGCCTTCCTGAATGTGAGCTCCCACATATTGTGGTCGCCAGGTTACAGGCCTCATCCGGCCTACCTGGTTATGAGCTCCCACATACTGGGATATCAGGTTACAGGCCTTACTAGGCCTTCCTGAATATGAGCTCCCATACACGGTGGTCGCCAGGTTAGAGGCCTCACCGGCCTTCCTATGAGCTCCCACACACCGTGGTCGCAGGTCTTCCTAGTTATGAGCTTCCTCATGTCAGGTTATAGGCCTCATCCGGCCTTCTTGAATGTGAGTTCCCACTTACTGTGGTCACCAGGTTTCAGGCCTCATAGGCCTTCCTGAGTATGAGCTCCCACATACTGTGGTCGCCAGGCTTCAGGCTTCCTATAAGCCTTCCTGGTTATGAGTTTTCACATGTCAGGTTATAGGCCTCTCCAGGCCTTCCTGAATGTGAACTCCCACTCATTGTGGTCACTAGGGTTTAGGCCTCACTGGTTGTGAGCTTCCACATGTCAGGTTGCAGGCCTCATCAGGCCTTCCTGAATGTGAGCTCCCATGCATTGTGTCCATCAGGTTATAGGCCTCATCTGGCCTTCCTGATCATGGGTTCCCACATGCTGTGGTTGCCAGGTTACAGGCCTCACCGGCCTTCCTGGATACAAGCTCCCACAGTCTGTGGTCGTCAGGTCACAGGCCTCAGGGGCCTTCCTGAGAATGAGCTCCCACTTACTGTGGTCGTCAGGTTATAGGCCTCACTAGGCCTTCCTGAATATGGAGTGATGAAGTACATGCAACCTTTTACTTCATCTATTTTTCTTAGACCCATGCTTATGGTAAGTCACACGACTAACGTCTTGTGTACTTTCTAAGATCCATTTTATGGTAAGGGTCATGCGCTGTACGCTTTGGTCCCTTCCTATGTGGCTCAGACCCTGGTCTTTCACCTCGGGTCCCACTCTAGTTGCGTCCTGACGTCACGTATATTACGACAGACGCCTTTCTCTAGCTAACTTCCACATTCTGATGAGCTCCCACACACTGTGGTCACCGTGTTACAGGCCTCACCGGCCTTCCCGAGTATGAGCTCCCACATGCTGTGGTCGCCAGGTTACAGGCCTCATCAGGCCTTCTTGGATTCAGAATGGCTAAGTACATGCACTTTCTTTCATGTACTTTCTATAATCCATATTATGGTAAGGGTTGTGCGCTGTACGCTTAATTCCCTTTCTTACGTGGCCCAGACTTCGGTTCTAGGGCCTTTCTGAAAATAAGCTCCCACAGGTTGTGGTCACCAGGTTTCAGGCCTCATCGGCCTCCCTGAGTGTGAGCTCCCACATGCTGTGGTCGCCAGGTTACAGGCCTGACCGGCCTTCCTGATATGAGCTCCCACCTACTGTGGTCACCAGGTTACAGGCCTCATCAGCCTTCCTGAGTATGAGCTCCCACATGCTGTGGTCGTCAGGTTACAGGCCTCATAGGCCTTCCTGATAGGAGCCCCCACCTACTGTGGTAGCCAGGTTTCAGGCCTCACCAGGCCTTCCTGGATTCGGAATGGCTAAGCACACACACTTTCGTGTCGTGTACTTTCTAAAATTCATATTTATGGTAAGGGTTATGCGCTGTCCGCTTCATTCCCTTTTTTACGTGGCTCAGACTCCGGTTCTTCACCTTGGGTCCCACTCTAGATGCGTCTTCTGTCGCAATGTCTTACGACAGGCGCCTCCCTTTCAAGCTATCTCCCACATTATGTGGTTACAGGTAGGCCTTTCTGAAGGTAGCCCCACAGTGACTGTCAGGTTACAGGCCTCTCCGGCTTTCCTGAATATGAGCTCCCACATGTTGTGGTCGCCAGGTTACAGGCCTCACCGGCCTTCCTGATATGAGCTCCCACATGCTGTGGTCGCCAGGTCAGAGGCCTCACCGGCCTTCCTGAAGGTAAGCTTCCACATATTGTGGTTGAATACAAGCTCCCCCATGTTGTGGTCGCCAGGTTAGAGGTCCTACCAGGCCTTCCTGGAGGTAAGCTCCCTTTAGGCCCTCACAGGCCTCCTCAGTGTTTTGAAACACAAACACTGGGTAGATCCATGGATCGAGTAGAGAAACTCCCCTCGCTGGCAAGGGTTGTAAAGCACTATGCTGAGTCATACTCTCCAGGATGTCCCGTCTCTGAGATCCGGGCTGAGTGGTTCACTGCCTGCTTTGCAGTCCCTCGGGTTGGATGCCTTCCTAAGGCAAGTGTCCAGAGGCTCTGTCTCCGGACAGACAGGAAGTGGCCAGACTGTAGTGTCTTATGTAGTGACACCAGGTCAGGCCTGCCTGGTGGCATTTCAGGTGGCACGTTCCCCTGAATAGTGACTGGCTGGGGTTCCCTCGGGTCCCCTAGCCACATTCCCTAGAAGGGACCCTTTCTAGTTTTTGAATTGTGGTCCTAGGCCTTTGAGCTGGCCCACGTAGACCTTCCCTTAAAAAACTGTGAGGTTTTCTGTGGTATCCTTTAGCTTGGGCGATGACCGTAAGGAATGCTGTCACTGACAGCCCAGACCTGAGGGCATGCACTCCCCTTAGCATGGTGGCGTTGGTATATCGTTCCCCATAGCGTCATTCTGACGTAGTGTAGAGTTCCCTTTCGAAAGGGAACGTCTCAGGTTACGACTGTAACCTATGTTCCCTGAGAACAGGGAACGAGACACTACGTCTTCCTGCCATGCCTCGGGGCCTGCCTGCAACAGTCCCTTCAGACGATAGGATGTTGTCATGTGTGCAAGGCTCCCCTTTATACATCCAGGTCGCGCGTTAATCAATCAAGCGGATGATTCACGGGCTGTCGCCGGTCAACATGATTGACGTGAGTTGATATTTATTTCAGACACCTGTCACGCCTGAGGCGTTCCCCATAGCGTCATTCTGACGTAGTGTCTCGTTCCCTGTTCTCAGGGAACATAGGTTACAATCGTAACCTGAGACGTTTGTCTTGTCCTGTCTACCCACTCTGAGCCTGCACCTTGACGTGGTGAGTGGGCTTCTAACTAAGCCAGGCTAGATGTTGAGAGTTAAAGCCAAGATGCTGTTCATTCTTTCTCTTTTTCAGACATGCTGGTGGTTGCTGTTTCCAAGTTTCTCCAGTAACGAACACTGCTAAGTATGAAATAACTTTTAACTCAGATTGAGGACAGTGAAGAGCAGTACACATACAAAGCACACATACAAAGTTAAGTTATACTTATTCACTTGGCTGTTAAGCCAAGTTAAGTTAGATAACTCAGACAACATCTGTAGTTTACTATATTATATGCTTTTCTAGCCAACATGTTTACAGCCACCTATCAGACCAAAGCAATTAAGTGAGGTAAATTATTTTCTCAGCTATGTTATTATTATGTCATTGCTATTACAGGTGTAATAGATCCTGGTGAACTTCTACCGCTGCAGCATCGAGAGCATCCTCACCAATTGTGTCACAGTATGGTATGGCAACTGCTATGCCTCTGACCGGAACGCACTGCAGAGGGTGGTGAAAACTGCCCAACGCATCACTGCTTCCTCACACCCCTCCATCAAGGCCATCCAGGGCAAGCGATGCTTGAGTAAGACGCACAGCATCACCAAAGACTGATCTCACCTCAACTACACTGTTCACCCCATTCTCTTCCAGGATGCGTTACAGGTCTCTATGCACCTGGACCAGCAGGTTCAGAGGAAGCCCACCGACACCTCCTTGCCTGTGCCTGATGAGCTGAACCACGTCCATGGGGCTGCTCTGACAGGGGCAACAAGGAGGTAGTCATCAACGTCGTGCCCCCCGTGCCCCCCCCCCTTACACACTACTCTTACAATGTTACTGCTATTACACTGCACATATCTATACATACTGTACATATCTGTCTATATTGTTCATACTGCATACCCATGTGTTCTGCTCTTATAATGCTACTGTTAATACACTGCACATATCCTTACTGTAAAGTACCATACCATTTAGGGCTGGGTATTGTTAGGAATTTCACAATTCAATTCGATTTCGATTCTTGAGGCTTCGATTCGATTCGATTTCGATTCGATTCGATATTGATTTATTAGCTTCGATATCGATTCAATAAGTAAATACACAAGTAATTAAGTACCGGAGTATATTTTTAAATAATGTGTGCAGTATTAACAATGTTTAAGAACAAATTGACCCCAGTATGTTTCCTGTCATGGTTTATTTAGCAGAACAAACTGTACAATATTGTACATGTGTTGAACACAAAACACAACTGTAACAAACAGGTTCTTTATTAACACCACTAACAGTGCATGTAACTGTAAGTAGAAGAAAGTATATTTCTTTCTTCCTATACATTCAAGTTATAAATGTAAACATAAGCACAAAATGTGCATACTCATAAAAAAAAGTGCAACCATAGATATTATAACATTACAAAGTGCTATTTTGTCAACACAATAAATAACAATTAAAAGTTCCTATTTTTGCCCTTCGAAATATTATGATAGTTAAAAGACATGGCTGCAAGTGAGACGGTGTATCGTGATTCTGTACTATTCTGCTAGTTGAAAATGTATTATGCAGTAACATAATATTACTCTGAGAGAGTGTGTGTGGTGATTTGTGCATACATGTCAGCGCGGCATCACTCGTCAAGTTCGCAGAGAGCTTATTCAGTCCATTTTAAATTCTGATTTTGGCCGCCTCTCAAATGGGTTAAACCATAGATATATTGCCTATGAAGTTCAAGTAAATGCGCTAGAAAATCCGCGCTCATTCAAGGATGTGCATTTATAGCACGAACGGAGAAAGCGCCGACGCCTGCATGATTTCATCTGACGGTAGCATATTATAATCTATCTGTTCCGTGAGAGCAGAACGAACGAGCCTTTATTGACGTTTTTAAATCTGAAAACTCCAAAAAGCAACGAAATTGTCAGACATCCATTAGTGCATGTTCACAGAGGAAAACAACTGAAATACAGCGCTGGTTGTTCTCTCGAACGATACAGATTTGACTCACTTCTGCAGCCACTTGCTTGTACAACGCTGAACGCTCTCACTACTAGAGTGTTGCCCACAGCGCCGCCATTGGCCGGCGGGCTGAATCGATTCATAGGATTTGATGAATCGATATTGAATTGAGAAACAAATAATTGCAATGCATTGATGAATCGATATTTTTACCCAGCCCTAATACCATTAGGTTAACTGTATACTACTGTCTACACTGCACTATGTCATTTATTGTTTATACTACACTACCTGTCTATACTGTACTTTTTTTGCACTTCTGGTTAGACACTAACTGCATTGAATTGTCTCTTTACTTGTACTCTACACAATGACAATAAAGATAAATCTAATCTAATCTAAAGGTGTCTTGATACCTCCATTATTAATATTCACTGTGTAGACCACTGACTTTGAATATATATCATGACGAAGTTCTAAAACATAAGTAATAAAACCACATGACATTTCTGTCAAAGCATGTCTACTTGAAGTGTCTACTGTGTGTTTTAATAAGAAATATTGAATCATTTTGTTAATAAATTTTGCTTTATTAAAACCATAAAGACAAATAAAAACAATAAAAAAAAAAGTAATAATAATAAATAAAAAATCCATGTTATTACACGATACCCTCTAGCTACATTCATCGTGGGGAAGAAAAGAGAGAGGCCATGGGGTGGATGGCTAGGGTGATACATAAATGGCACGGAGGGGAGAAAGGGTGGGGGAAGAAAGGGTGGGGGAAGAAAGGGTGGGGGAAGAAAGGGTGGGGGGAGAAAGAGCAGTGACTATTGAACAGTGTTATGTCTACCAATGTGATAATGTATTAAACTAAAGAAAAAAAGGCACATACACAACCCCAAAACAATTTCACATTCTTCAACTGTTTCATGTTTAAAACATGTTGAGAGGTTTAATCCAGCATCACCCCTACTGGATTAAGACTCTCAAGCCTTCAGCTAAATTATTTTAAAAAATATCATTACCCATAGTGGATAAATGAACTTCGTCCCTTAGAAACAGTTGAGGCTTGTTAAATACAATTTGAGGGTGATGCACGATACCCCCCTGCATTCCCAAGACAAAGGTAGCCATGACACTGTTCACCCATTTACGGGACTTGTCAATTTTCCCCGGAAGGCCCGATCTCCACCGACGTCTCTGGGTGATGTCAGACAGCACGATGATCATCTGAGGGAAACGGCGATGGAGATGTTGCAGATCCTGCTTCATTGCTGCGACGAGATCGATGCTCTTCCTGCATCCCAAGTCGTTCCCGCCGCAGTGAATCAGCAGGACACCCGGGGCTGCTCTTCCTCTAAGGGACCGGTAGAAGAAAGGAAGGAGTCCTTGCCATCGAAGTCCACCCCAGCCAAACCAGTGAACCTTGGCCGCTAGGCCAAGATTGGCCCCTATGGTCTCTCTGGCCCTCTCTTCCCCACGACGAATGTAGCTACTCCCGATGATCCAAACCACTGGACCTGTTAATAGCATACAACAATCACAATAAAAACATTGTTTTGTCAGTGTCAGTACACATATTTTAACACACACAAGTAACTTGTATTGGGCCATTGATTTCATTCAATCCAATAAAATATAAAAAAAAAAATCTATGCAGATATACAATAAAACACAAATTAATTGCTCTTATCTGTTCATTGAAATAATATTATGACAATATAGGTATTACACAAGGTTAATTTATTATTTTATTCTCTCTTACGGTCAATAATATGACAATATAGGTGCAAGGATCATTTATTATTTTATTCTCTCTTACGGTCAATGTGTTGCTTTCAATTGTGATGCTGCGGTGGAGACAAGGAGAAAGCGGGATCCAAATGCAGTGCAATTTATTAAATAGACTCTAGACTTTACAAACATAGATTCCGAGAACATGACTCAGAACAGGACAACCAGGAACAGCACTCAACAATGAAACAAGAACTCACAAAGACTGAACTCAAACACAAGGCTTAAATACAAGGACAAACAAGCTAAACAAGATAACAAGGGGGTGTGGTCAATCTGAAACACCTGGGGAGACTAATCAACATAATGGGGGACAGATGAACACGGGACATGACAGAGAAACACAGACCTGAATCATTACATAGCCCCCCCCTTAAGAGTGGCTACCAGACACTCCCAAGAAAAAAAGAAAAAAAGTCCAGGAGGGTGGTGAAGCGGAGGCGGTCCCGGGGGAGGGATGGAGGGCCAGACCCGCACAGGGAATGGGACCAAGACCTTGCAAAGGTGGGCCTGGACCATGAAACGGAATAGGGTCTGGAGACTGCGGCAATACGGGAGACCAGGCCAGAGCAGGCAAAGCAGGCGACCAGGGTAGAGCAGGCAATACAGGAGACCAGGGCGGAGCAGGCGACCAGGGCAGAGCAGACCCCTCAGGCGACCAGGGCGGAGCAGACGACCAAGGCGGAGCGGACCCCTCGGGTGACCAAGGCGGAGCGGACCCCTCGGGCGGCCAGGGAGGAGACGACCCCTCGGGCGGCCAGGGAGGAGACGACCCATCGGGCGGCCAGGGAGGAGACGACCCTTCGGGCGGCCAGGGCGGTGAAGACCCTTCGGGCGGCCAGGGCGGTGAAGACCCTTCGGGCAGCCAGGGCGGTGAAGACCCTTCGGGCGGCCAGGGCGGTGAAGACCCTTCGGGCGGCCAGGGCGGAGAGGACTTATTGCCCCCCCCCAAAATTTTCTTGGGGAGGTTAACAGACTTAGGCTCCGGGTAGGAGAAGTCCAGTGGTGAAGGCGTGTCAGGACTGGACGAAACCAGCGGCGAGGGCAGGTCAGGACTGGACAGGACCAGCGGCGAAGACGGGTCCGGACTGGACAGGACCAGCGGCGAAGACGGGTCCGGACTGGACAGGACCAGCGGCGAAGACGGGTCCGGACTGGACTGGACCAGCGGCGAAGGCGGCTCAGGACTGGACAGGACCAGCGGCGAAGGCGGCTCAGGACTGGACAGGACCAGCGGCGAAGGCGGCTCAGGGCTGGGCAGGACCAGCGGCGAAGAGGGCTCTGAGCTGGACGGAACCAGCGGCGAAGGCTCTGGCTCGGGGGGCATGACGCTCACAGACTCTGGCTCGGCGGGCCTGACGCTCTCAGTCTCAGGCTCGGCGGGCATGACGCTCTCAGTCTCAGGCTCGGCGGGCATGACGCTCTCAGTCTCAGGCTCGGCGGGCATGAAGCTCTCAGTCTCAGGCTCGGCGGGCATGACGCTCTCAGGCTCGGCGGGACTGGCGTGAAGTGCAGGCTCGGCTGGACTGGCGTGAAGTGCAGGCTCGGCTGGACTGGCGTGAAGTGCAGGCTCGGCTGGACTGGCGTGAAGTGCAGGCTCGGCTGGACTGGCGTGAAGTGCAGGCTCGGCTGGACTGACTGGACTGGCATGAACAGTCTCAGGCCCGGCTGGACTGGCATGAACAGTCTCTGGATCGGCAGACGTGACGTGAACAGTCTCTGGATCGGCAGACGTAACGTGAACAGTCTCTGGATCGGCAGACGTAACGTGGACAGTCTCTGGATCGGCAGACGTGCCGTGATGCGTAAGCTCGGCAGGACGAAACCCAGCAACGACGGCCCTCCTGGCAGCACGCGCAGACATAAGCGGGGGATCGGCCACGCTGGAAACCGGTCCTGTACGGCCATAGACCGATCCAGTGGCTGGCTCGATGGTTGGCAAGACGTAACGATTCCCAGGCCGGGCGGGTGAGACGTGAACTGACTCTGGTTGGGCAGACGGGACGTGGAGCTGTGAAGACTCTGGACTGGACGCGACCAGCAGTGAGGGCTCAGGGGGTACTGTGAGCTTGTGGGGTTCTTCAACTACCAAGCCCACAGTAAATGATGAACCGCCCAGGAGAAGAGCTAGGTTGATATACCCCTCTAGGGTCCATCCGGTATTATCATCCGGCATCATCAGAGCGATCTCCTCATCTAGCCCACTCCAAAATATGTCTATGAGCTCAGAGTCCTCTAATGATGCTAAATGACAGCATGTCAAATAGTCCTTAGCATACCTCTCAATGGGCTGGCCATCCTGGAACAGAGAGGATAGCCAACTTCTTAGAGCACCATTGCTTACAACTGCTGGATCCATTTTGTGGTGAGTTCTTCTGTGATGCTGCGGTGGAGACAAGGAGAAAGCGGGATCCAAATGCAGTGCAATTTATTAAATAGACTCTAGACTTTACAAACATAGATTCCGAGAACATGACTCAGAACAGGACAACCAGGAACAGCACTCAACAATGAAACAAGAACTCACAAAGACTGAACTCAAACACAAGGCTTAAATACAAGGACAAACAAGCTAAACAAGATAACAAGGGGGTGTGGTCAATCTGAAACACCTGGGGAGACTAATCAACATAATGGGGGACAGATGAACACGGGACATGACAGAGAAACACAGACCTGAATCATTACATCAATATTTGACTTTAATCTGAATTATACTATAGCTACATGGCTTACCTTTGTTGTTAGGCATGGTGTAGTGCTACTTCAGTGCAGCTATTAGTATTTGAACCTATGAGGAAAGAAAAATGAAAAGGGCAACCATTAGTTATAGATGTTATTGGTGACATTCCTTATTTTCCATCTTTTATATATGTTATTTAACAGGCCAAAGCAGACGCTTTTGTCCAAAGCGATTTACTGAATAACTTTTTTATTATGATTCGTCCATTTCTCATGCGATGTTGATAACAGTTAACGCCATTTTGTGGTTATATTCGGCGATCATTAACGTTACAACATCATGTGCATCAATTAACCATGTTAATTATGTGCCCAGCAAGCACATTATCTTTTCCAATGCCTAATTTCATCGTGCTTAACGTTAAATGATATTTAAAATATGCGCTCCCTGGGCGGTTAAATAAATATGCCTTATTTAACTTACATTCGACTTACATTAGCTGTTTAAGTTTAATTAATCATGTTAACTAGCATTTAGTTAGCAATAATTAACCTGTGCCTAGTATGTTATCTCCTTATATAGCCTATACCTATTACTGTCTATGGTATGAATTCATATCACAAGTTCTTGAATATAATTTTACATAATTCCTTAATATTATGCATTAACTTAATATAGCGTACTGGCGTTACATTTTAAAATAAATAAATACTATGCAAAATGACGAAATAATGAATCAGAAAACTTACCAAAAGTTGCTCCTGCTCTTATATCTCATTGATTCAATGATTCAGATCGGCAGTAAAGGATTTCTCTTGGCACAGCTACTAGAAGACTTACCACTGTCAGACAGGTTGCTCACGTCACATCCACGTCATCAAGCTCAGTGTGAGTCTGCGCAGTTCGCTCGGCAATCAGGAAGTATGTGCTTCTAATGTGCTTCACTTTTCTCCGTTGAAACCTATGGGGTCGCTGTGTCCAGTTTATATACTGTCTATGTGAGTGATGTATATTACTGACAGAACGAGCAGAGAGAGATGCCCGGTCGCGCGCGCGCAATTGTCTTCAAACTGTCTTGCTCTCACTCTCGCTCCCTCGCGCATATTAATTAAAATCAATTGAGAATTGACACGATGGTAAAAGATCGGAAGACCGAAGTTTCATGTGGAGCATTCGGGTATTTTTTTCCTGAATTACTCCTGGGTGTTGTGCTAAAAAAAATCAAATAAAAATAAAAATAAAAAAAAATAATTTTTTACGTTGCCTTATCTTCTCTGAAAAGCGTCCCGCACATTCAGCTGACATAAAAAACACTTTCAATAAACAAAACAAAACCTATCCAATGATGAAATGTTTTCTGTGTTGACAAATCTTGTGCGATGTCCTAACTGCCGGGATAATCACACGCGTTGTACAAGTCCGCTAATGACACGTCCGATTCGCGAATTAATGACTCCTTTGAACCGATTCAACCAAAACAATCTTTTAGTTTAGACTGTTTGCGGTAAATGCAGTTGTTTTGTCGAGGTCAAAACTCTAAATAAACTGTGAATCAAATAAACTTAGCCTACTATAAATAATGTTATGTCATTTTTTTACTCTTACACTGAATGTTTGGATTTTGTGAAGGTGTGAATCATTTTTGATTAATATTTAATATAATAAAGTTCTGTGTAACAGATTATTAACGGAGATTATTATTTGTCCTCCGATTACATACAAGCTCCTCGGCGCCGCGTTTGCGGGACTCATGTTTCGCGCTGTAGGGGATTGAAAAAAGTGACGTGAGTGGCAGTGTGTGTGTGAGCGGGAGGCAGAGAGATGCGACAGAGTTGCGAAATTGCAGGCGCGGCTCGAAATGGCTGTTATTTCAAATAGCTTATCATATTTTAAACTAATCGGTTAACCGGTTTCAACCGGCTAATGAGGCTCGGTGGTCGGTCAAGAATTTTTTTAGTTTTCGCCATCCCTAGTATGCATTAACAAGATGACAACAACATTACTTAATTACTTAAAAACATTACTAAAATTCTTACATATACTACTAAACAAATTCAGAAGAAATTAGCAGTTCTTTGAAGAATGTTTAAACTGATATCCACTCACAAGAGATGAAGACATGGAGTCTCCTCAAGGGGGATGAAAACTCTAGGTGAAAAAGTTTTTGTTCAAGAACATGTGATGCAGCATCCATGCCAGTAGCTGTCAGTATGAAGTCAGTCATATAGGCCAGTAGCTGTCAGTATGGAGTCAGTCATAGAGGCCAGTAGCTGTCAGTATGGAGTCAGTCATATAGGCCAGTAGCTGTCAGTATGGAGTCAGTCATAGAGGCCATGTAGCTGTCAGTATGGAGTCAGTCATATAGGCCAGTAGCTGTCAGTATGGAGTCAGTCATATAGGCCAGTAGCTGTCAGTATGAAGTCAGTCATAGAGGCCAGTAGCTGTCAGTATGGAGTCAGTCATAGAGGCCAGTAGCTGTCAGTATGGAGTCAGTCATAGAGGCCATGTAGCTGTCAGTATGGAGTCAGTCTTATAGGCCAGTAGCTGTCAGTATGAAGTCAGTCATATAGGCCAGTAGCTGTCAGTATGAAGTCAGTCATAGAGGCCAGTAGCTGTCAGTATGGAGTCAGTCATAGAGGCCAGTAGCTGTCAGTGTGGAGTCAGTCATATAGGCCAGTAGCTGTCAGTGTGAAGTCAGTCATAGAGGCCAGTAGCTGTCAGTATGGAGTCAGTCATAGAGGCCAGTAGCTGTCAGTGTGGAGTCAGTCATAGAGGCCAGTAGCTGTCAGTGTGGAGTCAGTCATATAGGCCAGTAGCTGTCAGTATGGAGTCAGTCATATAGGCCAGTAGCTGTCAGTATGAAGTCAGTCATAGAGGCCAGTAGCTGTCAGTATGGAGTCAGTCATAGAGGCCAGTAGCTGTCAGTATGAAGTCAGTCATATAGGCCAGTAGCTGTCAGTATGAAGTCAGTCATAGAGGCCAGTAGCTGTCAGTATGAAGTCAGTCATATAGGCCAGTAGCTGTCAGTATGAAGTCAGTCATAGAGGCCAGTAGCTGTCAGTATGGAGTCAGTCATATAGGCCAGTAGCTGTCAGTATGAAGTCAGTCATAGAGGCCAGTAGCTGTCAGTATGGAGTCAGTCATAGAGGCCAGTAGCTGTCAGTATGAAGTCAGTCATAGAGGCCAGTAGCTGTCAGTATGAAGTCAGTCATAGAGGCCAGTAGCTGTCAGTATGGAGTCAGTCATATAGGCCAGTAGCTGTCAGTATGGAGTCAGTCATAAAGGCCAGTAGCTGTCAGTATGGAGTCAGTCATAGAGGCCAGTAGCTGTCAGTATGAAGTCAGTCATATAGGCCAGTAGCTGTCAGTATGGAGTCAGTCATATAGGCCAGTAGCTGTCAGTATGGAGTCAGTCATAGAGGCCAGTAGCTGTCAGTATGAAGTCAGTCTTATAGGCCAGTAGCTGTCAGTATGGAGTCAGTCATATAGGCCAGTAGCTGTCAGTATGAAGTCAGTCATAGAGGCCAGTAGCTGTCAGTATGGAGTCAGTCATATAGGCCAGTAGCTGTCAGTATGAAGTCAGTCATAGAGGCCAGTAGCTGTCAGTATGAAGTCAGTCATATAGGCCAGTAGCTGTCAGTATGGAGTCAGTCATATAGGCCAGTAGCTGTCAGTATGAAGTCAGTCATATAGGCCAGTAGCTGTCAGTATGAAGTCAGTCATATAGGCCAGTAGCTGTCAGTATGAAGTCAGTCATATAGGCCAGTAGCTGTCAGTATGGAGTCAGTCATAGAGGCCAGTAGCTGTCAGTATGAAGTCAGTCATATGCCCCTTTTCCACCAACAAGAACCGGGTGCTGGTTCAGAGCTAGAGCTATTGCCAGTTCGGAGTTGGTTCGACTGACGAACCGGTTTGCGTTTCCACCGGCCAGAGAGCCACAACAGAGCTATATCTTACGTCACTGCATACGTATCATGTTGCGCAGCAACGCTAGTGCGGCAGGCAGCGCCAAACACAAACACACCAGACTTGTTCGAGATGCATCGGCTTCTCGCAGAACGATCAGCACATGAAATCAAAGCACTGCGAAAGCGATCAAAAAGCACAAGGAGTCGTATGATCTCCAAACACTCCCGCAGCTCTGATCGGTCCACGCTGCTCCGATGCATCTCGAACAAGGCATCAACAATAATAGACGTTGCGTTACTATGGATGCTCATGGGTTTGCGAAAATAAATCGGCATCCAAACACGGCGAATCCAACGCGTTCGTGCAGCTCGCCGTAACTTACATAGACGGATATTATAATCGAGCTGCTATTAGCTCGACTAGCTGCTATTTAAAAATGGCGGTCACAAGTTTCTCTTCAGTCTTGTTGGCCACGGTAACCCCGCCCCCAGCCTCTGACGCAAGCGGTTCTTTCTTGGCTCCGTTCTAGACCCTGCAATGATTTGGTGCTACTTAAGAACCACTTTTACTGGTTCGGAGCTGGTGCTTTGGCGGTGGAAAAACAAAGAACCGATTTGAAACTAGGTTCTGGCTCCGAACCAGCACCAGCTCTGCCTTGGTGGAAAAGGGGTAATAGAGGCCAGTAGCTGTCAGTATGGAGTCAGTCTTATAGGCCAGTAGCTGTCAGTATGGAGTCAGTCATAGAGGCCAGTAGCTGTCAGTATGAAGTCAGTCATAGAGGCCAGTAGCTGTCAGTATGAAGTCAGTCATAGAGGCCAGTAGCTGTCAGTATGGAGTCAGTCATATAGGCCAGTAGCTGTCAGTATGGAGTCAGTCATAAAGGCCAGTAGCTGTCAGTATGGAGTCAGTCATAGAGGCCAGTAGCTGTCAGTATGAAGTCAGTCATATAGGCCAGTAGCTGTCAGTATGGAGTCAGTCATATAGGCCAGTAGCTGTCAGTATGGAGTCAGTCATAGAGGCCAGTAGCTGTCAGTATGAAGTCAGTCTTATAGGCCAGTAGCTGTCAGTATGGAGTCAGTCATATAGGCCAGTAGCTGTCAGTATGAAGTCAGTCATAGAGGCCAGTAGCTGTCAGTATGGAGTCAGTCATATAGGCCAGTAGCTGTCAGTATGAAGTCAGTCATAGAGGCCAGTAGCTGTCAGTATGAAGTCAGTCATATAGGCCAGTAGCTGTCAGTATGGAGTCAGTCATATAGGCCAGTAGCTGTCAGTATGAAGTCAGTCATATAGGCCAGTAGCTGTCAGTATGAAGTCAGTCATATAGGCCAGTAGCTGTCAGTATGAAGTCAGTCATATAGGCCAGTAGCTGTCAGTATGGAGTCAGTCATAGAGGCCAGTAGCTGTCAGTATGAAGTCAGTCATATGCCCCTTTTCCACCAACAAGAACCGGGTGCTGGTTCAGAGCTAGAGCTATTGCCAGTTCGGAGTTGGTTCGACTGACGAACCGGTTTGCGTTTCCACCGGCCAGAGAGCCACAACAGAGCTATATCTTACGTCACTGCATACGTATCATGTTGCGCAGCAACGCTAGTGCGGCAGGCAGCGCCAAACACAAACACACCAGACTTGTTCGAGATGCATCGGCTTCTCGCAGAACGATCAGCACATGAAATCAAAGCACTGCGAAAGCGATCAAAAAGCACAAGGAGTCGTATGATCTCCAAACACTCCCGCAGCTCTGATCGGTCCACGCTGCTCCGATGCATCTCGAACAAGGCATCAACAATAATAGACGTTGCGTTACTATGGATGCTCATGGGTTTGCGAAAATAAATCGGCATCCAAACACGGCGAATCCAACGCGTTCGTGCAGCTCGCCGTAACTTACATAGACGGATATTATAATCGAGCTGCTATTAGCTCGACTAGCTGCTATTTAAAAATGGCGGTCACAAGTTTCTCTTCAGTCTTGTTGGCCACGGTAACCCCGCCCCCAGCCTCTGACGCAAGCGGTTCTTTCTTGGCTCCGTTCTAGACCCTGCAATGATTTGGTGCTACTTAAGAACCACTTTTACTGGTTCGGAGCTGGTGCTTTGGCGGTGGAAAAACAAAGAACCGATTTGAAACTAGGTTCTGGCTCCGAACCAGCACCAGCTCTGCCTTGGTGGAAAAGGGGTAATAGAGGCCAGTAGCTGTCAGTATGGAGTCAGTCTTATAGGCCAGTAGCTGTCAGTATGGAGTCAGTCTTATAGGCCAGTAGCTGTCAGTATGAAGTCAGTCTTATAGGCCAGTAGCTGTCAGTATGAAGTCAGTCTTATAGGCCAGAAGCTGTCAGTATGGAGTCAGTCTTATAGGCCAGTAGCTGTCAGTATGAAGTCAGTCTTATAGGCCAGTAGCTGTCAGTATAGAGTCAGTCTTATAGGCCAGTAGCTGTCAGTATGGAGTCAGTCTTATAGGCCAGAAGCTGTCAGTATGGAGTCAGTCTTATAGGCCAGTAGCTGTCAGTATGAAGTCAGTCTTATAGGCCAGTAGCTGTCAGTATGGAGTCAGTCTTATAGGCCAGTAGCTGTCAGTATGGAGTCAGTCATATAGGCCAGTAGCTGTCAGTATGGAGTCAGTCATATAGGCCAGTAGCTGTCAGTATGAAGTCAGTCATATAGGCCAGTAGCTGTCAGTATGGAGTCAGTCTTATAGGCCAGTAGCTGTCAGTATGAAGTCAGTCATAGAGGCCAGTAGCTGTCAGTATGGAGTCAGTCATAGAGGCCAGTAGCTGTCAGTATGAAGTCAGTCATAGAGGCCAGTAGCTGTCAGTATGAAGTCAGTCATAGAGGCCAGTAGCTGTCAGTATGAAGTCAGTCTTATAGGCCAGTAGCTGTCAGTATGGAGTCAGTCTTATAGACCAGTAGCTGTCAGTATGAAGTCAGTCATAGAGGCCAGTAGCTGTCAGTATGAAGTCAGTCATATAGGCCAGTAGCTGTCAGTATGGAGTCAGTAATATAGGCCAGTAGCTGTCAGTATGAAGTCAGTCATAGAGGCCAGTAGCTGTCAGTATGGAGTCAGTCATAGAGGCCAGTAGCTGTCAGTATGGAGTCAGTCATATAGGCCAGTAGCTGTCAGTATGAAGTCGATCATATAGGCCAGTAGCTGTCAGTATGGAGTCGGTCATAGAGGCCAGTAGCTGTCAGTATGAAGTCAGTCATAGAGGCCAGTAGCTGTCAGTATGAAGTCGGTCATAGAGGCCAGTAGCTGTCAGTATTAAGTCGGTCATAGAGGCCAGTAGCTGTCAGTATGAAGTCGGTAATAGAGGCCAGTAGCTGTCAGTATGAAGTCAGTCATAGAGGCCAGTAGCTGTCAGTATGAAGTCAGTCATAGAGGCCAGTAGCTGTCAGTATGAAGTCAGTCATATAGGCCAGTAGCTGTCAGTATGAAGTCGATCATATAGGCCAGTAGCTGTCAGTATGAAGTCGATCATATATGAAGTCGATCATATAGGCCAGTAGCTGTCAGTATGAAGTCGATCATATAGGCCAGTAGCTGTCAGTATGAAGTCGATCATATAGGCCAGTAGCTGTCAGTATGAAGTCGATCATATAGGCCAGTAGCTGTCAGTATGGAGTCAGTCATAGAGGCCAGTAGCTGTCAGTATGAAGTCAGTCATAGAGGCCAGTAGCTGTCAGTATGGAGTCAGTCATAGAGGCCAGTAGCTGTCAGTATGGAGTCAGTCATAGAGGCCAGTAGCTGTCAGTATGAAGTCGGTCATAGAGGCCAGTAGCTGTCAGTATGAAGTCAGTCATAGAGGCCAGTAGCTGTCAGTATGGAGTCAGTCATAGAGGCCAGTAGCTGTCAGTATGGAGTCAGTCATAAAGGCCAGTAGCTGTCCGTATGAAGTCAGTCATATAGGCCAGTAGCTGTCAGTATGGAGTCAGTCATATAGGCCAGTAGCTGTCAGTATGAAGTCAGTCATAGAGGCCAGTAGCTGTCAGTATGAAGTCAGTCATAGAGGCCAGTAGCTGTCAGTATGAAGTCAGTCATAGAGGCCAGTAGCTGTCAGTATGGAGTCAGTCATAGAGGCCAGTAGCTGTCAGTATGGAGTCAGTCATAAAGGCCAGTAGCTGTCAGTATGAAGTCAGTCATATAGGCCAGTAGCTGTCAGTATGGAGTCTGTCATATAGGCCAGTAGCTGTCAGTATGGAGTCTGTCTTATAGACCAGTAGCTGTCAGTATGGAGTCAGTCTTATAGGCCAGTAGCTGTCAGTATGGAGTCAGTCATATAGGCCAGTAGCTGTCAGTATGAAGTCAGTCATATAGGCCAGTAGCTGTCAGTATGAAGTCAGTCATATAGACCAGTAGCTGTCAGTATGGAGTCAGTCATATAGGCCAGTAGCTGTCAGTATGGAGTACGTCATATAGGCCAGTAGCTGTCAGTATGGAGTCAGTCATATAGGCCAGTAGCTGTCAGTATGAAGTCAGTCATAGAGGCCAGTAGCTGTCAGTGTGGAGTCAGTCATAGAGGCCAGTAGCTGTCAGTATGAAGTCAGTCATAGAGGCCAGTAGCTGTCAGTATGGAGTCAGTCATATAGGCCAGTAGCTGTCAGTATGGAGTCAGTCATAGAGGCCAGTAGCTGTCAGTGTGGAGTCAGTCATAGAGGCCAGTAGCTGTCAGTATGAAGTCAGTCATAGAGGCCAGTAGCTGTCAGTATGGAATCAGTCATAGAGGCCAGTAGCTGTCAGTATGGAGTCAGTCATAGAGGCCAGTAGCTGTCAGTATGAAGTCGGTCATAGAGGCCAGTAGCTGTCAGTATGAAGTCAGTCATAGAGGCCAGTAGCTGTCAGTATGGAGTCAGTCATAGAGGCCAGTAGCTGTCAGTATGGAGTCAGTCATAAAGGCCAGTAGCTGTCAGTATGGAGTCAGTCATAGAGGCCAGTAGCTGTCAGGGTGAAGTCAGTCATAGAGGCCAGTAGCTGTCAGTATGGAGTCAGTCATAGAGGCCAGTAGCTGTCAGTATGAAGTCAGTCATATAGACCAGTAGCTGTCAGTATGGAGTCAGTCATAGAGGCCAGTAGCTGTCAGTATGGAGTCAGTCATAGAGGCCAGTAGCTGTCAGTATGAAGTCGGTCATAGAGGCCAGTAGCTGTCAGTATGAAGTCAGTCATAGAGGCCAGTAGCTGTCAGTATGGAGTCAGTCATAGAGGCCAGTAGCTGTCAGTATGGAGTCAGTCATAAAGGCCAGTAGCTGTCAGTATGAAGTCAGTCATATAGGCCAGTAGCTGTCAGTATGGAGTCAGTCATATAGGCCAGTAGCTGTCAGTATGGAGTCTGTCATAGAGGCCAGTAGCTGTCAGTATGGAGTCAGTCATAAAGGCCAGTAGCTGTCAGTATGAAGTCAGTCATATAGGCCAGTAGCTGTCAGTATGGAGTCTGTCATATAGGCCAGTAGCTGTCAGTATGGAGTCTGTCTTATAGACCAGTAGCTGTCAGTATGGAGTCAGTCTTATAGGCCAGTAGCTGTCAGTATGGAGTCAGTCATATAGGCCAGTAGCTGTCAGTATGAAGTCAGTCATATAGGCCAGTAGCTGTCAGTATGAAGTCAGTCATATAGACCAGTAGCTGTCAGTATGGAGTCAGTCATATAGGCCAGTAGCTGTCAGTATGAAGTCAGTCATATAGACCAGTAGCTGTCAGTATGGAGTCAGTCTTATAGGCCAGTAGCTGTCAGTATGAAGTCAGTCATATAGGCCAGTAGCTGTCAGTATGAAGTCAGTCATATAGACCAGTAGCTGTCAGTATGGAGTCAGTCATATAGGCCAGTAGCTGTCAGTATGGAGTACGTCATATAGGCCAGTAGCTGTCAGTATGAAGTCAGTCGGCCAGTAGCTGTCAGTATGAAGTCAGTCATATAGGCCAGTAGCTGTCAGGGTGAAATCAGTCTTATAGACCAGTAGCTGTCAGGGTGAAGTCAGTCTTATAGACCAGTAGGTTACAGTCCAGCTGTGGTTTGGTTCTGTCTTGACCTTCAGCCCAAATGGACACAGGAGCTAAACTGAGAAGAATACACACCACATTAACACACGGCTTGCTGGAATACTCACCTGTATTATCGGGTAGCCGAGTAATAATGTCCAAGTGCAATAATGTCCATTCAGCCAGTGTTTTCATAAATAACCCATAAATGATTAGGGCTCCAAAAGCCAAGCAGAAAGAATGTACATTATATGATCAGCTGAGTGTATTCTCCTTTACTTGTACTCTTGAAAGGTTAAACAGAACAAAAAGTACAAGTCTCATATATACATCATTTCACGAAAGAGAAAATGAGATGGAGAAAGTATTGGTTTGAGTAGAGACATCTGTAACCAACAAAGGGATAGAGCTCTAGACACTCAATTCAATCGTAAATGCATGATAACAGATCATCAAGAAAGGGTTTCTCTCACCCAAAGCTTTTGTATTGTTTCAACCTGGAAAACAGTGCATGAGTCACATGGACCTATTTTATGGTGATTTTTCATTCCTCATATCGTATCACAATGTTTTTTCAGGAAAATCACAATTCATGATTTTATCACGATTCTTTTTTATGTTGGTTTTACTATTTTGTCCATGTCCAAACTAATGTCCATATTTTAAAAACAAAGCCTTAGGTAACAAAATATAAAATAAAAAAGAAATGGCAGACAGGGGCGAAGATAAAAACAAATTGTCATTATTTTCTTTGTTATTAAATATTAAGATCAAAGATACACATTACACATACACAACTTAATATACAAATGAAATAAACAGTCCTTTATGTTTTCAGCTACAGTAGGTGTATTTAACAGTAGCATTGAAGAAAGTGTTTAAATGAACAAATATGAAAATAAAACAAAACATAGACTTCACTGTATAAATTATACATTGATACTTATTAAAGCTACTATTAAAGTTATCAGTCAAGAGAAGTGAGTGATTTTCTCTTTGCATTTTGTTGTTTTATTAACATTAAAGGGATAGTTCTCCTAAAAATTCAAATTGTCATAATTTACTCTCTCAAGTTGTTTTAAACTCGAATAAGTTTCTTTCTTCTGTTGAAAATAAAAGTTATTTGGAAGAATGTGGGTAACCAAACAGTTGATGTACCCCAGTGACTTCCATAGTATATTTTTCTCCTGTGGAAGTCAATGGGGACCAGCTACTGTTTGGACAGCCACATTCTTCAAAATATTAATACTAGAAAAATATTAGAAAATACTAGAAGGAAATTAATACAGTTTTGGAACAACATTAGCGCGTAAATAATGCAAATTTTTATTTTTGGGTGAACTATCCCTTTAAGGTAGCCTGGGAAAACCCAGACAACTTCCAGCAAATTTAGATTTGCTCTGCAAGTAGTCTGGCAAAGAGCCCATTCAACCCATTCAAGCCCATTTAACTGTGACGAGATGATTGACAGGGCAGTTTACGTGACAGGACGCACGCGACAGATCCGCCCGATAAAGATGACGAAGTAGTATGTCCCAAAGCTTGCCTACTTTTTTGCTACACATTCAAAAGTAAATACCTTTTCTTCACAAAAAGAGTACATGCTTTTATGGCGTAGTGTAACTTAGGCGAATTGGGACGCAGCATATGGCTTTACACGATGACGATCGCGATCGCTCTGATTGGTTTTAGGTCTATCCAATTGTGCCCAGAGGCATTTGAGCGACGTCCGTTGGTGATGCCCCTTTGGAAATGAGTTATTAATGAAGCTTTGCCAGACCATAACTCAGTTACTACTGAGAATGGTCTGGTTTTAACCAGGCTACCTTTAAGGACAAGCGGCAGCGTGTTTACTATTGCTACTGTCTAGGGCTGTGAATCTTTGGGTAGACAGCGAATCGATTCGATTCACGATTCAGAGGTTTTTGATTCGATTCAAAAACGATTTTTGCAAATCAGAACGATTCAATTCGATTCGATTAACAATGAAATTTGATTCGATTCGATTATTAACGATTCTATTCTGTACATTTTAGTATACATCTGAGCAAATAAAATCAATTTTGGGGAAATTCATGACCATTCAATAGATTTAATAACTTGATTCAAGACTTCAGTTCAATACCTTAACTTCTTAGGACTCAAAATACATTAAGGTAAGTAAACCAAGAAAAAAAATGTCTACATATTCAATGCACCATGAGTGCTTTTATTGTAAACATTGCACACATTTCCTGAACATTTAGGAAATACAGCAAAGTGTGTAAATACAGCAAAGAAAGTGTGTAAATACAGCAAAGTGTGTAAATACAGCAAAGAAAGTGTGTAAATACAGCAAAGTGTGTAAATACAGCAAAGTGCAGAAATGCAACAGGCCAAGTCCAACGGGCAGTAACACCACACAGAGCGTGATTAAAACATGGTGGTGAGTGTAGTAAGACAGATATGAACAAACACATAATAATAATAATAATAATACATTTTATTTATAATGCGCCTTTCACATACTCAAAGCGCTACAGCATACATAACAAAATAATCAAACAATCAAACAAACATTGCAGTAAAAAATCAGTATCATAAATACACAATTTATAAATTAAAAGCTTGACTAAAAAGATGTGTCTTAAGAAGTCTCTTAAAACAATCCACAGAATCAGCGTCCCTGATAGACGCAGGTAATGTATTCCATAACTTTGGCGCATTACAGGAAAAGGCCCTTCCCCCCATAGTTTTTAATTTACAACGAGGCTGACACAGAGAGAGAGAGCCAGCAGAGCGGAGAGAGCGAGCAGGAATGGACGGAGTAACCAAATCACAGATGTAATCTGGAGCCAGCCCATGTACTGCTTTATAAGTTAAAATCAGAACTTTAAAATCAATACGTGACTGAACTGGAAGCCAATGCAGTTGCTGGAGCACAGGTGTAATGTGATGGCGAGATGATGTGTGAGTCAAAACACGTGCGGCAGAGTTCTGTATATATTGCAACCTCTTAATAGAGTTTGCTGGTAAACCCGCAAAGAGAGAGTTACAATAATCAAGCCTTGACGTGATGAAGGCATGGATAAGCCTCTCTGCATCAGGCCTAGAGAGAAACGGTCTAATGCGCGCAATGTTTCTCAGATGGAAAAAAGCAACCTTCGTTATGTTTTTAAAATGAGAATTAAAAGTTAGCTGGGCATCAAAAATAACGCCCAAGTTACGAACCTGACCAGAAGGGGACAATTTGGTGTTGTCTACTGAAATACTAAAATCCTTACTTTTACTGACATTCAAAGGAGTGCCAATTAACAAGACTTCAGTTTTGGAGCAATTTAGTTTCAGAAAGTTGAGTTTCATCCACCCTTTAATTTCCATTAAGCAGTCAGACAGTTTTGAAGAGGAAGAATTAAGATCAGGCTGAGAGCTGATATAAATCTGGGTGTCGTCTGCATAGCAGTGATAGCTCAGGCCATATTTCTGAATGATCTGCCCAAGAGGCAACATATAAACACTAAATAAAATAGGACCCAAGACTGACCCCTGAGGGACACCCTGACACAGAGAAACAGTCTCAGATCTGTTTGAACCCAGGTAGACAAATTGTGAACGACCTGAGAGGTAAGATTCAAACCAGTTTAACACCGTTCCAGACAGACCGGTCCACTTATGCAATCTGTCCAATAATATACTATGACATATGGTATCGAATGCAGCAGTAAGGTCTAACATGACCAAAATGCCACATGCCCCAGAGTCAGCTATAATAAGGAGGTCATTCAGAACCCTGACCAGAGCCGTCTCTGTACTGTGTCCAGATCTGAACCCCGATTGAAATCTTTCTAATAGGCTATTCGTACGGAGATGAGTATGGAGTTGGCCAACAACCACACGCTCAAGCACTTTTGCCAGGAAAGGTAGATTGGAAATGGGTCGATAATTTGACATGTCAGTGATATCGCTACCAGCTTTTTTAAGAACTGGCGTAACTGCAGCCATTTTTAGAGCAGAAGAGACATTTCCTGTAATGAGTGAGGCATTTACAATGGTAGTGATGTGGGGTAAAATGACAGGCAGACAATTTTTTAAAACAGTCGTAGGGAGTGGATCAAGTATGCAAGTAGTAGAGTTCATAGACAAGACAAGTTTCGAAATAAAATCAGAGTCAACAGCACTGAAACTTGAAAAAACAAGACCAGAGAGATCAGGAGGATGCAATTCCACAACCTCAGAAGCAACCTCACAAGCAATAACGTTATGGATATTCTCAATTTTAGTTGCAAAATAATTGAGAAATGCATTACACTGCTCAATGGTGGAACAGTTAAAGGCACTCGGAGGTTTGATTAAATTATTGACTGTTCTAAACAGAACACGGGGATTAGAAATGTTGCTACTAATAATAGTAGAATAATATGCCCCTTTTGCAGCTTTGAGAGCATTTTGATACTCAATCTGATGCTGATTAAACATTAATCTATGAACTGTTAGACCAGATTTTTTGTATTTCCGCTCCAACTGCCTGCCTAATGCCTTCAATTTGCGCAACTCCGATGTGTACCAGGGTGATGATCTCTTAAAAGACACAACACGTTTTTTCAGAGGATTCAGACTGCATCCTCCTGCTGACGTTCCACTTGAATCTGTAACAAAATGAAATATAAATACGAACACCAGTCAAGTCAATAATTTCACTAAAACAAGCCAAGTACTATTTCGGACCATCATATTACAATCTTATAATCCTTAATACAGTCTAGTTAATTAGCCAGCATTTGGTTCATGAAAATAAGGGAAGTTGCAAACATACACTGTTTGTAGCATCAACAGTAAGTTTAGTGAAGACAAATTCTCTTTCTTCGTTTTCTAGAAAGGGTAGCCCTTTGAAGCGGGGGTCCAATGCAGATGCTAGAAAAAATAAAAATAAAAATAAATACTATTAGTTGTTGTTACCAAGTCAAAATGAAAACTTTGAACAATGTTGTGCTATTAAAAGTTTTAATATAAGCAACAATTTGGTCTTAATAATAAATAATTCAAAGATTGTTGTGCATTTGCAATACTTTTGCTTTTGACAATTAGAGAGACATCTTACCTTTAAGCAGAATGTCGCGGGAGTTCGTATATCGGGATGAAAAGTCCGTTGTCATCGCTGATTTCATTTCTCGAGTCATGTCTGTATCGTCCTCGCAGGGCTCGAGATGTTTGAGTAGTTTAGCCTGGAGAGGCGCAATCACAGACACGGTTGGTTGTTCTTCTTCACACATCATAGTAGTAGCGATCTTAATGGGTGCCATCACTTTCACAATATCCTCAGCATTACTGATGTCCGTTTCTGTGAGAGTGTGTACTTCTGTTCCCCTCCGCAAATCCTTTGACATAAGCGTTGCCAAGATTGCAGTTTGTTGTTCTAAGAAACGCTCAAGCATTTCCACAGAACTATTCCACCTAGTGCAAACGTCCTGTTTAAGTTTGTGTACCGGCAAGCCGAGAATTTGCTGTTTCTCTTTTAACGTGCATGTAGCAGTTGAACTTCGGTGGAAAAAAGAGACAATACGTCTTACTTTGCCCAACAATCGCTCTGCACTGCTAACTTTCATGGCCTTTTGAGACACCAGGTTCAGAGTGTGTGCAAAGCAAGTGATGTGGGGGGTAAATCCAGCAACTTTACCTGCAACAATCATATTGCGGGCGTTATCAGTAACAAGAGCAGGACTCTTGTCTGCAATTGTCCACTCGGAGCAGGCATCGCGCAGCAATTCTCCAATGTTTTTACCTGTGTGGGCTTCGTTTAGAGTCCTTGTTTGAAGAACGAAGCTCTGCATTTGCCAGTTCATGGAAATCAGATGTGCGGTAATTGTCACATAAGACTCTGTCGAACACGACGTCCAAGAATCAGTCGTGAGGGCAACACGGGCAGATTGAGAAAGCTTGAGCTGTAGCTCCTCTTTCGTAGACCGATACAATTCCGGGATGCATTTTTCACTGAAAAACTGACGGCTGGGTATTTTGTATCTTGGTTCTAAAGTGTTTATCATTTCTCGGAAACCAGTGTTTTCCACCACGCTATAGGGACGCATATCCTTGCAAATAAATCTTGCAATAGATGCAGTTATTGCTTTAGCACGATGGGTGTTTTCGGAAAGACTCTGAAGTTGACCAAATAGGTTAGAAGTAGCACTTCTCACGTCTGACCCTGAAATACTGCTAGCTGCTTTAGGTGCAGGTATTTCTATATTAATGGCATGGCGTCTGCGGAGATGGTTGCTAAGGTTCGTTGTATTTCCAAAGTATTTTAACTCAGATTTACAATGTCTGCAAACTGCAACGGACTTGTCAATCTTTCCATTTACTTTGTGAAAACCGAAGTAATCCCAAACCTTTGATCTCATGTTGGCTGGTGCCTTGCAAATTTCTCCTTCGTTGCCCTCCATTGTGCACTGCTGCGTTTATTCAAATGACAACAAACAGGCGCGAATTGAAGATTAGTGACGCAATCCACTGCGCCACTGCAGTGAGGGCGCACTTTACGTCGCAGACGCAACTAATTTAAGATTTATATTTCTTTTTTAAAATTATCCATCGTATATTCGTTATATAATCGCGATTCATTCGATTTTTAAATATAAAATCGATTATTGACCGAAACAAACGATTCACGATTCAAAAATCCATGTTTCAAGATCGATGCATATGCATCGGCAGGATTTGTAATCGATGCATCGAGAAAATGAATGAATCGTTACACCCCTACTACTGTCTCTTTAAGAGTTGCACGCGACGCGTCTAATATACACGCATTTGACAAGCAGATTTTTTCTCGATTTTCTCAAGTTTGCGTTCACTTTAGACATAACCGACTTTGTTTATGTAAACCTTGTGTGTATTTGACGGTATTAGCACAATAAGACTCGAAAGATAACTTAGTCCAGTATCCAGGCGCTGGTAGACAGGCTTTTAGTGCATGTGAGCTTCACATGTACGTGCTGAGAAACGCACACGTTAGAACAGCGCATCAGCACGCGAATTAAATGTTTAACCGACAAGGCATTAAAGCACATGCAAATTATGAACTTTTGTGAACTGCAGTGTCCCGTTCCGCTGCGTTAACATTTGATCTGAATATACGTCGTGTTGTTCAGTATGTTGGGACAGGCGCCAGAACATCGTCATATCGCACACCCCTACTTCCAAAGTTCACGTTTTGTATTCCACAGAGTCATAAAGGTCTGAAAAAACGTGAGAGTAGATGACGACAGATATAACATATTTTTTGGTAAGTTACTTATCCCTTTAATGTTTATCATATTTTGGGGAGTTATACTGACATTTGTTAGACTAAAATTAATTGGTTTGTAAATGTACTTAGGCTACCACTAATACACTTGAATTGCCAATAGATCTCGCTTTCTTCCAGTCCAAGAATTCTTTTTTTCATAGATTGGACAGGTGTTTTTGGCAGACTGGGGACAACAACAACAAAAACGATTTTAAAAGACAGAAAATTGAGATATACAGCACATACCATATAATCATTATATGTTTATTAATGGTATTCACTATGACTTCACTATTTACCTGGCAAACAGCTGATGGTTTCACACTCTCTCTTGTCTGTATTAAAGAAGATGATAATTAGAAATTACATCTTTGCCAGTCACAAGTTGTCCAAAGTCATTAAATGTAATGCTTAAGACCTGTGCATGGATAGACAATTCTGTGTGGATGTCAAAATATATTAACAATACGGAACAAGATTTTAGATTCAAATTCAATTTGTATTGGTTATAGATCTGCCAGGTTCTCACACCAGCCAATCACAGCGCACTCCCTCTCCCACTTCGGTTCACCTTAGGAACACAAATTAAGATATTTTTAATGAAATTTTGAGGGCTTTCTGTCTCTCCATTGGTAGCAATGCAACTAACACATTCAAGGCCCAGAACGATAGGAAAGACATCATTGAAGTAATCCATGTGACTCCAGTGGTTTACCTGATTTTATGAAGCGATGCCGGTTACTGCCCTGCAATCCAGTAGGGGGAGCACTGCGACGCATGCGTATTGTGTTGACTCAAGACTGGAAGTTGTTCCGTGAATGTGCTTTAGATAATATTATTTTGTAAATATAGAGGTAAATTATGCTGGGGGTTTTTTGCGCAAAACAAAGCACTTGCATCGCTTCATTAAATTGAGGTTAAACCACTGGAGTCACATGGATTACCTCAATGGTGTCTTTACTACCTTTCTGGGGCTTGAATGTATTAGTTGCGTAGGCTACCAATGGAGGAACAAAAAGCTCTTGGTCATTAAAAATATCTTCATTTGTGTCCCGAAGATGAACGAAGGTCTTACGGGTTTGGAACGACATGAGGGTGAGTAATTAATGACAGATTTTTTTTTTTTTACAATTTTTAGCTGAACTATACCTTTAAGGAATCCTGGAAACACCTTAATTCAACCACAGCATGCACTCGGTCCATTTTCTGGAGTTACTGAAATGCAGAGAAGAAAACAACAGTTTCACAAAAAAGCACAACAGTTTTAAATGATTCACTTAAAGCTTCATATAAAGTACCCAGAAAAGTTAAATGTTGCTGCAGCCCTATTTTACAGCGCAAATCCTCTCCATACTGTGCACTTTTATGATAGAAGCTTGTTCCCACATTTGAGAAATTGTGTTTACACAAAAATATTGCTTTAACTTTAATTTGTCATGCACTCTTGAATGAAAGGCAAGATGTTCACTAAAAAATAAGATGAAGAAGTCACATGGACAATATTTTTGATACTTTCAGAATTTAAATTAAGTAAATAAAGGGATAGTTCACCCAAAAATGGAAATTCTGTCATTTGTGCCTTTTTGAGATGGCACCACAAGACATCAAGTGAACGACGTCTTGTGGTGCCATCTCAAAGAGGCACAAAATCTCTTTCTCGGACCTTTACCATGACTGTTCCCTGCTGGTGGAATGATCTGCCTAACTCAACTAGGGGTGCGTTTCCCGTACAACTATATAGCTCGCTGCTTAACTACCATAGTACGATGCATCGTTGGAGAAATCAACTAGCTAGTCACGACTGTTTCCCGAAACCGTATGTCGCAAAGTATCGTTCAACCACGTTCGTTTATGACGTCTATGAAAGGAAGTGATCATGACTTCACAAAATTTAGACTAAACCATTAAATTCATATGGATTAGTTTTACAATCACTTTAACTTTTTAAAGTGTTCAAGTGGTAGTTGCGTAGCTGTCTATGGGGGACAGAAAGCTCTCAGATTTCATTATTAAGATCTTCATTTGTGTTCCTAAGATGAACGAAAGTCTTACAGGTTTGGAACTACATGAGGGTGAATAATTAATGCCAGTACTTTCATTTTTGGGTGAATTAACCCTTTAACATGTTCAAGCTACAATTGTAGCAAAATGATCATTTAAATGCTATTTTTTCTTAATAGCATTTACACTCACAGTTAAGACACTTACGATTGCATTTTATACCCGCAATGAACGCAGCAAAATTCAGTGTGGATTTTAAAAAAGGATTGTGCCTTAACTTTGAGTGTAAATTCTAGGAAAAATAACAATATTTGCTTGAACATGTTAAACTAGGGCTGGGCGATATGGACCAAAAGTCATATCCCGATATATTTAGGCTGAATATCGATATACGATATATATCCCGATATTTTTTCCGCTAAGTGAAAGCAAATGTTCAGTCAAAGTCAAAGCCAAATATGACATGTCACAAGTAGTTTTATTGAAACTGGCTATTTCAGTGAACAGTTGCAAAATCAAATGAATAAATAATAAACAGGTTTCTTCACCTAAGTTAGGGCTGCACGATTATGACAAAAATCATCATTGCCAATTATTCCTTTCGAATTGTAATTGCGATTTATTAATTATGATTGATAAACAATGTATCAAAGTTTACATTGAATATATATAAACAAATTTTGTGTAAACATGTTATAATTTGCCTATATATATATATATATATATATATATATATATATATATACACATACAAACAAACATACATACATACATACATACATACTGAACATATACATATATATATATATATGCAAATTATAACACATGTTTGCACAAAATTTGTTAACACACACAAGTACTTTTATCCTTTACTTAACATAAATTGTAAGAATATGACTAATAGTAAAGACTAGTACTAATAAATAAACATTAGGCCTATGCTAAAGCTATTAAATAGCAGCCCCAAACTAGTTTTTGTTAATACAATGTTGGTATGAGCCACCACAGTCATTTAAAAATATAAAAAAAGAACACAAAGAAAAATAAAGTGGCATTTTGGGGTTATTATGGAAAGGACAGTTACCATGGTGAATACACAATATTAACAATAACTGTTAATGAAACATGGAAACTGCTCCTGGTGAATAGAATTAAAATCATACCTGCATTACTTTTATTTCGTGTAATTTACAACGTAACGGCGTTGCATGCTCATAGTTTCTTTTGCACTTTATATACAGTGAGGCGATACAGCGCGCGCCGCCGCATTTGCGCGTGCAATTGAAGAGTGTGCGCTACGAGAACAGGATAACGGCTGACAGGACAAGAAAGTCTGTTTTTCTGAGGTGAAACTTCTGAGCTGAACTTTATTTCAGCGTACACTTATGTCACTGCCTGGTAGTTCATATTGTGCTGGGTTTTCTGAAGTAGTAATGATTCGCCTCTCATAACATAACATGCTCTAAACACGCACGCAGAGTGGAAAAGGAGGAGCGGGGGCGCAAGGAGCAAGGATCACAGCGCAAATTTGAACTAGGCTATATCTATATATGCGATATGGTCTAATTACATATCGCATTTCAAAAATATATCGATATATTTTTTATATCGATATATCGCCCAGCCCTATGTTAAACATCTAATTTCTGTAATAAATTTTTATTGTAATTTTAAAAACGTATAAACGTTCAAATGTATGTTCAAATTATATGTTAAAGCTAGTGTAGTAATCCCAGCAGGCACTTTCCCAGCAGGCACAGTACGTCAATGTGACGTCAGGAAGACGCTGGACTCCAACTAATCCAACGTCAGTCAGACGTCATATTTTGGTTGAAAATTAAAGTCAGGTTGACGTCTAAACCACACGTTTGTTTGGCGTCAAGCTCCAACGTCAGACAGATGTTGAATTCTGGTTGGAATAAGCATCGCAAAAAAATGTGACATGCATGGCAGCACATTAAATCTGTGAAGATCTCAGCAGAGGAGGATTAAACAACTCCACAAACAGCATTACCAGCTTCACTCATTACTAACCAGATTTACTTTATTTCATTACTGTTTTAATGAAATCAATAGTTGTATTTTAAAGTCACCATGATGACGGTGGTTAGCGTTTGCTTTAGTTGGACTCTTGACCCTTTACTTTTTAGTAAAAAAAAAATTCTCTGGCTGCTATAATAGTGTGTTTATAAAGCACATTTGTTTTGGTAAAAGAGCCTAGAGAAAGTGAGATCAGATGATGTTGGCTGTTTAATGATGATGAAATCATGAATCCCTAATCTTATTCAGTGTCTAATGTTTTGATTATATAGGACTTGTGTTTTTAATGTTGTTTTATAATAGAAGCCATTTAATTTTACAGCATGAGAGCAATGTTGTTTATCAAATAATATAAAGGATTTTAAAAACATTTAGTGCATTCAACTATTTCCTCTACATTATTACTTAGCCATCAAAAATCAGTGTATGACTCTCAACAATGGTGACAATCAATCAAATGCTTCATGCTGCAGTGCATGCTGGGTACCACCAATCAAAACGCACCCATATCTCCCAGCATGCATTGCAGCATTAATAAATTATGCAGCTGGATCTTTTGTAGCTTGTTTTATGCTCAGAGTTGATCTGATTATATGCTGTTTCTTAATGTCTGTGCATCTAAGTAATGCCATAGATGAAAGGTTTTTGTGTACTAAATAGTTTTTAAAAACCAAGTATTATTTAATAAACAACACTGCTAGATATGCTGTAGAATCAAATGACTTCTATTATGAATAAAACAATATTAAAACCACAAGTCCTATATAATCAAAGCATTAGACAGCATCAGTTTTAAGTGAAGCTGGTAATACGTGTACGGCCATGCATTTCACCTTTTTGTTTGGTTTATTCCAACAAAAATTTCGGAGCTTGACGTCAAAACAAACATTGGATTTAGACGTCAACCCGACTTTCATTTTCAACCAAAATCCAACATCTGACCGACGCTGTAACTTAAGTCTAAGAGTGTTTCTAAAGGAAAGGTCAATATTTTGTTAAAGTGCAAAAGGATCATTATGGGTCACATGGATGTAACTCTAATGTCAAAAATACTAAAATGTTGTGCACATCCCAAACACCCAGATTGGGCGCAGGTGCAGGACAACTAAATGATATAGACAAAATAAAGAAGTGTGAAGTCCGCACACTGAAAATTACTGCTCCAAAAGAGTTCAAGCAACGTTTCGACTCTCATGTCTTCATCAGGCTCAATCAACTCTAATGTCACCATGATACCAATCCATTAGTTTTTCATGTAGGTATAATTTTATATGAATACATATGCAATGTTTGCTCTGTTTAATATAAAATATGTTTGCTCTTTTAAATTGCTGTTTGGCAGAGAAGTGGTAAATATATGTTGTTATATGGTAGCCTATATATTATTTATGTTATTTATTATTATTATTTATATGTTATTGTAAGTTTAATTTTTAATCATGCACTGCAATGAAGACACCATTTAACCATTTGATTAAATATAACAGCCAGCTTACAAATACAACTAAATAAATAGCACATGTAAATTTTTTCATATTCTTTCTTTTAAAACATGTCATCTTTTCCTGTAATTGCAATGTTACCACATTATTGGCTGTCTCTTCGAGTTGTTTTGAGCATGATTGGTTATTCAGACTGTCATCCAGGAATCTGGCCAATGACAACTATGCGCGCCTTTTACTGGTCAAGTTTGAATATTCGTCTGTTGGAGTGAGTGAGTGTGTGTGTGTGTGTGTGTGTGTGTGTGTGTGTGTGTGTGTGTGTGTGTGTGTGCTGCTGCTCGGGATCTTCAGTACTAGCCTCCTTCGGTTCTGTGGCTTTTACATTGTTTAAAACATGGATTATTTTGCATCGTACTGTTACATTTTTATTTTGAGCGAGTTGCGGGATGTAAATGGTCAACGAATTTTAACAACATAGCCTACGTAACGGACATAATGCAATCTGCGGAAGGTAAATAACTTTATTTTATTTAATAATAAATTCTGCTACATCAAAATATAGTGTGTTAAATTGAGAATCTAATGTTAAATGCGATTAGAGCAATATTGATATGTCAATGTTTCAGGCTAAGCATGTGTAAATATTGTCAGCTAACTTAGTTTTTGATAAAAAAATAAAATAAAACTCAGCATAGGAGCTTTACAATGAGTGAACTGAGAACATTGTGTCTTTACAGAGAGGAACTCCAACCACACTATTGCAAACTAGGCTTTTGAATATTGTTGACCGCAGGATATCAGCCTACCGATCCGTCAAAATGATGAGTCATCATAATATGTTTTTGAGCTGGTGAGTACAATTTTGCAAGCTTTTGCAAATGTCTCTTTTAGTAATTAAATACAAATAGCTAATAATATTGCGGTATGTGTGTGTTTCCCTCATTATCCAGGAATTTTTGGAATAAATATTATCCAGCCACACGATCTTCAGTTGCGGTGAGTAACGGTTAGCCTATTGTCATAGTAAAATACACGTGAAATAGAGGCAGAACATGTAAACTCTGCTCAAAGGCACACTAGTCCAAACCCTCCAGACAATATTTTACCTGTCTTCTTGATATGAGTTTACGGGCCTAGCTGACCCAAACATAAATGTCCTTTCAAAATGAAATTATTTTCAAACCTGTATGAATTACTTCTGTGAAACACAAGAATGTTGGCAATAAAACACTGGAACCCATAACATTGGAACCCATTTTATGGAAAAAAACAAAACAGTGAAGGCATTTGTCATGAAGGTAAGAGGATCAGACAGCAAATGCGGAGAAATAGTAATTTTAATGAAGAAATCTTGCCAGAGAGTTCAAAATAAGACAAAGTTCTCAAAGGGAAACACAAAACTACAGCAGTAGTAAAAAAGTTCAAATAAGGTCTCGGCTAGTTGCAAAAATAAACTGAAGTCAGCCCGGGTGTAGAGAGATAATCAGATGATGGCTCCGTAACGGGTAAAGGAGCAGGCTGAGGTTTCCCGAGGGAGAGTAGAGGCAAGCAGCGAATCTCCGACTCAGATGATCTTTCACATAGACATTCGGCTCCACAAACAGCTCCCGACTTGGCAGGACTATGACATGACATGACAGGACAGGACACGACACGACACGACACGACACGACACGACACGACACGACACGACACGACACGACACGACAGAGACAGAGACAGAGACAGAGACAGAGATTAAATCGACGTTCAGCAGTAGAATGAAAATTCAATACTCAGGCAAAGACAGGTAGAGAGAAGGGAAGAGAAATAGGAACGCTAATCAGAGGAAAAGGGGATTCAGGTGAAAGGAGTGAGCAATGACGAACAGAAAAGGATAGACAGCTGAGAAAAATAATGATTAAATGAGGAGGTGTGTGCATGAAAGAGGTGTGTGCGTAAATGAGGAAATAGCGCTCAACGTGTGAATGTGTGTGTGAAAGAAACAGGATCATGACAGCATTTCTCAAGATATCTTGATTAAGGTTATACAAAATAAATTCATACAGTTTTGGAACAACATGGAGTAAATAACGAGAGAACTCTATTTTTTGGATGAGCTGTTCTTTTTAGGACATGTTCCCAGGGTCCTTTGCTAAATTAACCATGGTTTTTATTATAGTAAAGTGTAGAAACCATGTTTTTATGGTGGATTGATTACAATAATTTATTACCATTTACAGTGCTATGCATAAGTTTAGACACCCATGCTAAAGTTGACTAAAAAGGAATAAAAAATCATCTTTTGCTAATTGAACTTAATGCTTTAATTAAAAAAAATTGGAAAAATCCAACCTTTAAGGACACCAATTTTCTTTGTGAATGAATAATGTATCGTAAATAAATGTTCTTCCTTAAAATACAGGGTGCATAAGTCTGGATACCCCTATGTTAAATTCCCATAGAGACAGGAAGATTTTTATTTTTAAAGGCCAGTTACTTCATGGATCCAGGATACTATGCATCCTGATAAAGTTCCCTTGGCCTTTGGAATTAAAATAGCCCCACATCATCACATAGCCTTCACCATACCTAGAGACTGGCATGGTTTTACTTCAGTTAGCCTAATAGCTGGTTTGATTTGCATTGAGAGATGTTCTTATAGAAAGTACTCCATGCCAGTCTCTAGGTATGGTGAAGGCTATGTGATGATGTGGAGTTACTACGTCACAACTCCAGTCTATTTTAGCCGGCATTTTAGCGTCTGCTACTGATTCACAGCCATTTGAATGCAGAAATACTCAGAAATACAACTTTGAGCTTATTTTTCTCAAGATATGTCCTCTAGCATAAGAAAAATGCCACAAGAACATGTTAACACCTAGAAAAACATGATTTTCATCGGAGTGGGTCTTTAAGGAACACATTAAAAAATGGTCCTATGTCACCCAGATCAATAGTCCGTTAACACACATTAACACACTTTTTAAATTTTCTTAAGATCAAGCATTGGAACAATGTTTACGGAGCAGAACAGGCACCAACAAAGAAACAAGTCCATCACTAGTAAGTATCCACTGCAGTTTATAAAACCGTAGTCAATTTTAAAGGCACAATGCAATCCAAAATAAAAAATATATCTTTTCTCCAGAAACTATATACAGCCTACAAACAGCCTGATGTGTTGTTAATAAAGGCCTTCTGAAGTGAAGCGATGCATTTGTGTAAGAAAGAAATATATACATATTAAAACATTTAGCGAGTAAAATAACTAGCTTCCGACAGACGGCCGTACGCATCGATTTACAACGAAAGAGTGAGAAACTGACCTGACGCACAACGTATTGAAGAACGCGGAAGCGCAGATGATGGAGAAAAACTAAACACCAGGCATGAATTAGAAGTCTAAAACAAGAATTTTTAAAGAGAAATGTGGGAGGAGCTTGAATTTATTGCCTAGCCCTGTTTGTTTGAACCGCGAGAGCCGTCAAAGCTTAAGCTACTCCTACGCCGTACATCGACAAGAGTTACTCTTTGGGCGTAATTTGACTTGCATATGGCTGTCTGCCGGAAGCTAGTTATTTAAGTCAATAAAATTATAAATATGGATATGTTTCTTACACGAACGCATCACTTCGCTTCACCTTTCGCCTTTATTAACCTCCCAGAGCCGTGTGGAGTACTTTTATCATGGATGGATGCATTTTTATGGACTTATCAAAAAAAATCCCACAGGGAGCTACAGAATAAGACATCTTTGAAGTCCACTTTTTTACTGTCTGTTTCCATCAGTGAAATTACAGGTGTTTTTTTTTTTCAGAATTGTGAGGCAGGAACACACAACTGCAAGAAAATATCAGAATTGTGAGCTGACTTTTTTACTCCCCTCAGAATTCACCCTTCGAGGGAGTTTGATTGACAGGTATTTATTTTTTACATTTCTATTTTACAAAAATTTCTTTTTTACAAAAATTACACAAATTAAACGTTGAGACTTTGTTTCATATCAAAAGTAACCTGCTCTGTCTTGTTTCGACGTTTAGACCGTTTTTTTCTTTGATCCGCAATGTAAGAGCGCCATGACTTGTTGGACATAGCAACAGTAACTAAAGGGGGCGGGTCTTTGCAAATTGCATTAACCATGGCTGCCTGTTAATTATCACTGGACTACTTCGCTCTCGCATCTCCCAAAAGTTTTTTTTTTTTTTTTTTCTTGATTCCATTTTAATGGTTTAATTAAATTGCTATAACCAATTATTTAAAATGTAATGATTTAAGCAAAACTTTCTTCAAAGGTTAAACCAAACTTTTATTTTGACGGATTGCCGTGTAGACCTTTGAGTCTCTCTGTGTTTTATGATATGATGATAGTTTTTCTCAAATGAAGCTAAAATGCTGCTGAAGTGACTCTCAGAGCGGCTGTATTGATGAAGTGCATTAATGTCCTCATATAGGCTGAAAACATCGCGAGTGTCATGCGTGCCTCAGTGTGTGTGTGTGTGGTAAATTAAACAGCGCATCTGTGCCATTCATTCACAGAGACACGTAGAACATGCACGATTCCTATTTAAATGGTCTTTATGCAGTTTAATATTGACAGACACTGGTCTATATCGCGATTTTATTTAAGTTTACTGACCTACTTTTCATCTAAAGGTGTAACTAAGTAACCACTGGAAGTGCGAGTACACTGCTTGGTGATTTTGAACGTTACGAAACCAGGAAATGAGATAAGGGCCTATTGAACTTATCAAGTTCAAGATTCAAGTTATCAAGTTGAACCTCATAAAATTTTTTAAAAAAAATAAAAATAAAAAAAAAAACCCGATGTTTTTCCCTTTGAAACATCACTTATCAGGCTTATGCTACTCTGAATAATACCTGAACTTCGTATTTTGAGCACTTCTTGTGTTGTTGTTGTTTTTTGCCTCTTTATGATGACTCGCTTAAATTAGTCCTAATTTGTAAGTCGCTTTGGATAAAAGCGTCTGCTAAATGACTAAATGTAAATGTAAAATGTAAATGTAAATAACTTGCAATTGTAAAAAAAATTTCTCAGATTTTCTAATTTATCCTGTGATTCTGACTTTCAAACAGCCAATTGAGTTCTGACCTGAGTTCGAGGTTCACACTTCTCAAGCCAAGTTTGTAGTTTTTCACATAATTTAGCCTCTAGTTGTGTTATTAACAATGGATTAAGTATATGTTTTAAATTACAGAAACAAAATAGATACTCATAAGGTATCATATTTATACTTTTAAATAAATGAATCTTTACATAATTTCTGATTAATAATTAGGCTGGCTAATTTTGAAAGTTTTCAAAGTCAATATTGCTTGTGATCTTAATATGTAATATGTATTTGTATTCTTTCTGTTTACACTGTTGCATGATCTTCTTTTATAGGCTATGAGGAAAAACTACCATGCACACAGAGAATAGAGCTCAATTCTGCTAACTGGGAGAGCAGCTGATAAACTAGAAGAGAAGAACAGTAGAACACCTATTAATGCAAATGACTATTATTTTTCTGCAAGAACCAAGACAAGCAAAGACTGATGATGAGCGCTCTGAGCAAACAGCAGTCGAGACGTGTGATTGCACATTGGACTTTACTGAGTTCTTCATGTAATGTTGGGCATCTACTGTACGCATAACTTCTAATCATTTATGTGGATGCCATTAATAAACCTGTTAGATTTTTGTTTTATTTTTGAGATTAATAAAATTGTATGTTTTAATAATGTTATAGCTAATCATTTTTTTATGTTTAAGAGAACATTTTGGGAACAAAAATAAAACTTCCCACTAAAAACTTTATAAGAATGTAAAGGGATAATGTTCTAAAAATGTTATGATTAAACCTTTATAGAAGGTCATCACAAAACATTTTTAGAGTGATCTTAGAGAATGTTATCCTACCTTTTAGGAGAACATTCTGGGAACTTAACTAAAACTACCCACTAAAAATGTTATAAGAACATTAGGAATAATGTTCCAACAATGTTATCATTAAACATTTTAGCGCGTTCTTAGATAATGTTATCTATACCTTTAAGAATAACATTCTGGGAACTTAAATAAAACTACTCAATGAAAATGTTATAAGAACATTAGGGAATAATGTTTTAACAATGTTATCATTAAACATTTTTAGAATGTTTTTAGAGAATGTTTTCCTACCTTTTAGGAAAACATTCTGGGAACTTAAATAAAACTACCCGCTAAAAATGTTATAAGAACATTAGGGAATAATGTTCCAAAAATTTTATCATTAAACATTTTTAGAATGATTTTAGAGAATGTTTTCCTACCTTTTAGGAAAACATTCTGGGAACTTAAATAAAACTACCCGCTGAAAACATTATTAGAACACTTCAAGATAATGTTCTCAGAACATTTTTAGAACAAAAAAATTCTAGCTGGGCAAAAGCTATTCAAATTGGATGGTTGGTGACAAACAAATCAGTGAAAAAAGAATACAAAGATATAAGTATCAAAGAACAAAAAATATTCCAAGAAGCTGGCCTTGTCGATTGTTTGGTCATTTGCCAGACTGCAGGTGGTGCGATCCAGACAGAGAAACACAGCCTTTGCTAAGTAAGAACTGAGCAAACAAGCATTTTTTCTGCATTTATAACAAAAAGATATCAAAAGAATGAATGAAAGTGTGTGATTGAAATCCCGGGTGTATGAATGAAGAGTGAAATAAAATTAGCACAATTGTATGTGAAGTGAAGAACCACAGAAGGTAGAGGGGAATAAGGAAATACAGACAACTGATAAAGTTTTTCTTTCTCTTCAAGAAGTCTTAAAGTTAAGTGAGAATAAATGTGGAACGGAATTACTGACAGTGAAAAAGATAGATATAGACGATGGGATAGAAGGCAACGAGAAGAGGAAAAATTAAGACAGACACTAGAATTAACAAAAGGCATAAGAAATCATTTTTGGTTGGAAAAGGAATTTATAAATGAGGAAGGACAAAGGCAGGAACTGCTGTAATATGAGAAAGAGAGGCAGAAAGGAGGGGCTGCCTCTGACAGAGAGAGGAGGGGCTGCAAGAAGAAAGTGAGACTGCAAGTGTGTGTGTGAGGAAGGAAAGGAGGGAGACAGAGAGAAAGAGTTCACCTTTCCTAGTTCTGACTAGCATATAAACCAGAAAGTGAGTAACCATTTTCAATACATTGGTGTACACTTTGAACAACACATTGAGAGATTTTATTTGTAACTGTCGTCCCCACCAGTGGACCTGTAATAGAGGAACTGCATTTTTAAAATACCTGAGAAAGATTAATCAGATATCTTAATAAATGTCTGACCATCTTGCTGAAAACTAGTTAAGAATAGATGCAAGCTGGGGTTAGTAAGGTACACTAAAAATGAGTCAAACACACCGATAATAATTAAGATTATAATGGCATCAACACCTGTAGAGATATCAAGATCAAAATATTAATTTTGCAGAGATACTATAGGACAACCCTCCAAAAATGGGGAAAGAAGCCTAAAAAATAAAATGACCAGCTGAGAGAACATTAGATGTGGCTATGTGCAGAGACACTGAAACATTCGTAAAAAATAAATAAATAAATAAATAAATAAAAAGGTATTCAAAAACAGTTTACTAAGAGATCAAGTAAGATTGGTGAAATCTGCTAATCCAGTCAGAATTAAAAGTAGACTAATTTCATAAATACCAAGAAAACACCAATAAAATAATTGATAAGAAATTAACCTGAAAGAAAATATAAAAATTGCTTAAATGTTAGTTGATCGGTCTATGGGGGAATTAAATTAATAAGCAAGCCTAACAGGGATTGATATGGAGGATTGCCCAAACTGGGGACCATCAAAAACACTGGAGTTTTCTCCTCAGTATAAGTGGTTTGTGTAGTTCCCAGGGGAAAATCAAATAATTGATAAAAAGGTTTATAGAAATATCTGACATTTAGAGATAAAATATATATAGAGAGAGAGACATGCTAGATGCGGGTATGACTGACCGGTTATATAAAGACATGGCCTATGATGTTTGCATCTTGTTGTCCCTGAGACAGTTTTAAATTTGAGCCATTGCAGAAATTGAGATCTTTGGATTGAGTTAACTTAAAATAACTTGTGCATTGTGTTGAAAGAGCAGGATTGGGTGACCAAGCTAAACAGACATTTTTTAACAGCCATACTGTATTATACACACTTCACAGTAATGAGACTCATTGATTTAATCCTAAAATGCTTGAGAGAGTAGAGATCGATATAACGAGTGATAAAAATACTATATATGTGACTGAAAATAAGGCAATTTAGACTGAAAGGCTGTTATTTTCTGCGTACTGCAAAGAAGAAAAATGCTTGCTCTTTTCTGCAAAGAAGAACTTGCTTTATTAAAATTGCATGGGCAAACTGCTGTTATCAACCAGATGATACTTCTGAAATTCAGGGACAATTGAAAGAGATGGTTGCAGAAATTATAAAGGATGAATTTGATTAATGCGGATCTCTGAGTGTTTAATTTCCAGATGACACCAGACAGCTTTTGGGACGGCTGCCTCAACATAAACAACAGCAACTGGACTGTGCAACAAGTGAGAGCAAGAAACATAAGGACACGGCTGCAGAGAAAAGAAGAGGCGTTTGGTTGGTGGGCCTTCATCCCCTCTGGAAGAGGAAGCTGAAACTTCTGAGGGGCTGGTATGGACAAAGACTGTGTTGATGCAGAAACAACCAAGAAAAACATCCTGCCATCATTCAAAATTGCCGCCTCCGTGGCTTGGCCAAAAGCCAGACTGAGGAGAGGCAGAGAGACAACAGCATCCAGAGTCAAACCACTATGTCCGAACATGACACCAGACCTTTGAATGCCAACAAAGACTGACAGACAAATGCATCGGATGAGGAGGGAAACACTCAGACAGCAGCCCAACCAGTTCAACTGATCGCTGGTCCAAGCAGAAGGACTTCATCCTTTACTGAGTGGGCACAGACTTTAGTCCAGCTGTAAGCAACAACAAAAGATGTGGATGATAAAGCTATGGTGCTGGTCACTCCATCTTGGTCAATAGTTAATTTTTTTTAGGTTTAGAAATAAAAATAGTGACTACACAAATTACAAACATGTGATATCACAAATGCTGTCATTACCAGGGATTTCAGGATGTTGATATTGTTGGTTATGAATTCGAGATTATGCTAAAATCTCCAGTCATTTAAAAGAGCATCTCATAAGCAACAGAAGAAAAGATTATGAAAAGAAATTTCATTAACAGATGAATGACAAATCAGATAAGAGAAATTGATAATGTTTTTTTCAAACGACAGCATGCCCAGACCTACCAGAAATATTTATCTGTGAGATATTGAAAAATGTGGGTTTTATGACAGCAGTGGTTAACACAATCAAATGACAACTGATATCGGCCAACTGTGTTATTCAAAACATTTAGACACTGTCACATGGGGAATGACACATTGCCTACATTCAGTAGCTTTTGTCATCAGAGTTGTGTTACCAATTTACAATTGGTTGTATTCGCACCTTGGAATTTAATAGATAATTGAATATAAAATTAAGTCTATATCATTAGTCAAGAAGGCATAAGCAAAACCCTCAACTTCAGACTATTGGACAAATGAGGTATTAAAAGACAAATAATTACACTAGTAACCCTTTTTACTATTTTAATTTAAGATGCACATGGTTTTGACCATTGCGCAAGGGGGGAGATTATTAGAAAAATAAAATTAGAAAAATAAAAAAGACAAAGATTCACTAAATAATGTCAGAAAAGGAACAGCAACTCCAATAGGCTCTATCTCAGTTCCAGAAGGACCTTCAAACATCTAGTGATGGATTATGTGGACATGATAAAATCAGTAAGAGGAAAAAGATACAGATACAGTTTTCATAGATAGATTTAGCATATGGGTCGAAGCAGAACCCTCAGCAGACCAAGGAGCAGAAACTGATAAAAAATTTAACCAAAGAAGTCATCCCAAGATTTGGCATACCATCTCAGATTAGCTCTGACAATCAACAGAACAATTAAGACTATGGTCAAGCAATGGATGCCTTAGGCCATCAGCTAAAATACACCAGCAAAATGACATGGCAAAACAGACAAGCTCTGAATTGGCTACTGGCAGAAAAAGCAGGGGTATGTGTGATGTTGGGAATTGACTGTTGAACCTTTATTCCAAATAATACAGCCTCTGATTGAGTTTTTACTAAGGCCATGAAGAAGCTGAAGGAACTGAGACAAGAGGTTGATGAAAATGCGGGGAGAGACAGAGATTTGGGAAACTGGTTTGATTCTGGGTTTGGATGATGGAAAGAATGGTTCATTAAGGTGGGCATAATAATAGCCGTGGGTGTTGTTATTTTCCTTTTGTTGTTCTGTTGTGTTGTGCCTTTCCTCAGATCCATGCTAGCCAACGCAGCTGCCAAGCAGATGATCAATGTGGTGGTAGGACCATCGGGAATGGACACTGGATGCTACAACTCAAGAGTGCATTCCATTGGCCCAGGCATGGATGAGCTGGATGACTTTTTATAAGGGTCTGGATGAATGGAAAAGGGCACTTTATTACTTTTAATACATTTTTGACTTTGTTTTTGGTAAGAGAGGGAGGTAGCCCCACTGTGTATTTTATTTTGGGGTAAAATAGATAGACTAATTAGATAATGGGTAGAGTAGGAAGTTAGTTAGAGGGGTTTTCTGCATTTCTTTTTTCTTTTCATAAGGGCCCTTTTCCTGAGAATATTTACTCATATAATCTCTCGAATATACTTTACCTATATAATCCTACTGAAAATGTGTTTAAATATAATCAAACCAGCTGCTCACTTATATAATATGTGCATGAGAGGGGACGACAGAAGGTTTAATGCCCGTGGTACGAGGTAATGCAACCAGACATAAAGGGAAAAGATAAGAATGTTTTTATTACTAATAATCACTTTATTCACTTTTTATATTTTGAGATTGGAACATGTATATAGTTATAGTGCAAAAGAGGAATTATTTGCAAGCGCTGTCATCGACTGTTGAAGAGACAAGAGCTGACTCAACTGGTGGTTTAAAAACCCGCTGTCTGCTCCAACACCAGATAGCGCCATAGCAAGGACTGGGGCACCTCTGGCAACGATGGAGCAACCCAGATAGCACTTCAGGCCACCGGAAGCGCCTGTGCAGTACCTCTGGCACCGCAGTACCTCTGGCACCGATAGATAGAGACTAAACTCCAAGTTTATACAACAAGATGGATTGAAAGTATTGAAAGCATGGTGTTTGAAATAACACATCCTCTAAAACGATGATTTGATAGGAAGGTGAGATCTTTTACTCCACTCTAGCCAAGTAGGGGTGGAGATGTTTGGTCTCATTCTTCCTCCAGAGTGTACCTTTGTGATGGGGGTCTGTTGATAAAAGATGGATGGTCTATATTGACCATATTGGATAGATAATGGAAGAGAAGTACCCTACTCATGAAGGTACATTCTGGAAAATAATAATTGAAGGTGGGACTAGAATTAGTCCCAAAGGGGGGATGTGTTGGAGAATTTTCCTTTGTCTCATCTGTCTCATACATGAGTCCAATTCAAATGCATGATATGAATATTAGGGAAACTAGGCCTAAGATATGGGAGGCCTAAAAGCAGGGGAAACGAAGACCTAAAATCATGGGAAACAGAGAGAACAGGTCAACAGGGGACAAAATGATGGGAAACACTGAACCTGTCAAAAGTGTTTATGAGGAAAAGGTTGTGTGAGGACAGGATAAAAACTGGGTGAAAGGTAGTCTAAGGACAAGAGTGGAAAAGTACCCCAAAAAACATATATGAAATCATATTTAAAAAAGTGCATGCGCCAGTATGGCCACCAATAGAAATTGGACATTAATGTAGGTGTTTCTAATCGTGGCGACGTGACGAGGAGGAGCAAAGAGAAAAAGATAACTATGTTAACGCTAATTGGACACCAAGTGAGGAAATTGGACACCAAGGGATGAGAAAAAAGGTATAAGATCTGAAAGAAAACCATTGTAAAATTAGATGTCCGGATGGCCAGCCGGCGTCTCACTTTGTTGTTTGTACAATAAAGTTTATTCTTCTGGGACCTGAAACTTCGACTCTGAGAGATTTCTTCAGACATTGAAGACCTGAACCAAAGATAGAGAATTGGCCACAACACGCGTTGTCGACTGCCAGCATTTCCAGGCAGTTTATATGCAGAAGCTTTTCCCGTTCTGACCACTGGCCGAAGAACGGCCTGCCCTCGAGCAGCGCTCCCCATCCCGAGGTTGAGGCGTCCGTAGACACCACCTTCACACTCGAGGAAGTCCCCAGGTTTACACCTGACCGGTACCAATCTGTCGCTGTCCAAGGTTTCAGAGCTGAGATGCATTTCTGATCGACCTTGAGGCGTAAGAGACCGGAGGTCCACGCTCGGCGCGGCACCCGCGCTTTCAGCCAGAACTGCAGCGGGCGCATGCGAAGCAAACCCAGCTGGAGCACCGGAGATGCTGATGCCATGAGACCCAGCATCTTCTGAAACTTTTTGAGCGAGACTAAAGTGCCGTGGCGAAAATTTTTTATCATGCGCTGAATACTCAGTCTGCGCTGTAGCGATAGTTGTGCTGTCATAGACAGCGAGTCCAGTTCTGTGCCCAGAAAAGATATTGTCTGACTGGGAGACAGCGAACTTTTCGCCCAATTGACTGTGAGACCTAGATTCTCAAGATGCTCGAGTAATATGGTCCTGTGTTCGATGAGCTCTGAGTGAGATCGAGCTAGAACCAGCCAATTGTCCAAATAATTCAGAACTCGTATGCCCCGGAGTTTCAGGGGTGCGAGCGCTGCGTCCATGCACATCGTGAATGTACGAGGTGCTAGGGACAGGCCAAACGGCAGGACTGTGTATTGATATGCCTGGCCCTCGAAGGCGAATCTCAAAAATCGCCTGTGACGTGACGCTATTTGTATTTGGAAATACGCGTCTTTCAGATCTATTGACATAAACCAGTCCCCTTGGCAAATTTGCGAGAGGATTTTCTTGGTTGTGAGCATTCTGAACCGTCGTTTCAGAAGTGCTTTGTTCAGCTGTCTTAGATCTAAAATGGGTCTGAGACCCCCGTCTTTCTTGGGTACCAGAAAATATCTGCTGTACATGCCCCCTTCGCTCTGAGCTTGTGATAAGGGTTCTATAGCCCCTTTGCTCAGAAGCTTCGCTATTTCGTCTCGAAGTAGGTGCGCTACTTCCTTTTCGACCGTAGTTTCGATTCGCGCCGCCTGACGTCGCGAGCGTCGAACGAACTGTAGCGAGTAGCCTCTCTTTATAATGTTCAGCACCCATTCTGATATCCCGGGAGGCTTTGCCCATGCATTCGCGTGAGTAGCTAGGGGTAGAATGACATCTGGGCTCCGGTCGCGGCCTAGTGGCGAGCGGAGAGCCCCAGTGTGCTGTAACATACACGCCGTGCTTGCAGCGTGTGAGGCCGGGGGTGCGCTGACAACAGCGGGCAGCCTGCCCGTAGAGTTTACCATGTCTGTGAGCGAATGAGGCCGCGTGACAGCGGGCCCTGTCATGACGCTGAAAACACCGTCTGCTTGGGATGTGCGTTGGTTTCGTTTTCACAGAAACCGTGAGACATGCAGTGTGTAGTGTTTGTGGGCACTGGGTCGTGGGCACATACGCTACATCTAGTGCACAATCGACATGAGTCGATTTTATTTGTGCGGGCCGTGTGTGGCGGGCTGTGCTTGCGTGTAGGAATGGGCACTGGGCAGTGGGCATTTTTACTACACTCATAACACCATCGGCCGTGGCCAGAATACCAGAAAACACACTCTTTATGGGATTTATCTGGGTCGCTGTAAAAACGGCGTTTGTGTGCAGGCAAGCGGGCTGTGTTACCGACTTGTTTACTGCAGAATACACTGGAACAGTAGCAAATATTGGAACTGGACGAGCGCTAAATTTCGGTGGAGGTCCGGCCGCGGCGGGACAAGAACACCGTCGCTTTACTAGGCTGGCTAGGAAGGCTTTGAGGCCTCGGGCTTCATCTCAATCTTTGGCCGGGGCCCACGCGGAGGGGGGCGGCGGCCGGCGGAGCGAGAGCGCGGTCTCTGGTCCCGGCCTTGGCGGCGCTGTGAAGCGGCGGCGGTAGGCGGGGCTTGCGGCTGAGAGCTGCGAGCAGACGGCTGTTTAGAGCGACCTGCTGCGGAGCTGGAGCGCTTGGGCAGAAAATGTTTCATGGCCTGCGATGTCTTCTGTACCTCAGCGAATCTGTCTGCTAAGTCCTTGACAGAAGATCCGAAGAGGCCAGCGGGAGAGACGGGGGCGTCGAGGAACGCGGAGCGCTCCGAATCCGACATCTCGGAAAGCGTGAGCCAGAGGTGTCTCTCAGCCACGGTGAGAGAGGCCATGTTCCCTCCCGCCCTATGGCCTGCGCGGCGGATTTAGTGGCGCGAAGGGCGAGATCCGTCGCGCTCCTCAAATCCGGCAGGCTAACAGCTTCCGGTCCTTCCTCATCCATCTTGCGGAGAAGGTTGGCCTGGAAGATTTGTAAAATGGCCATGGAGTGCAGTGCAGAGACAGCCTGCCCGGCGGCGGTGTAAGCGTGACCGTGTAAGGCTGACGTCGTGCGGCAAGCTTTGGATGGTAGCGCCGTCTTAGCACGCCGTCCAGCCGAGGGCGGGCAAAGATGGGCAGCTACAGCTTCCTCCACGGAGGGGAGAGAATGGTACCCCTTGTCTTTAGCAGCGTCGACTGCGGAGAATGCTGCAGACGTGGAAGTACGCATTCTGGCTGAAAAGGGGGCGCCCCAGGACTTAGCGACTTCTTGGTGAAGCTCAGGAAGAAAGGGCGCTGGTCTCGAAGGCGGCGAAGCACGGTCCCCTTGCAGAAAACAACCGTCCAGTCGGTTGTGTGCAGGCACCGGGGGCGTCGACCACTCAAGGCCGAGGCTGGCGACGGCCTGCTCGAGCAGACGCATGAGCTCTGCTTCGATGTTCGCTCTCTTCCCAGAGGGTCGGTGAGAAGAAGGTGCGAGATCCGCAGAGCTCGACCAATCCTCACTTCCCGAAGCTAGGATAGAGCAGCTATCCTCTTCCACACACACGGCTTCCTTGCAGTCTCCTGTGGCGGAAGCGGCGGCGGACCACGGCCGCTGACCGGCAGTGAGAGACTCGGGAGAAGCAGGCGGCGAAGCTGGCGGGCGCACCGGCGAGTATTCGCGGGATGGAAGTGGTTCCGGGACCCGCTGAGCGCGGCGCTTTTTACGGCGCGGCAACGCAGCGGGCGATGGTGCAGACTCGGCGAAGGATGCCAGGCGAGTCCGCAGAGTCACCATAGGCATAAGCTCGCAATGAGGGCAGCCGCCTTCAGCGAACGCGAGAGCTGCATGATCCTCACCCAGGCAGGAAACACAGATGACATGGTGGTCCCCGTCGCTGAGTGGAGCTCGGCATGAGCCACAGGATGTGCGAGGCATCTTGAAAAAGACGCTCGGCTCTTTTAGAGAGAAAGTGTGTGTCGCAGCGGCGAGCACACACAGCAGAGAAAAAGGATATAAACGCCGGAAAGTGGGAGCAGGAACGGCGGCTGAAGGCGGCGCAGCTGCTTCAGGCAGAAACTCGTCCCGCAGAAAGCTTATCAGACGGTGCGGCTTCTTCCTCTCGGGATCCAGCGATGCGTGAGCTTCGCTGAAGAGATGAAAAATCAGCTAGACCAGCCTCCTGAGCCTGTATTTATAGCTCTAGGCTCCGCCCATTTCGGCGGGACGTGACGCAGTGGGCGCAAAGCGCCCTCATTGGGTCTGACGTCATGAGCAGTCTCGCTCGATAGGCTGGTGCAGTTGCCGCAGAGCAGCCAATGGGCGCGCGAGCCGTCTCGCCCATGTCTGCATGCTGCCGCAACGCGTTTTACAACATTACAAATTAAGGATAATTTTTTGGCTTCAGTATCTCGTGGAAAAGAGTTTTTCCCCTAGCGTAAGCTATTACGCAGTACGAGAGAACCTCTCGTAAGAGAACCCATGTTGAACTTGCAAAACCTACAATCAAATCTGAGATTTCTCAACGGCAATCGGGTGAAAGAGACAAATTTAGCCGTCTAGCCCCATTGACTCCCATTCATTTTGCACTCATGGCGAGCACCCCCAGTGGAACTCTGGTGGAACTACAACCAAAATTCGGTACAATAGGACTTAATAGGGAGTGGGCAGGCTCTCCGTAGACGGGCTCTGACCAGGGGCGTCGTAAAGGGGGGGTAAAGGGTACCGAGTACCCAGGGCCCGAGGCAGGGGGGGGGCCTTAGAAGTCAGTTTTCTATACATACATATATATGCACTAACATTTGTATAGCATTTATGTACAAATAAAAAAGTTCCTGTGCAAAACTAAACTTGTAGTTAGGCACTGGTTTGGTATAAAAGAAGTCATTTTCATGCTGTGCAGGGCCCCACCACCCCTCTCGAATCAATGTAAATGGTACGACCCGCAGTTCAGGTGCTTCTGCTGCGGACCTGCGGTCGGTGAATCAGTTGATGAGACAGGAGCTGGAGTGAGCCGTGATAGGAACTAGGAAGACAGGGGAAGAGTCATGCCTTTCCTTAAGAAAGGAAAATCAGGGGCTCAAAAACGAAAAGAAAAAGAAGATTAAAGAGAGAAAGGCAAATGAGGGCAAGCAGTTGCTCACTCAGTTTTTTGAAAAGAAAGGTGAGCTCCAAATGCATCATCGAGCATTGACATTGTTTTAACATAAATATCTACTCCAGGTAGAATAGCATACATTTATGTTCGTACTCTATTTGAATTATATATCAATACTTTATAGTATCACAACCTACATAGCGAGCAAACAATGTTTCTGGGTAAATAACGGAGTGAGAAGCAGACGGAGGCGGAGCTGGGAGCTCAAAACACTGCCACTCCAGGCAGCTGCGCAGCTTGTCTCCTCTTCTGCTGCAGTTCTCCCCAGAGTCAGAAGTTTACATGAAAACACTGTATATTTCCCTCCATTGTCAAAATCTAACACCCACGAAAACACAGATCATTAGCGCCTATTTTACCACAATGTTATGCAAATTAGCTCGCGCACGCTCTTACATTAAGTACAGGATTGTTCTCAGTTTAATGCACATCTTAATGATTGAAAATGACTTATTTTAAAAACGTAATTCAAAGACTGAATGTCTAGTTTGGCGGTTAGTGTACCCTGTGATTCTATAGTCTGCATTTATTTTAAACAGACAAATAATCATCAATTATCTTGTACTTTTGACAATAAAACAAAAATATATTAATCAGAGTGTGGCTTATTTTGTTTACATTTTAAGTGTTTTTATGATAAAAATGCAATACCCCACCCAATGGTATCACTATGGTATTTGGTACGGGGGCCCAGCAAGATGGTTTGTACCCAGGGCCCAAAATTTGGTGCTACGCCCCTGGCTCTGACTATATGTAGTTTTGGTTGCAGTGCTTCATTTTGCATGATATATTAGGTATTTTGCAGTTTGGGTGTGTGGTTTTGTAAATTGTGTTAAATATACGTTTTTTTTTTTGTTTTTTATAAAACCAGGAAAAAAATAGTTTGCAAAATTGTGTGTTAGCAATTGGAAAAAAATGTAATTGTTCTCACATCAAGGGTGCAGTGATAGGTCAAATTACTGTTTCATTGATGATTGGTTGATGTATTTAGTATTTGGCATAGCAACAAGACGCTGATTGGTCGATCGCTTCAGCCAAGGAATTTTCCGAACTGACAGGCAGCTGGAAGCAGGCTATCGTTACACGACACAGCGTGGTCGAGTTTATTGGTTTATTTGAAATATTTAACTTGAAGAAGACAAAATTGAAAGGTGAGTTCTGATAATTATTTTTATATGTAATTCACAAGTTGAAAATATAAATGTTTCAGCCACTTGACGTTCATTTAGCGAGTTAAACTAGCTTTGCACCGAATGCTTTTTAGCCAAGTTTGACTTGTAAGTTATAAGTTACACTTTTTAATCTTTGACTAGTATTCAGTCATTGTGTGTACATAATATGGCGTTTGTTCTTTGCTATTAGGCAACATAAAACTGATTGCCCAAGGTCGCTGCAGCCGTTAATGCATTTTCAAATAGATGGAGAGCGGGAACTTCAGAGCACGAGCACCACAACAACCATGGCTAATGCCCTCTATATCGCCCTCGAATTATAAGATGAAGAGAAGAGGAAATTCAAAGGTGGGTTTTATGTTTAACCAAATAACAAATGTATAAAGCGTTACAGCTACTCAACATGACAATAACTAGTGTAAATTGTGTAATTAGGTACGAATCGAGTCGGTGATATTAACCGTCTGCAAATATATTTTAAAGCAATTGAGTTTCTGTTAGGGATGGGCATTCGATTAAATTTTCTTAGTCGATCGTCGGGAGAATTAACGATCGACTATCGATTAATCATTAATATTTTTATATTGAAATTCATTATTTCTTTAACTTTTTATAAATTAAAAATGCAATGAAAATACAAAAATACAGTTTGTTTGTCCTCGATGAGATCTTTATTACAAGAAGATCAACTTGTGGCAGTGAAACTGGACGTTCGGTAGACTTGAAGATTCCTGCGGTGCTCTAAACCAGCGGAACCTGCAGCTGCGAGCCGGCGTTCTTAAACAGAGACCCATGGCCACTTCATCCGTTTTCTGTGATCTAAATGCCCTCCGAAACGCATTCGAGACGGATTTAAATCCGATCGCTCAAACCACTTCAGGAGGAGATCTGAGACGCATTCCAGACGAAACTGGACAAGAGTAATGCATCTGGTTGTTGAAACCACATATGTAAAATTGACTTATCCCAAAAATGATAAGAAATAAACGTGTGAGAGCGTGTTATAGGCTATATGTCATGTTATATCCAGATATGACGACGCTACTTCAACACGCATCACCACAGATGAGCATCTATTCATCAAGCCAACGTGCAAACTATCGCAAATCAAAGTGAAAGTCATTCATCAACACACAATCATCTTCATTAAAAGTAAAGAACCGAAATGATCTTACCAGGGCTGTTGCCGCAATATCTTGTTGCGGTCTTTGATTTAGAAATTTTCGCTGATGATCAATAAAATGCAGCTCATATCAGTTGCTTTCGATGACGTGCAACAATTTAAATATGCATATAGCGCGGGAATTCAAGATCGGATTTATATCCGTTTTGCAAAAACACATTTATGTGACCAGGTGTAAATGGAATCGTTTTGATAATCTGAGAAAACGCATGAAGTTCCCATAGAACTTCTGCACCAGTCTACTGATTTCTGTTGAGAAAGATAAGCATGTTGACATGATCTGGGATCTGACGCGACCGCAACCTGGTGACAGCCAGTCCAGCCGCCGAAAACACCCGCTCTGAGGGGACTGACGTTGCCGGGATGCACAGGTACCTCCGCGCTAAAATTAATTCCATTGCTTCAAGACTCACACTACGCAACGCAACCTGCATTAGTTTAATCGATAACAAATAAACGTGATCGACGAAATTCTTAACGATCAATTATCGATCGTCGATTAATCATGCCCATCCCTAGTTTCTGTGTCGTTAGTACACATTTAATAGGTAATTATTGTAAATGAATGCTTAACCAGAGGTGCCATGCTGGTGTACTTTACATTAGTCCACAACAATAACGTTATGCAGTTGAACAACGTGACTGAACACCACCGAACAGTGCACAGATAAAATAGTTGATCTGTTATGTTATTATATCATTATATGTGATATGTTCTCTGTGTTTAAATGATTGCGATTACCTGATTCTACCCTAAGTCATATACAGGTCATTCATTTTAACAGAGACCTTTGTTGAAACTCAGCAAATGTGTGTTTGATTTTTAGATCATGAAGATGATGGGGTAATCTGCCAGTGCTGGTCTCACTGAGCATCACACATCTGGAAGTCTTCCTGCATCCTCAGCTGCGAGGCAAGTATCAGTACAATGAGTTATTTGAGTTTTTTAATCTTATGATATTTTTTTTTTCTGGTGAGGTTGAATTTTTAGTCCTAAGAGTTTATTTGCCATAATGACAGAGTGATGTCAATCTTGATAACCCAGCAGGCACAGGATATAGACCAGTGGTTTTCAAACTTTTTCAAGAGCGACCCTTTTTTTTTTTTTTTTTTTGACGCGACCCATAGGCCTATATAGGCCTATTCTTAAGCCTTTTGTTAACAACCGCTTTTGATGATGCACGTGCAGTGGCTTATCCGTGACGCGATCGCAACGCAAAGTTGATTCTGCACTCTTTTGATCTAGCTAAAGCTACAGGGATGCTAATTAACCGGTTAACCATTAACCATTGTAAGAATTCTAACCAATTAATATAGCCTACTATCGTTTGATGTATGCTTAAAAAATTCACTAAAAATATTCCACAACAAATCCTTTAAATTTAATGATATTCAGAACAGAACAAGAATGAAAAAAATATCTATAAACAAGCCAAAACGAAATCATTTCGTTGGGCTCACCTAACTCTCTCATTCGAATACATTTTTTTTTTTCATATTCGCGATTTATTTGGATGCTAAACTATTATTTATTATAGGCTTCTAAGAAAAAATTAAAATGATTATCCCCCCAAATTTTAAATATTTATTAGGCTTCAAAAAATATAAAAACTTTTAATTTAAGTGAACTTAAAACAAACCTTACATAAACCCATTATAAATGTCATATTTACCTGTGCCTTTCCTGTCTAACAGATATGAAATATACAGAAATTGGATAAGGTTATCAAAACATTCCGCACTGCATAAATTATAAACTAAATATAGAGAAATCCGTATTAAAGCTACACGCATTCTTTAGTCAAGAGCAGTTAATAATTTTCTCCGAGAATTAGCTGCTGCCACTTTAGGACCAGCCACAGCTGACGATCTCACGCATCCCATTCTCTCACTACTCTTTACTTTCATTTAAGATTTTATTTAACTAATTTAAGACTGTTCTTGTGAGGATACTCGACAAAACGGACATTTTGGCATACATGTGTGTTGTTCGTTCTTGCGCGAAAGAGAACTTGATACTGGCGCGCGTCTATCTGTGGGTCGTGTGTATGTGTGTGTGTGTCAGGAGGACATTTACTGACAGCGCGTTCTCTTTTGTCTTGTCGCGCATGAATGGTTTAAAAGCATTTGCATGAATAAGAGCGGGATCATATAACGATAGCTTAGTCACCTGTTGTTGTTTCTGACGTTTCATCGCCTGTGCCGCAACCGCGATACCACGGAGGAGCAGGACCGAGTCTATGTCGATGCGCGCGCGTCCGGGAACATCGCGTGCCGTCTCGGTTTCCTTTCCGTCAACTTGTTTGTGAGGCGCCGCGCCTCACAGAAATGAACCAAACTCAGTTGTTTAAATAGCCATATTTCGCATGTTTCTTTTATATAGGCCTATAGACTATGATTTTATGAAAACAAATTTTGTTTTTTAATTTAATTATATTTTCCTTAAATCATCCTGGCGACCCATTTTTTGAGTCTCGCGACCCACCCGAGGGTCGCGACCCAGGGTTTGAAAACCACTGATATAGACTAGGGCTGCAGCTATCGATTCTTTTTGTAATCGATTAATCTAGCACTTAATCGATCGAGTAATCGGATAAAAAATTTTAGTGTGTTTTTAAACAACCAAAACAAATAATGCATAACGAAAATGATGTGGCTGTAAAATGATCAAGCATTTTATTCCAACTCCAACATTTGGCTCCAAAACTAAGCCTATTTATTGTAATTTTTACCCATTTAGTGTTTATAAGTGCCAGTGCCAACAATTATATAACAATACAGTTAAGTCAACTTTATACTGTAAAACATGTATAACATGTAAAACTATGAATACAAACTTAAATAGTAAAGGCCATTTGGCCTTAGTTTTGTCTTCTTAATACAACATTACAAAAAAAGGACTGCACCTTCTGCAAATTACCCACCGGAGAACAAAAATAAATGAAATGAATATAAAATATCAAGCCAAACAGGTACACAATGTATACAATTTATAAAAAAAATAAGTGTAGCTTTGAAAAGGGGAATGTTTTACTGCAAATATGCATTTTGTTAAATAGAAAAAGAACAGCATTTTGTTTTTCACTTAGGCTAGTTGAAGTATATTAGCACGTTTTGTAGTATTATATTTTTTTGTTAATTGAAAATGTTCTATGCTCAATTTACTTTGGTAGCCGATTATAATGTCTTCCCCAAAAGTACGAGTGGATTTGGAGAAGCAGGCTGGGGAGTTTCATTTTTTGTTGTTGTCTGTAACTATTTGGCAGACGTGACATAGCCTACAAACAAGGTCTCGCAAAGACTGCAATACAATATGTGTTCCTCCATCACGTCCCGGTGTATACAGTGAATGCATGCTGAAATTATTGTTGCGTGGCTACATAAAAGTTTAAGCATATGTGATGCATTGCCGCAATTGGTCTGACTGGTGCGTGAGAGAGACGAGGGTGCATGTGTGTGTGTGTGTGTGTGTGTGTGTGTGTGTGTGAAGGGGTTCTTTTTTTAGGCTATACTCTCTTGCAATTGAACGTGAATACGTTTACTACTTAAAAACGTAAAAGCTAAACATCATATCTAGTCAAACCGCATCACGACATCACTACAAATACAGTATGGGATCTAAATCAGCGAACATCAATGTATAGGCACGGGCGGAAATATTGGCGCTGGGTCAAAAAAAATAAATGCGGGGGTTACCTTGTTTCAGCGACGCTGAAAGGAAGCGATCCCAAACTTTAGACATTCTCTGCCGTTTATGGACATCTTTACTCTCGCCATCGCGCCAACTGAATTCAAAATGTATCACGCGCTATGGTGTGCTTCCTGAACATTGAACAACGGTCCATGTGAAACAATCAGATCCCTGCGCGTATAATGCGCGTCATAGGAATTTAACGAGGCTTCGAGGCAGAGTTTTTGCCTCAAGGATTTTTTGTAATCGAGTAAATCGAGTAACTCGATGAATCGTTTCAGCCCTACTCTTATGCCTAATAATGTCAGCGCTTTTCACCCTGTGTGGCACTGTTACACAACCTGTTGGTTTAGGGTTAATCCTCTGTCCAACACAACACTTTGCTAACATTGGCATAATTCTATACAAGTTGCAACATATACCCCGGGTTTCACAGGCAAGGTTTAAGCCTGTAGTCCCAGACTAAAATGCACGTTTGAGCTGTTTTACCTGAAAGCAACTTGCACTGACATATCTTAAAATATGTCAGTGCCATTGTTTTGTCTCAAGATGCACACCAGTAATGTTCATTTTTTCTTTTTTCTAAGGCACATTTTTAAAAGCTAATTAAATGCACTAAGGCCTAATCCTGGCTTAATCTAAACTCTGTGAAACCGGGTCTGGGTTAGAAATTAAGGGTTAAGGTTAACCCTAACTCTAACCCTAACCCTTGTCTACAGACTTTTATTTAACAGCATGGATACTCCAAGGTGTTGACTGCAGTGGTTAGGCCTTTAGCGTTGATACAGGACGAATAACTTCTCACGGTGACAGTCTGTAATGTATTTTAGCAAAGAGTGTTTGTATGGATTGTCCCTAATTAAGCTAGAGCTATTGGTGCATTCAAGTCATGTCATAAATATCGTATCTACAAGTTGAACGCCACTACAATGATGAGAATATGAGTAGGAAGCTCAGGATTTTCTTTAACCCCGATCTTGAAGAGTTAGGGGTGTGTAAGTGAGAAACATTGTGGAATACCACTATACTTAGGTATTCAGCAGTGACAATGAAGTAAGCTAATGCCTGCACAAAATATGATAGCATTATAATATAACAATATAATATGTGATGATAAAGTTTACAGTGGCTTCATTAATTTAAAACATTTAAAAAAAAAAAAAATTAAAAAAATTGTAAAATCTCATGAATACAAACTTCCCAGGAGGACTTAAACGCACCATATGTTCCATCGTGAACCCTGTTGGCCTGCTGTCTGACCAGCAAGCTCAATTTAACAATAATTGTGTAGTTTGATTGTTAAATGTTACATTTAAAATGTTCTAGTTTTGTTAACACGTCACATTACAAGAACGTTTTATAAAAAAACACTCATCTCAGGTCTCAGTGATATCCTCAAAACATTTTACGAACGTTGATCTGATAATGTTCCTCCTCTGTTATTATGGAACATTGTGCCAATGTTTTACTGAGAACATTATATAATCTGTTATCTCAACAACATCCTTAAAACATCCTCAAAATGTTACATTTACAATGTTCTAGCTTTGTTAACACGTCACATTACAAGGACGTTTTATAAAGAACATTCAACATCTCATCTCTCAATGATATCCTCAAAACATTTTCCTAATGTGACAGAGAGAATGTTCTTCTTTTGTTATCATGAAACATTGACAATATTATTTTCAATATTATTTTGAGATCATTGTACAAACTTTAACTTTAACAACATTCCCAAAATATGCTCAAAATGTTGCAAGTAGAATGTTCTTCTTTTGTTATCATGAAACATTGGGACAATGTTATTTTGAGATCATTTTACAAGCTTTAACTTTAACAACATTCCCAAAATATGCTCAAAATGTTGCAAGTAGAATGTTCTTCTTTTGTTTTCATGAAACATTGGGACAATGTTATATTGAGATCATTGTACAAACTTTAACAACATTCCCAAAATATGCTCAAAATGTTGCAAGTAGAATGTTCTTCTTTTGTTTTCATGAAACATTGGGACAATGTTTGAGATCATTGTACAAACTTTAACTTTAACAACATTCCCAAAATATGCTCAAAATGTTGCAAGTAGAATGTTCTTCTTTTGTTATCATGAAACATTGTGACAATGTTTGAGATCATTGTACAAACTTTAACTTTAACAACATTCCCAAAATATGCTCAAATGGTTGCAAGTAGAATGTTCTAATTGTGTTAACACGTCACATTAGAAGAACGTTTTATAAAGAACATTCAACATCTCATCTCTCAATGATATCCTCAAAACATTTTCCTAATGTGACAGAGAATGTTCTTCTTTTGTTGTCATGAAACATTGGGACAATGTTATATTGAGATAATTTTACAAACTTTAACTTTAACAACATTCCCAAAATATGCTCAAAATGTTGCAAGTAGAATGTTCTTCTTTTGTTTTCATGAAACATTGGGACAATGTTATTTTGAGATCATTGTACAAACTTTAACTTTAACAGCATTCCCAAAATATTCTCAAAATGTTGCAAGTAAAATGTTCTAATTGTGTTAACTCGTCACATTAGAAGAACGTTTTATAAAGAACATTCAACATCTCATCTCTCAATGATATCCTCAAAACATTTTCCTAATGTGACAGAGAGAATGTTCTTCTTTTGTTATCATGAAACATTGGGACAATGTTATATTGAGATCGTTGTACAACTTGTTACCTCAGAAACATTTCCAAAACATCCTTTGAATGTTGCAGTTAAAATGTTATATCTTAGTTTACATTTAACGTTATAGGAAAAAAATTTTAAATGAGAAAATATAAAATTATATTTGTAAAACATTACATTACATTCTTCAGAACATTAACCAAACTTGTAGGGAATGTTAGCCAAAGTTCTAAGAACGTTCCCTGCTAGCTGGGTGGTTTCTTAATCAAATCCTCTGCTTAGTCTCTGCTAAATTTGATTTTCACTCGCAGCTCAGCAAACTATAAATTTTATTGACTAGTTAGGTACCTTTTTGGCAACAAGCCCAGAATAATCTGGTCACACGCCCAGACCTGGCAATACGCCCAGACCTGGTAGTATGCCTGGACCGGACAGCTGGTACCCCCTCCTCTCTGCTCCTTCAGATTCTCTTGTAGTACAATAATGATAATTTTATATCTTCCATTCAGTTTTGGTTCAGATCACTTATTTCAGCTTATTCTTTTTCTTCAATAAAAACTCATTAGTGACTGTTATTTGAAGCACTACACTCTTCACAATTATATATATATATTTAATACTCTCTCTCTACTCTCTCTGCACTCCTGTAGATCTCTCCTCCTAAAGACAGACAAACAGTGTGCTTTTGCACCTTTTGACGCACTCAATTCGCACTTCTTGCGTTTAAGACAAACAAACAAACATGTGAGCGCTTCTCACTCACTGTGGCGTACTTCATACACCACGTAGCGCACTTCATACGCTACACGCACTTTCTCGCGTTTAAAACAAACAAATAAACATGTGAGCGCTTCTCACTCACTGACGTACTTCTTACGCCACGTAGCGCACTTCATACGCTACACGCACTTCATACGCTACACGCACTTTCTCGCGTTTAAAACAAATAAACAAACATGCTTAAAACAAACAAACACTCACACTACGCATGCGTTCTCTCCCTAGGACCTGAAAATTAGACTTTCCTCTTTCTTTAATTTATTTTATTATTTTTAGGTTATTTTATTTTATTTTTTTTAGGTTCTTTTGACGGTGGAGTATTTAAAATAAGTAGCAACCAAGGTGACAGCTTACCAACAGTGACCGCACAAAACAAAATATAAGCAAAAACTGCTTACCTTTTATTTTTAGCCGGCTCTTTGTTTTGTGTGGACTCTGCCAGGGCCCCCACCACTGCTCGCTCGACTCCGCTCCGCTCCTGGCTGGCTCCGCCAATTATGTTGTGGCCAATTCTCTATCTTTGGTTCAGGTCTTCAATGTCTGAAGAAATCTCTCAGAGTCGAAGTTTCAGGTCCCAGAAGAATAAACTTTATTGTACAAACAACAAAGTGAGACGCCGGCTGGCCATCCGGACATCTAATTTTACAATGGTTTTCTTTCAGATCTTATACCTTTTTTCTCATCCCTTGGTGTCCAATTTCCTCACTTGGTGTCCAATTAGCGTTAACATAGTTATCTTTTTCTCTTTGCTCCTCCTCGTCACGTCGCCACGATTAGAAACACCTGCATTAATGTCCAATTTCTATTGGTGGCCATACTGGCGCATGCGCTTTTTTAAATATGATTTCATATATGTTTTTTGGGGTACTTTTCCACTCTTGTCCTTAGACTACCTTTCACCCAGTTTTTATCCTGTCCTCACACAACCTTTTCCTCATAAACACTTTTGACAGGTTCAGTGTTTCCCATAATTTTGTCCCCTGTTGACCTGTTCTCTCTGTTTCCCATGATTTTAGGTCTTCGTTTCCCCTGCTTTTAGGCCTCCCATATCTTAGGCCTAGTTTCCCTAATATTCATATCATGCATTTGAATTGGACTCATGTATGAGACAGATGAGACAAAGGAAAATTCTCCAACACGCGCTGAGGCGCTTTCGTCCCCAGATAAAAGGACACCACGTCTTGGTCCGTTCGGACAACATGTCGGTGGTGGCTTATATAAATCACCAAGGGGGTATCAGATCCAGAACCCTCCACAGACTGACGGAGCGCATTCTGATCTGGGCCCAGCACAATCTGCGCTCGCTGAGAGCAGCGCACGTGCCAGGTCACTTGAATGTAGGACCAGACAGACTGTCCAGGAACATCGTTCCAGCAGGAGAATGGTCCTTGCACCCACAGACAGTCCAACTGCTGTGGAAAACATTCGGCAGAGCGGAAATAGACCTATTTGCGTCTCAGGAAAACGCTCACTGTCCGGAGTTTTTCTCCAAGAGCAGGGATGCACTGGTCCACATCTGGCCCCGCTGCCCGCTCTATGCTTTTCCCCCTGTCACGCTCTTACCCCAGGTATTAGAATGGATCAGGGAGAACGGATGCTCAGTGCTACTCGTAGCCCAATTCCGGACGAACCAAGCTTGGTTCCCAGTTCTGATGCAGCTGACGAGTACCGCCCCATGGCCAATACCAGTGAGGAGGGATCTCCTCTCGCAGGCCAACGGCTCGATCTGGCATCCTCGCCCGGAGCTTTGGTCCCTACATGCGTGGGCCATCAACGGGTACCCGCTAACCTCCCAACGGGAGTGTTAAACACGATCAGGCAGGCTAGAGCCCCGTCTACTAGGCCGCTCTATTCCTCGAAATGGTCTGTCTTCACTAGCTGGTGTACAGCTCGTGACACATCGCCCTCAGACTGTGGGGTGTCGGAGGTTCTTTCTTTCCTACAAGAGCTACTGGATAAGGGCAGAGCCCCATCCATGCTCAAAGTTTACGTAGCGGCCATAGCAGCGTTCGCCGAACCAGCGCTTGGCCAGTCACTGGGAAGAAATGATCTCGTCATTCGCTTCCTTAGAGGAGCTAAGAGGCTGAATCCACCCAGACCTTTCCACGGTTCTGGAAGCCATGAAAGGCGCCCCATTCGAGCCAATCCAGTCGATAGACCTGAAACACTTATCTTTCAAGACAGTGTTTCTTCTGGCTCTCGCTTCGGTGAAGCGCATAGGGGACTTGCAAGCGCTCTCAGTGAGCGCGACGTGTATGGAGTTTGGGCCCAATGACTCTAGAGTCATACTCAAACCGAAGCACGGATATGTTCCTAAATCCCTCAACACACCGTTTAGGGCGCAGGTGATTTCCCTGTCGGTCCCTGAGGAGGAGGGAGACGCGAGCTTCCTTTGCCCGGTCAGGGCGTTAAGAGCCTATGTGTCTCGCTCATCTGTTTTTAGACAGACAGAGCAGCTCTTTGTTTTGTTCAGCGGACGTTCTAAGGGACTAGCTGCGTCAAAACAAAGTCTATCCAGGTGGATAGTTGATGCTATAGCACTAGCCTATACATCTAAGGGCCTGCAGTGCCCGTTAGGTGTAAACGCGCACTCCACGAGAGGCATGGCTTCGTCGTGGGCTTGGTCTAGTGGGATTGCCTTACAAGATATCTGTATGGCGGCAGGCTGGGCCTCCCCGTCTACATTTATAAGGTTTTACAACCTAGAAGTTCCCGCTCTGCAGGCTAAGCTGCTCTCGGTTTAATAGTGCGGTGTTGTCTGCCCGATGCTATCGGCTCAGGATGCTGAAACCGCTAGAGCATCGATCACTGATCGACTACATACCTCTGTGGGCAGTATGTAAGTCCCCTATATTTTTCAGCTCAGGCCAAGTTCGCCCTGGCTGTTTGGAACACCTATATATCTGCTCTTATTAGAGCGTTATACTCTGCAGGAATGATGCTATTCTAGCCCCTCTTCACAGACTCTCTGTGAGTCCCTTATGATTATGCACTGTATGAGCCCTGGGCACCCGCCCTTGGGACCTTAGTGTTGAATCTTAGCACGCACAGCGTTTTACACTGTGTTCCCCTAGCGTAAGATATTACGCAGTACGAGAGAACCTCTCGTAAGAGAACGTACTCGGTTACTAACGTAACCTCGGTTCTCTCTAGAGAGGGAACGAGTGCTGCGTATCTTGCCGTGCATGCATCACGCTCTGGTTCGCTTCTGCGATGAAAAACTAGCTAGACCAGCCTCCCGAGCCTGTATTTATAGCTCTAGGCTCCGCCCATTTCGGCGGGACGTGACGCAGTGGGCGCAAAGCGCCCTCATTGGGTCTGACGTCATGAGCAGTCTCGCTCGATAGGCTGGTGCAGTTGCCGCAGAGCAGCCAATGGGCGCGCGAGCCGTCTCGCCCATGTCTGCATGCTGCCGCAACGCGTTTTACAACATTACAAATTAAGGATAATTTTTTGGCTTCAGTATCTCGTGGAAAAGAGTTTTTCCCCTAGCGTAAGCTATTACGCAGTACTCGTTCCCTCTCTAGAGAGAACCGAGGTTACGTTAGTAACCGAGTACGTTATAGGTCGAAAGTTGAATGAACGAGTACTTATGTCCTTTCAATTTCTTACAGGTTGAGTTGTTGTTGCCCATAACACACTAGCATTCTGCTAATGAACGCTGATTGGTCAGTGAAGGACTGATTACGACCAGAGATGCAAAACAAAAACTCTTCTAGCACGTGTATTTACCTGTGACAGCTGTGTTGTCGATGCCTCGAGAGAAAAGAAAGTGCAGAGCGCGAAAGCACCAAAGTGACTGAAGGATCGCCGTAAAGCAGTATCTCTGGTCGTACGATGTGTATGACGTCATTGACACTTTAAAAGACTTTTTAAAGCAAATAAGTGGACACCCAGCAATGTGTAATTTCTTTGCATCCCCTTTCGAAAACAACATTCAAATTACTCGACAAAAAATTATATCCTGAGAAAAGTGGATTTTGAGAGCAATATCTCCATAGACCTCCATTCATTCTGCAATCGTCCTGTGAGCGCCCTCATATGGAATCAGAGTGGAACTGCAACCAGTTCAGAAGCCGGAAGTGTACTGAGAGTGAAACTTCTCGCCATATTAGACATTCTCTGATATAGTATTGGTTGCACACTTCACCACAAAATAGCACACACTTGATTCATATCACCAGATTTTTTGCCTAAGCAACTACACTGTTGGGCATGAAATCACTTTAGTATGCTTTGCCATAATACTAAAATAGTTCAAATTGTAGAAAATTCTTCAGATTGTTTACATAAATATTTGCAGATACATTTTTTTTTTTTTTTTCAAACAAGTCAGTGCAACATGCACAGCAGATATATTTACATTGGACTGAACAAAAACATGCTCACAAAAAAACAAACAAAAAAAAACACTGAAAACGTACTCGGTTACTAACGTAACCTCGGTTCTCTCTAGAAGAGGGAACGAGTACTGCGTAAGATATCTTACGCTAGGGGAAAATCCTTTTCCGCGAGATATTGAAGCCAAAAATTATCCTTAATTTTGTAATAATGCAAAACGCGTTGCAGCAGCAATGCAGACATAGGCGAGACAGCTCGCGCGCCTATTGGCTGCTCTGCGGCAACTGCAGCAGCCTATCGAGCGAGGCCTGGCGTGACGTCAGACCCAATCAGGGCACTTCGCGCCCGCTGCGTCACGTCCCGCCGAAATGGGCGTGGTCTAGGCCTATAAATATCGCTCGCAGGCAGCTATTATCTGGTTTTTCATCATCGAAGCAACCAGAGCGTGTGCATGCACGGCAAGATACGCAGTACTCGTTCCCTCTTCTAGAGAGAACCGAGGTTACGTTAGTAACCGAGTACGTTCTCTTACGAGAGGTCTCTCGTACTGCGTAAGATATCTTACGCTAGGGGACCCAATGTAAAACGCCGTGCATGCTGAGATCTGACACCAAAGACCCAAGGGCGAAAGCCCGGGGTACATATAGTGCACAATCACTCAGGGAACTCACAGGGAGTCCGGGAAGAGGGAGGGGTGCAGCCTCACTTTTCCACCTATAGTAGCGTCGATGGGACGCGAATTTCATCATACAGACAGGGCGGGGTACGGCCTGAACTGATGGGGAAAATGTGGGTCTTACACAGTTTGCCCAGCTTTATACTGTCGAACATTGAGCTGTGCTCAGCAGACGCAGCATTCTGAGCTGATCGCATCAGGTCAGATAATACTGGTAATTTAGACCGACAGCAGCCTGGCCTGCAGGGCGGGAACCTCTAGGTTATAAAACCTTATAAATGTAGACGGGGAGGCCCAGCCTGCCGCCATACAAATATCTTGCAAGGCAATCCCACTTGACCAGGCCCACGAAGAGGCCATGCCTCTCGTGGAGTGCGCTCTGACACCCAATGGGCACTGCATGCCCTTGGAGGCGTATGCCAGCGCTATAGCATCAACTATCCATCTGGATAGGCTCTGTTTCGACGCGGCTAGTCCCTTAGAACGTCCGCTAAACGAAACAAAGAGCTGCTCCGTCTGTCTGAAAACAGACGAGCGAGACACATAAGCTCGTAATGCCCTGACTGGGCAAAGGAGGCTCGCGTCTCTTTCCTCATCAGGGACCGGTAGGGCTGACAGGGAGATAACCTGCGCCCTAAACGGTGTGTTGAGGGATTTTGGAACATAACCGTGCTTAGGTTTGAGTATAACTTTTGAGTCATTGGGCCCAAACTCCATGCACGCCGCGCTCACAGAGAGCGCGTGCAGATCCCCTATGCGCTTCACTGAAGCGAGAGCCAGCAAAAACAAATCAATTGACTGTAAAGGCTCAAATGGCGCACCTTTCATGGCTTCCAGAACCGTAGAAAGGTCCCATACGGGGACTGAGGGAGGTCTGGGAGGATTCAGTCTCTTAGCCCCTCTAAGGAAGCGGATGACTAAATCGTTCCTTCCTATTGACTGACCAAGCGTTGTTTCTGAGAACGCTGCTATAGCCGCCACATAAACTTTGAGCGTGGAGGGGGCCCTGCCCCCATCCAACAGCTCTTGTAGGAAGGAAAGCACCTCCGTCACACCACAGTTTGTGGGTGACACACCACGGGCTGTGCACCAGCCCGAAAACACCGACCATTTCGAAGAATAGAGTCGTCTTGTAGACGGAGCTCTAGCCTGCGTGATCGTGTTTAATACTCCTTTAGGGAGTCCAACATGTACCCGTTGATGGCCCAGACAGATGGCCCGGACCATAGTTCCGGGTGAGGATGCCAGATCGAGCCGCGGGCCTGTGAGAGGAGATCTCTCCTCATTGGTACTGGCCACGGGGCAGTACTTGCTAACTGCATCACGGCTGGGAACCAAGGTTGGTTTTTCCAGAACGGTGCTACCAGCAGTACTGAGCATCCTTCTTCCCTGATCCGTTCTATCACCTGAGGCAGGAGAGAGACAGGGGGAAAAGCATAGAGCGGGCGGCGGGGCCACACATGGGCCAGCGCGCTCCTGCTCTTGGAGAAAAATTCTTGACAGTGAGCGTTTTCTTGAGACGCAAACAGGTCCACTTCCGCTCTGCCGAATTTCTTCCACAGCAGATGGACTGTCTGTGGGTGTAGAGACCACTCGCCTGCCGGAACATTGTTCCTGGACAGTCTGTCCGGTCCTATATTCAAGATCCCTGGCACGTGCGCTGCTCTGAGCGAGCGCAGGTTGCACTGAGCCCATACCAGGAGGCGTTCTGCCAGCCTGTACAGTTTCTCGGATCTGATGCCGCCCTGGCGATTTATGTAGGACACCACAGACATGTTGTCCGAACGGACCAAGACGTGGTGACCTTTTATTTGGGGACAAAAACGCGTCAGCGCGTTGTCTACTGCCAGCATTTCGAGGCAGTTTATGTGCAGGAGCTTCTCCCATTCTGACCACTGGCCGAAGAACGGTCTGCCCTCGAGCAGCGCTCCCCATCCCGAGGTGGACGCGTCCGTGGACACCACTTTCACCCTCGAGGAAGTCCCCAGGCTTACACCTGATTGGTACCAGTCGTTCGCTTTCCAGGGTTTCAGAGCTGTAACGCATTTCTGATTGACCCTGAGGCGAAGCAAACCGGGTGCCCACGCTTCGCGTGGGACTAGCGCTTTCAGCCAAAACTGCAGCGGGCGCATGCGGAGCAGACCCAGCTGGAGCACTGACGATGCTGAGGCCATGAGACCTAGCATCTTCTGAAATCTCTTGAGCGGGACAGACGCGCCGCAGCGAAAAGAGTTCGCTGTGCGTCGAATGTCTACCGCACGCTGTTGTGATAGTCGCGCTATCATGGATAGTGAGTCCAGTTCTGTGCCCAGGAAAGATATTTTCTGACTGGGTGACAGGGAGCTCTTCGCCCAATTGACACTCAGACCCAAATCCTCGAGGTGATCGAGTAAAATGGTTGTGTGTTCAATGAGCACTGCGCGAGATTGCGCTAGAATCAGCCAATCGTCCAAATAGTTCAGCACTCGCATGCCTCTCATTCTGAGGGGTGCGAGCGCCGCATCCATGCACTTCGTAAATGTACGGGGTGCTAGGGACAAACCGAACGGCAGGACTGTGTACTGATATGCCTGGCCCTCGAAGGCGAATCTCAAATATCGCCTGTGACGTGACGCTATCTGTATTTGAAAATACGCGTCTTTCAGATCTATTGACACAAACCAATCTCCTTGGCGAATCTGCACAAGGATTTGCCTGGTCGTGAGCATCCTGAACTGTCGCTTCACAAGCACTTTGTTCAGTTGCCTTAGATCTAGTATGGGTCTGAGACCCCCGTCTTTTTTCGGTACCAGGAAGTATCTGCTGTATAGCCCTCCTTCGCTCTGATCTTGAGAGAGAGGCTCTATGGCCCCTTTGCTCAATAGTTTCGTCACTTCGGCTCGAAGTAGATGTGCTACTTCTGTTTTTACCGTGGTCTCGACGCGCGCCACATAGCGGCGAGGGCGTCGGCGAAACTGCAGCGAATAGCCTCTTTCTATAATGTTCAGCACCCACTTCGAAACCCCGGGTAGCTTTGCCCATGCGTCTGCATGGATAGCTAGGGGTTGAATACGAAGCGCGCTCCGCTCGCTCAGCGATGGAGAAGCTTCGGTGTGCTGTAACACAAGCGTGGCGCTCATGACATTTGAGGCATGGGGCGCGCTGATGACAGCGGGCAGATTGCCCGCGGGCAGATTGCCCGCGCTCGACTCCTCTGCGGTGGTTAACCGCGAGGGGGAGGGCTGGGCGGTTCCCGTGGGAACTGTCATGTCTATGTGTGGATGTGGGCGCGGGACAGCGGGCACATTTATCACACCGAAAGCATCGTTCGCTTGCGTGAAGCGAGTGCACGTTGGTTTCGTTTTTACAGAAACCGTGAGACATGCATAACGTGGTGTTAGTGGGCACTGGGTAGTGGGCACGTTCACCATGTTTGAAGCGCAACCGATCTGAGTCGGTTTTATGTGCGCGAGCCCTGTGTGACAGGCTGTGCTTGTGTGTAGGGATGGGCACTGGGCAGTGGGCATTCTTACTACACATGAAACACCATCGGCCGTGGCCGGGACACCAGAAAATACACTCTTTTGGGGATTTATCTGGGTAGCCGTGAAAACGGCATTTGTGTGCAGGCAAGCGGGTGACAGAACCGATTTGTTGGCTGCAGAAAACACTGGAACAGTCACATTTTCTGGAACTGGACGAGCGAATAGCTTTGGTGTGAGTCCGGCCGCAGCGGGACTGGAACACCGTCGTTTTCCTAGCTGTGCTAGGACGACTTCGGGGCCTCGGGCTTCACCGTGATCCTAGGTCGCGAGCCACGTCCTGCGGGGCGGCGACCGGATGAGCGGGAGCGCGGTCTCGCGCTTCTGGCCTGGCGGCGCTGTGAAGTGGAGGCAGTGGACGGTGGCTGTGGCTGTGAGCTCTGAGCAGACGGTTTCGCACGGCCTGCTGCAGAGCTGGAGCGCTTCGGGAGGAAGTGCTTCATAGCCTGAGACGCTTTCTGTACCTCTGCGAATCTCTCCGCGAAGTCCTTGACGGAGGATCCAAAGAGGCCTGTGGCGGAAAGCGGGGCGTCGAGGAACGCGGTGCGTTCAGACTCGGCCATTTCCGAGAGCGTCAGCCAAAGATGTCTCTCAGACACGGTGAGAGAAGCCATAGTCCGTCCAATGGCTTGTGCTGCGGACTTAGTAGCACGAAGAGTGAGGTCCGTGGCACTCCTTAAGTCCGGCACGCAGATCGCGTCAGGTCCTTCCTCATCCAGCTTACGGAGGAGATCGGCCTGGAAGATCTGGAGCGTTGCCATGGTGTGCAATGCTGACGCAGCTTGCCCGGTGGCGGAGAAAGCGCGGCGGAGCAGGCTTGACGTCGTGCGGCAAGCTTTAGAGGGCAGGGCCGGCTTAGCGCGCCGTCCAGCGGAGGGCGGGCATAAGTGGGCCGCTATCGCCTCTTCAACCGGCGGCAGCGAGAGGTATCCTTTGTTCTTGGCATCGTCAACGGCGGAGAATGCCAAAGAAACAGCAGGACGCACTCTAGCAGAATAGGGGGCGCTCCAGGACTTGGCGACTTCTTCGTGTAACTCAGGAAGAAAAGGCGCCGGTCTGGACGCAGGCGAAGCGCGCTCCCCAGGCAGGAAAAATCCATCCAGCCGGTTGTGAGCGGGCTGCTCAGGCGAAGACCACTCGAGGCCGAGGCTCACCGCGGCCTGTGCGAGTACTCGCATGAGTTCCGTCTCAATGGAAGCTCTCTTGCCTGACGACGTGCGGGCAGGGGGTGCGGGGTCCTCAGAGCCCGCCCAATCCTCACTGCCTGACGCCAGGATAGAGCAGGAATCATCCTCTCCCAGCAGGGCTTCCTCATCCGCGATATCAACGGAAGCGGCGGCAGACGGCGGCCGCTGTCCGTCAGGAAGCGAAACAGAAGAAGCCGGGGAAGCAAGCGGGCGAACCGGCGAGCTTTGGCGGCTGAGGGAGGGTTCCGGGGCCCGCTGGGCACGGCGCTTTTTACGGCGCGACGCCGCGGCGGGCGGGGGAGCAGTCTCGGTGAAGACGGCTAGGCGAGTCCTCAGAGTCGCCATTGCCATCAGCTCGCAGTGAGGGCATCCGCCGTCAGCGAGCGCGAGAGCTGCGTGTTCCTCACCCAGGCAGGAAACGCAGATCACGTGGCGGTCCCCGTCGCTGAGTGTGGCTCTGCACGAGCCGCAGGAAGGCATCTTTAAAAAGACGCTAGCTCTTTTAGAATGTGTGTCGCGGCGGCGACACACACACACAGAAATACAGTGTAATAAAAGAGAAGGATATAAGCGCCGGAAAGCGCAGCAGGAAGGCGGCGCGGCCAGCGACTTCAGTGACTCGTCCCGCTGAAGGTGCTCTCTCTCGACGGCGCGGCTTCTAATCCAGCTCCAGCGATGCGTGTGCTTCGCTTGAAGGATGAAAAATCAGATAATAGCTGCCTGCGAGCGATATTTATAGGCCTAGACCACGCCCATTTCGGCGGGACGTGACGCAGCGGGCGCGAAGTGCCCTGATTGGGTCTGACGTCACGCCAGGCCTCGCTCGATAGGCTGCTGCAGTTGCCGCAGAGCAGCCAATAGGCGCGCGAGCTGTCTCGCCTATGTCTGCATTGCTGCTGCAACGCGTTTTGCATTATTACAAAATTAAGGATAATTTTTGGCTTCAATATCTCGCGGAAAAGGATTTTCCCCTAGCGTAAGATATCTTACGCAGTACGAGAGACCTCTCGTAAGAGAACTATAGTTCATTTTGTAGTTACTATGGCTTTACTACAAAAACCATGGTTAAACCCAAGGTTATTGTAGTAAAACCATGGTTAATTTGTAGTTACTATGGTTTGACGGCAAAAACCATAGTTAAACTATGGTTCATTTTGTAGTTACTATGGTTTTACCACAAAAACCATAGTTAAACCATGGTAACTACAAAAAAAACATAGTTACTACAAAAAAAACATGGTTAATTTTCGTAAGGGTTGAGGCTCATGTGGGCTTAAATAAAGGTTTTAAACACATTAAGACACATTTGCACACTGTCTTTATTAAATGTAACTGATTATACATCCAGCATTTATTACACACACATGTTAATCCAGTAACAGTGAAACAGTGAAGTGGACAAAGATGGCTGGAGATCTTCATTAAAATAACAGAAAGGCAGGACAGGATTATGAAGTCATGATCTAGAGTATGAAGATCTGATTCCAGATATTACCAACTCCAGTCAGAGATGTAAATGTCAAATTAATCACTTTTAGCTCATAGGCTAAAGGCTAAACTAGTTACAACCACCTAGTACGCCTGGGAAAATTACAATATTCACACCGTAATCTTTGGTCAGCTGTGCCTGTAGGGCTGTAATTGATAATTTCTGCACTTTGTTATTGTTATCAGGTCCAAAGTAACCCTTTCCTGTGATCACACCATTCTTCAGACAACAGGTGGCTCTCCAGTAATACTTTGAGACAGTAACTCTATTATTCAATTTTGGTTTGGTGTGATCAGGAACTACACCAGTCACCACATAAGCCATAAGATTTCTATCACAGTCTTTCAGATCGTCAATAACAGCCTTCTCATGTTTCTTCCATTGATCCCGATTGAAATCTGGGTTCTGTGGAGCAGCGTTGGTCAGGGTGGAGGTGGCCAGCATAGAGATATGGTCGTACGTGTGCTGAACTGGGTAGAGGTGACCTCTATCATAGCCAGACTTATCATAGTCATGATTCACAGCCTGATATGTAAGGCTTTTGCGACCTTTAGGTGCCATACATGGCTCAAGATATTGATCCAGCTAAAGGACATGAGAGAAAGAAAGAAAGAAGAAACTCAAACTGTTTAAGTCAAAATTCACATTAATTATTATCATTTTAAATAAATATACTGGTCCCAGTTTAATTTAGGTGTCTTTAACTACTATGGTCTAACATTTGAATGAATCATTTGATACAATACACTTATTGTGTACATACAGGTTTGTCATTGAACTTATATTTTATAAAATACCTCTATGTATTTACATCTATAATGACACTGTTAACCCCTTAAACCAGTAAACCTGTGCTAATATTACCCGTATCATCAATAACAGCACAAGTGATTTACAGTACAATATCAACACATGTACTTATTTTTTAAAGTAAGTACATAGTAGTTTTAGGAAACCTAAAGTGTGATCAATATACTACAATAATATACAGTTGAATAATTACCTGAGGTTCAATGTACCAAACATCACACCTCCCAACACTTTCGCTCCCAAACACATACGCAGAGTAGACGGGGATCTTCCAGTCTGTGTTGTACAAAGTTGCATAAAGATACTTTTTCTGATCGTTCTCGTCCCAAACACACTGGCAGATCTCCTTGACTGAGGTGCCCCATTGTGGTGTGAATTCAGGAGGATCATAGTTTAAAAAGAACTGTATGCAATTACCAAAACCCGGTGCAACCTCACTCAGAGAGAGGCAAGGCAACAGAAGGAAAACAAGCAGTTTCATAATGAACTCAAACTGTGAGAGCAGAAACTGAATCTCTGGATTTCTCTGTGTCAGAAGAGAGTGAGAGTGGAGAATGTAGATGTTCTCTCTCTTTATAGAGTTTAACACACAAGGGGAGGAGATAGAAACACACGTTTGTAGGTTTCACTACACAAGAAAGTGTTAAAAGCTGAAGAGGTTCACATTGCACTGCTGATGATCTAGTTTTAGCACATTAAAGGCTTTATTGCTGTTTACACTCAAATGCATGAGCTGTATCTTATGAATTTTAAATAAATGTAGTATGTTTGTTTTCAGCTAATTAGTCATTATTTATGGGCAGTCACATTGTATTAATTTAATAATTAGGTTTAACATTTACACAGTGAATCTGTCTTTCAAAATAGTGTCTTTCATTACACTATTGGGCTGCTAAACCTCAAACGTTTCTCCATAAGTGTTGCTTGCAACATTTGTAGCTCTGGTTTAAGGTAAACATGTAAATAAGAAATAACAAAACTTTACAAATGACAGAACTTCACAGAAAACACAACAACTCCCACTTAAGTTCCTGATCTTATGATCCAGGGAACTTACCAAAATCACTCAAAGGACCCCTCTTAGTGACACCCTCTTTATTTTTCCTTTTCCACACATTTTTTTTTAAGAGCCCTTAGCTTTGCACAATGTCTATGTGTAAGTGTCTGATTAAGGCACGACCAATGGAGGAGCAGCTTAGTCCAATGTCCAAGTCAATCACATCCCTTGGGCAGGTGTGTGGTGTACTGCCCGGGTATGCGAGGTATGGGATGTGCATGCTCTTACTTCTTCATGTATGTGCAATGTGATGGGCATGGTGGCAGCGTTAGGCTTGCACCAACCAGCCAACAGGGGTAAGGGCGGTGACAGGGTGACAGGGGTTTGGATGGTGAATGAGAGGGGTTTGGGCCAGGGGGATAGGGCGGTGTGCAGAATGAGAGGGGTTCAGGAAGAGGCGGGTGTCATGGTGGCTGGGGTGGATGAGTTTCGTCCTCCACCGGGAGAAGAACCACCAGTCTTCTCACGTCTCTTCTGATAACTGTCATGGGCAGTGACGAACTCCTCTTCTTCCGGCCACCCACCAGGGAAACAGGAAGGCCAGCACATGTTGTGATGTCAGCATCCCTGACAATTCCTTTACTGTCAGGATAAACTGTCAGAATCAGGCCCAGACGAAACTGACCTCTCAAAGCATTTGGGTCAGCAATCCAGACAAGCTCGCCGACTTTGACGTTCCTCTCTGTCCGGTGCCACTTATGTCGAATGAACAGATTTGGGCCAGCTAGTTCCCTCCACTTTGCCCAGAACCGGTCCACTCCGATTTGAATAGCCCTTAGACAACGCCAGGGATGGGTCTCTAGGTCAAGCCCGCTGGTGTCTCCTCCAAGCGATGCTCGACCCAGTATGAGGGAGTTGGATGTTAAGTACTCGACCGAGTCCTCCTGTTCTTGAGCTCTGGCATCGATTGGGCGTTCGTTTGTCAGGTTGGCTGCCTGATAGAACAGAGCTTGGAGCTCCCCCATGTGAGAGACCCTGTAACTCCTCCGAGGCTCATGAGCACCCTCTTCAAAAGCTTCACAGCAGCCTCCGCAGCTCCATTCCTGTGGGGTGCATCTGCTGAACTCCTCTTCAGTCACTTCCACTCAGTCCCGTTCTTAGCGGCTTCATCTTCTATGGACGCAGCCTGCAGGCAAGCCAGATGTTTATGCAGCTCACACAGAGCCGACTTAGCACCAACGAAGTTGGTGCCTCTGTCGGACCATAGTTTCCTTGGATGCTCCCTCAGAGCAACAAAGCGGGAGTATGCTTGGAGGAAGCTTTCTGCCGACTGGTCATTGGTGAGGTTCGCATGGACGGCTCTCGAGGCCATACAACAGAAAACAATGCGCTAGACCTTCTTGCTTGTCCTTCTTTTAACAGCGTCTTTCACCTTGAAGGGGCCAAAAAGATCGAGGGTTGTATACTCGAATGGGCTTGCTCTTTTGGTACGCTCTTGAGGGAGATCACTCATTACTTGCTGGCACATCTTGGCTCTTTGCTTTCTGCAGGTAACATAGTTGTTTAGCACCTTCTTAACTGTTCTTTGTCCGTGTATGATCCAGGCTTTCCTTCTTGTCAGTAGAAGGGTAGAGGCAACACCTTCATGGTTTTCTTCATGTGCCTCCCTGGCCAGTACGGCATGGGATTAGCGGTACAGCCACTCTATCCTCATTCCAGCGTTGGATTCTCCCTCCGCAGAGCAAGAGTCCTGTCTTTTCCTCCTTATGAACAACCAGGCGATCCAGGGTTGTGTCCCGGAACTCGACACCATCTTGAGCTGCGAGAGCTAGATCTTTGAAAGCTGTTGCTCTTTCTTCCACAGACAGGTATGGTCTTGCCTCCCACTTTGACCAAACTGGGGCCTGGCTGTTGCCCAGCCAGATTTCTACTGCTTGTCTCATCCAGGCGATGGTCCCGCATAACCGTGCCAGTGAACTGAACCTTCGGGGGTCCACAAGGCACACAAGCGCAACACTGGTTGGGCCTGACCATTTCCTGGGCTGGGTTCCTGCTGTGACCAGTGCAGAGAACGCCTTCCTCCAAAGTTCCCCGATCTCTTCAGCAACAGAGGGGTTGATCTCTCAGGCAGTTTTCACAGGACAATCTGATTCAGGCAACTTCAAAAATTCTGGGCCTTCCTGCCAGACTGATCCTTCAGCAAGCTCCTCAGGGGATGCCACCCTTGTGATGAGGTCTGTGGTGTTCTGTCTTCCTTCGACCTACCTCCAGCTATCTACTGATCCGGCCTTTTGGATTTCTCCAATCCAGTTTGCAAAAAATGTCTGATAGCCATAGCTATCCTTCTGGATGGCTCCCAGGATTGTCTGACTATAGACAAAATGGATCCACCGATCGATCTTGATGTAGCAGTGCTTCTCGAAGTATGTCTTCAGGCGGGATACAAAGACAGCCCCGCACAGCTCTGCTTTAATGACATCACCTTGCTGGTCTAGAGGGGTGAGCTTGGCCTTTGATTCAACCAGCTTCACTACGACTCCATCTTTTGTCTCCCACCGTAGGTAAAGAACGGCTCCGTAGAAAACTTCACTACCATCGGAAAACGTGATCCCCATCGGGCGACCTATGGCTCCAAGGGGTGTGAGACACCTGTCGAATCTGAGTTGGCCAAGCCTCATATATTGCTCAAAGAGTTTTATTGCAGCCTCTCGAAGACGTGGCGAAAGAGGATCGTCCCAGGTGTCCTTGGAGGGATGGTCTCTTCCTGCTTCCTGAAAGGACTCTCTTATGAGCATCACTCCTCGTTGCTTGGCAGGTGAAGCCAGGCCGATGGGGTCATAGAACCCTGCGATCTGACTCAGCAGCATGCGTTGGTTGAGAGGGTCGGGAGTGCTGCCTCTGATCTCATCCTCTCGTAGATCCAGACCGGTCCTCATCTTTCCTCGCCTCCTTGAGAAGTTCACCGACGTCAGCACACGGAGTTTGTCAGATTCAGGCTCATATCCCAATTCCAATGCCTTATTCTCCTCGTCCCGCATCTGGTTGGGGAGTATCAGGGTCTTGGGTTCTGTTGACCTGACATTGCTGGGGTCAGTGGGTTTTCCACTCCTCCCACTTTGGCCTGTCAGGACCCAGGGCTTGAGGGAGAAGCCACCTGCTTTTAGGATCTCTTCCACTCCTTCGGTCATCCTAATCAGAGTTTGGAGATCATCATGCGACGTCAAGATGTCATCCACATAGCAGTCCTCTGTCAGGATCCGGCGCTCTTCAACCATGGATGTGAACTGAGGCAGGTTTGCCGTCTCTCTCAAGGCAACCTGAGCGATGCATCCGGCAATCACACCGTTTTCATCTTCGGGGTTATCCCTCCAGAGGAATCGATGGAGGTGGACCTCCTCGTCCTTCAGCCACACTGATTAATACATTTTCTTAACATCGCCAAGAGCAGCATACAATCTGCTCCTGAATCTCAGCAGGACACCTCGGATTGGGTTGAGGACATCAGGGCCTTTGTGCAGGAGGTTGTTCAGGCTCAACCCTTTAAACTCATGGCTACTGTTCCAGACTATCCTCACTGGCGTTGAGCTAGAATGAGGATTCGGGCCAACCAGATGGCTGATGTACCAGATTGGGCCGTTCCAGCACTTGATCTCTTCCTTCGTGAACTTGATGGCTGCTCCTCTTGATACCATCTCGCGGATCTGCTCTCCATATGCCGCTTTCTCACAGGTTCTCTTGCCAGCCGAGCCTCGGTGTTCAGGAAGGTTGCTCCAACTGCTCGGCGGTTATCTGGCAGAATCGCTGTGCTTACTTTCCATGGGTAGGCTGCATCCCAGTGTGGGGCGTCGCTGTGTTTGTCCGCTAGCACATAAGAGAGGCAGTCCTTTATCTTTTCTAAGTCCCTTTCTTCTCCAAGGGTCATCTCTTTGCCTCCCCGAGGACACTTGCTGCACTTGCAGCTTCCGCATTTCGGGTCACACGCTGCTCCAATACTATCCCACTTGAACCACTCAAACACCTCCTTGTTCGTGGCAGTGGTGCTGCTGAGGGTCACTTCTTCCATCCTTGTTGGGTCCTCACTCAGGTCTTTGGTGTCCACAAGGACCTCCTTGTACACTCTTGAGGATGTTCTCATAAACCTTGCAAAGTGAGTTTCAGACTGGTGCAGCGTTAGGTCGACCACCTCGAAGAGATCAGGGTGAGTACCGCCAACAGTTTTGCCCAATGGGCCGTCCCAGAGGACTAGATCTCCCTCCAACTTGAACGGCTGTGGAACTAGACGACCTTCCCTGTGGCTGATCAAAAGATCAATGTTCTCAGGGCGGACCAGCTCTTCTGCAGCGACGCCATGAAAGATCTTTGGAGAGGAGATAGGCTGCAGGTGTCATTGGAGGTATTTAGAGACTGCCTTGTCACCTATCAGAGAGCCATGAAGGAAGATAAAAGTCAGTATCTCTCCAAGCTCATTAATAACAATAGCCACCGCCCTGGTATCTTGTTCAGTACTATAAACTCTGTTAAAAATCCAGTCCCTGCTGTATTGAATGATGCTTCAGTTAATACATGCAATGTATTTAAACAATATTTTATTGATAAGGTTCTGTCTGTTAGGCAAACTATCATACCAGCCCCTGTTGTCACTACTCCCTCCCAAGCGACACAATGTGTGCTGGAGAATTTTGAGGTGGTTTCTTTTGTTGATCTCAAAAAAGCTGGTCATGAGTTGAAGCCAACCTCCTGTCCTCTAGATGCTGTTCCTGCTAGGATTCTGAAAGAAGCCATCGACATCGTAGGCCCTTTCCTTGTCTCCTTCATGAATTGCTGTCTTAGTCTAGGCGTTGTTCCCACTCCTTTCAAGCACGCCATTGTTAGACTGCTACTTAAGAAACCAAACCTTGATCCTTCAGTACTGTCTAATTTCCGCCCCATATCCCACCTGTCATTTTTGTCTAAGCTTATGGAAAAGCTTGTCTTCTCCCAGCTTCAGTCATACCTCAATCTGTATGGTATGGGGGACAAATTTCAATCTGGCTTTAGGTCTAGACATAGTACAGAGTCAGCCATAATGACATTCTCAGAGCCTTGGATAATAAAAACTCAGTGGTTCTGGTGCTGCTTGACCTTACCGCTGCTTTTGACACCGTGGACCTCGCAATCCTTATCTCCCGTCTACAACATGTTGTGGGTCTGCAGGGCACGGTGCTCAACTGGTTCTCGTCATATCTTACCAACAGAACATTCTCAGTAATGCTTGATGACTTCTCCTCCACAGCTGCCCCTTTATCATCTGGTGTGCCCCAGGGTTCTATTCTTGGTCCTATCCTGTTCTCCCTTTATATGCTGCCACTTGGTCAACTAATTTCAAAACACAACGTACAATTTCATTTCTATGCTGACGACCTTCAAGTCTATCTTCCTGTAGTTTTGAACAATCATTCAGCACTAGACCCCCTCCATAACTGCACCCAGGACATTAAACAGTGGCTTTCTCAAAACTTTCTTCATTTAAATGAAGGTAAGACCGAGTATATACTGTTCACCCCAGACTCACCTTGGAGCTCTCTCAGTTTTGGCCTCCTCACGCCCCAGTTTGCATCCACTGTTCGTAACCTGGGTGTTGCTTTCGACAATAGATTGCATTTTGACAAAGAGATTGGTGCAGTCGTTAAGATTAGCTTTTCCCAGCTAAGGCTCCTTAGTAAGGTGAAATCATTCCTGTCCCGTGCTGATCTAGAAAAAGCCATTCATGCCTTTATCAGCTCAAGGCTAGATTACTGTAATGTCCTCTACATTGGGCTTAACCAATCACTTCTCAACCGTCTTCAGATGGTTCAAAACGCAGCAGCGCGTCTCCTTACCAATACCCATAAACATTTACACATCACCCCCGTCCTCTGCTCACTTCACTGGCTCCCGGTACGGTTTAGGGTGGAGTATAAGGTTCTGATGTTTGTTTATAAGGCCATCAATGGTCTGGCCTCGGCATATCTCTCCGAGCTGGTCACTGTATACCAACCTGCCAGAACCCTCCGCTCCTCTCAGAGCATTTCTTTGATTATCCCTAAGTTTAGATGCACAAAGTTTGGAGGCCGATCTTTTGCCATCCAGGGACCTACTTTGTGGAATGCCTTACCTACTCCCCTTCGTAACATAACTGTGTTTAGTGTTTTTAAATCGCAGTTAAAAACGTTTCTTTTCAGGAAGGCTTTCAACACGTAACCACCTTTTCTGTGTTTTTAGTCGTTGTGTTAGTTACTTTGTTTTAACTGTTTAAATTAGCTTTAACTTGCAATTCTTATATCCTGTTGCCTTTTTTATGTGTTTTATGGAAAGCGCTTTGTGCACCTTTCTGGTTGTTGTAAAGGCGCTATATAAATAAAAATTGATTGATTGATTGATTGATCTTTTGCAGTTGTTGCGGAGTGACAGGCTGACTTATCTCCGCAATACTCTCCAGGCTGTAGCAGAGCAGTTTGTGTTCCATTACCATCCCCTTGGTGGTCTTCACTCTTAGTCGCAGGGAGTACCTCTTGGTTGTGATTGTCGTTCTCATCCCTCCTATTCCATGGACAATTAACTTGATGCGCTCACCAATTAGTCCAAGGCGCTGGGCAGCGTTGTTTGTTATGTAGTTGGTGTCAGAGGAAGGGTAAATAAGAGTGCCTATCAGCTGGCCTGAGTTAGTTGTCACTTCCAGTAACATCATTATTTCTGGGTACTCTCAGTCCACGTCCAGTAGTGCAGATCGTGGTTGAGGCTTTGTTGGAAAATGCCTTCCTGAATTCTGCTCTTAATTCCGGAGTGACTTTCGCCAGGAGCTCTTCTTGCTTGCTGGTCAGCTCGAGGCCTTTTCTCTCCACCCTTTTGGTACCTTGCAGCTCGCTGCCAGCGTCTTTCTCTTGAACGATGGACTTGGGGCAGAGCAGATAGTGGTGAGGCTCTTCTTTGCGGCAGTCCATTTTACTGCAGAGGAACTTCGGGTTGCAGCGGCCATCCAGAACCGATCCTGACCTCCCTGGGGCCCTAAGCAAACTTCTGTTAAGGGGCCCTCCTACCTGACCCATGAGCCATGGAAACCATTTGCCATTGCCACACAGTCACACATGACACCCCAGTGCTCCCAGTCCCACTACAATCCTCCCTCCTTCAACTAGTACTAATGAAAATGTAATTCCGGATATCAGAAATAGACATTGTTACTAGAAAAAGTACATTCTTGATATCAAGGATTCACATTTTAAATAGTACAAATTTAATTATTGATATAAAAAATGCATCCTGTGAATGAATAAAAGCTAAAATGGCTTGTCACTGTGTTTTAAATGATAATCGCAATACTTGATGGTTATTATTTACTGAGGGACGTGTATTCATATTGACCAGTATGTTCAGCCAATCAACATATTAAATACAATATAGCCTATAAATCAATAGTCAATGTCAATACATTGCTTTCCATCTTGCTTTATTGCAGAGTTGTGACTAAACTGACTTGGAGACTAATTGTCTTGTTTTAAATATGCGCCTATAATGAGGAGTGCCATCACGCCCATATTGTACTGGTCCCCACAGATGTTTCTGCTGGAAAGTGCGCGTTTCATTTTGTGCACGTGCATGAACGCATGTTAACGCGCGACGCGGTTATCTTTTCCGAGCTGCAATTTATAAACAAACACCGTTCGTTGCCCTTTGTCGTTTATCAAACGTAATAAATAGTTGTATTTCACTCTCACTTTTTTGGGGGGGGGGGCGAAACAGACCAAAAGACGCACTGCCCAGCTTAGCAAGACAGACAGACAGACAAACTAGAGAGAGATGCACATCAACTTAACTTTACTGTTCTTTGCTGACATCAAACTTGGAGAGGAGAGAACACAAGTCTACCTGATTGCTGTTCCCGCAATTCACTCTCATGGTGTGTGTTTTTTCTCTCTCTCTCTCTCTTTGTGACCAGAAGGATAGTTCCACTTAATTTTCTCATCGATGTTGTAAACTTTGATTGACGCGCTATGACACGAGGGTAAGCGGGGCCTTGAGAAATTTGTGGGGCCCTATGCAGCTTGTGTAGTGTGCGTATAGGGCTGATCGGCTCTGTGGCCATCCTTTAGGTGGAAGCACAGGCACCGATTGCATATCCCATTGGTCTTTAGATGGGACTTTCTCCTCTGGAGATCCATCTCCCTGAAGGCTTTGCAGGCAAACAGCCTGCCAGTGTGTGTCTCATCAGCACAGGCAGTGCACGAGCCCAAGCGTGGCTTCGACTGAGACTCTTCGGCCTGAGGTAGCTTTGGAGAACGCTTTCTTGACTCCTCTTTCTGGCTGATCTGCCGGGCCTTTCATTGAGGAGCTTCCCTTTCTAGGGCTTACCTCCAGCTGATCCAGCTCCTCCAGGATTGCCTCCTGCTTCTTCAGGAAGCGCAGTAAGCAGTCGAAGTGGTTATGTGGAGCAAAACCATACACAGGCTCAGTCTTGTGAGCAATCCATTTCTCCTTCAGAGAGCTTGGTAGCTTGCTTTCAAGGGACTGCGCTACCCAACGGTTCTTTATAACCTCCTCTTCTCCCATGATCACAAGGTTACTCCACTGCTTGGATAAGCTCAATTGCTTTCCTAGGGTTGTCTCTCTTTACGGGGGTAGGCCCTGAACCTCCTCGGATATCTTCAGGACGATTTTCGCCTTGTTCCCGAAGCGGTTGTCGAGGCGCCTGAACATTTCATCCGCCGATGCACAGCTGGACAGAACCAAGTCTTCACCCTGTCGCCGAGACTTGCCAGGAGGTGGAACCTTGTAACACCAGCCGTCCTCTGTGGGTTTTCCAGCTGTTCCAGTTCTTCCCACTCAGCCTTCCACCGATAGTAGTCGGTCATGTCTCCTGAGAACGTGGGCAGGCGTGTTCTTTCAAGACTGATCTGTGGTCTGAAGCCGTACACCTCGGGATGCAGGCCAGGGATACTTTGTGGTGGTGCATATGGAAACGCAGGTGCTCCAGTACTGGGTACAGGTGTTACACTGGGGATTTGGGGCTGCGTGCCAGTTCTAGTGACTTGCTATGCTCTTCATCAGTACCTGCTTCTTCAACCTCTTCTCCCCCGTCGACCTCTTCTGTCCGCTTCAACTTTTGCCAGCTCCGCACCCAGTCATGCAGTCTGTTGACCAGCTTGTATAGCTGCTGCTTATACACTGTTGTCTTGGCTCCAGGGACAAGACCTTCCCATTCAAGCACCTTCTGCTCAAGCATTTTGATTCTCTCCACCAGGCCCTCTCTCAGGACTTGAAAGTCTTCCTCCGACAACTCCTTCATATAATGTTCTCCACTTCAGTACATTTCTCCTCTGCACCGTCGGCATACAATTTAAGGTCGACATAAAGATGGTAACCAACCAGAATGCCTATTACCGCCGCGCCAGCTGGCGTGGCAAAACTACCGCGGCAAAAATAAACCAGTCGCATTTCAAAGTCATTCCCGAAATGACCGCTAGGTGGCACAATGGGATATTGTGCAAAACAGCAGCAATTGCTGCATTTTTTTCAATTGCCGTAAGTGGGATTAAAGTAAATTAACAGTAAGTATGAAATACTACAACTATGGTAAACAGAATAGAACATTTTACAAGGCCAGAAAAATAGAATAACAAGTTAAAAATAGAGACGATAACAATATAACCTGTATTTCATATTGTAGGCCTAGACGTCGGTGGGCGACAAGCCTATTCCACGGGGAGCAGTGCGATAAAAAAACACACACAAAAAACCCCCCACAAAAACAAATTTAATACCAAAAATAACAAACAAAAGTAAATTATGTGCAATGAAGCAGATTATTTGTACTATTCTATTGAGGAATGAGACGAATGAAGAGCGCTTCTCGCTCGTGTGAGCGAACACACATTGGAACGTTTGGGCGTTTCGCAACGAGTAAAGTCATGGCCGAGTGGTAGAACGTACGTTTCGATCATTTAGATGACACGGGTTCAAATCCCGAACCAACTTGGACTACTGTAATTTTTATATTAGCCTACTAATGCATTTTATAGCCTATTATTGATGCAGAGAGATTTGTCTAGTTCTAAAACTCTGTTACACCATATGCTTATATTTATCAAATAAAATTACCATGCATTTCCATTTTACACTAAGGAACAAATATTATACAATGACTTTACTTCTGTAGCCTATAATAATTCCAATCGTAATTTCAAAAGCAGTTTTGTAAAAAAATAAAAATATATAATATATATATATATATATATATATATATCTCAATACTAATTCGATAGACCATATAAAATATATAAAATAAAGATATGCAACAGGCACGTTTAAACGACAAACAATAAAATCAGAACCATTATTCTGTTACGTTCATGGTTCCAGTGGCAGTAATGCATGCACGGCTTTTCAAAATGTCACAAAACGTTTTGAGATTGTTTTGAATTAAATATTGAAGTGTTTTGGCACACCACGACGAGTGGCGCTATGCATTGTTCTAAAGCCAGGTTTTATTCTGGCATGTTGAATTAGTGTTCGACAAACGCGGCGGCGCGTTCATTTGGATTTATTTTTCTCATAACAGCTAAAATAACTTAATAGGCTACTCTGTAATTGTTTGGTCATACAGATAAGAGTAGAGTAGCCTACATCGTTCAAAACTGTAAACTTTTATTCATATTAGGCTAACAATAAAAGATTGTCTGTTATCTCTGTCTGCGGGAACTGCGCGTCACAAAATGAACCATAAGCCACTTGCCTCAGCTCAGTCACGATACGAAATCGGCTATGGGGCGCCGTTTGTAAAGCGGCTCACGTTGAAAATAACAGCAACATTTTGTCACATTTAGCTTCAAACAATGTTTAAAAAACTGGTATGAATTTTTGACGGTCACTTTTTAGCACATTTACAACAATATTTGTCAACTTAGAGATATTTTAAATAGTTAAATCTAAATATTAAATGTTACACCTAAATGCTAAATCTAATTCTAAATGTTAAATCTAAATCTAAATGTTAAATCTAAATCTAAATATTAAATCTAAATATTAAATATAAATGTTAAATCTAAATGTTAAATCTAAATATTAAATCTAAATATTAAATCTAAATGTTAAATCTAAATGTTAAATCTAAATCTCTAAATCTAAATGTTAAATCTAAATGCTAAATCTAAATCTAAATGTTAAATCTAAATATTAAATCTAAATTTAAATGTTAAATCTAAATCTAAATGTTAAATCTAAATGTTAAATCTAAATCTAAATGTTAAATCTAAATGTTAAATCTAAATCTAAATCTAAATGTTGAATCTAAATGTTTCGGGTGAAACTAAATATTTAACTAATATGCAAATTCAAAATGCCGGGAACCAGAAGTGCCAAAATAAAAGCTCGAGGAGGTCAGTGTGTGTTTATAGCATGGTTTATAGTGTCAAATAACGAATAAAAACCATCTCATCCGAGGAGATGGACTCTTGGACATGGATTATCGTGATAATAACTACCTAAAATAATAAACACGTTTGGAGAAACTGTATTTGAAGAGTAGGCTAGTGTCACTTTTATGAAAAGTGCGGGACTTATGAGTAGAGTAGCCTACATCGTTCAAAACTGTAAACTTTTATTCATATTAGGCTAACGACAAAAGTTTGTCTGTCGTCTCTGTCTCCGGGAACTGCGCGTCACAAAAAATGAACCGAACGCCACTTGCCTCAGCTCAGTCACGATACGAAATCGGCTATGTCTAAAGCCTGATTATGTAATCCATATGAAACCGAGAGGTACAGAGGATCTACTCAAACATGTTTACTGTAGCTATCATGTGAGCGCTTCCCAATGAGGAAAGGACAAGGAAAGGGTGAAAATCTCGCTCTAATTAAATCTAGGCTAAATCGCCCTGAATTAAATAGCAAAAACAGATCAAATAAATGTATTTGTCAATGTTGCGATATTGTTTCATTTAAGTTCATAATTATTCTATAAATGTTATATAGTTTAACAGCAGCACGAAGCTGTGGTTCGAGATTTATTTGAATTAAAAAAAAGAATTTTTTTTTAACTTTATTCACAAATCGCACCCTGGTTGTAAGGATTCAAAGATCCCTGTGGAATTTAATTTTGAGTTGAACATTTTGTTCATGACAACAAATGAACATGCGTTTGAAGATTGGATTTAGTTTTGCTTGGAAAAAGCTGGCCCAAACTGAAGTAGTGTTTTAATTCTTCAATTATTGAAATAATTAAATATTTAGTAATAAACATTTATGACAGAAATATTACTACATAGCCTAAATTATTTAGTTCCTTCATTATCAACACTTGAATAGCCTATTGCTAATGTCTAGAATAGCGATTTAAGTGTGAATTGCAAACTCTTTGTTTTGTTTTGCAAACTCAGATAGCCTGTCGGGGGTTTGGAGAAGGCAGTTGCTTTATCGTGGGGGTGCAGGACAAGAGGTGTTAATGTTCCGTCTTTCATATGGAGAGTGTCGGATAGCCAGCCTGATGAGCAGGCAAAGGCAAAATTCTTTTAAGGATAAATCTCAAAATCTCCAAAAGTCCATATGTAGGCCCTATATCTTATTAAATTATAAATATTGTAGTTTTATTTATTGTATTTAAAGGTTTTCCACACACAATTTCAATTTAGCAGATACAGAGCTCTTTAATTCGAGATCAACCTCGTTATATTGTAAGGTGAATTCAGCAAGGCATGCTGTATCTTTGAAGCAACAAAGACTATTTGTTACAGTTTTTTCTTTCGTGATTTGTGTGGATGACACGCAGCGACATATACAGTATTATCAGCTGTATGGTGTGTTTTTACCCTGAAATGTTTAATTTCGAGAGAGACCTGGCGCGCGCAGTGAGGGAGACAAAAGAAACGTACTAAAAAGAGATCCAGCGCGAGAGAGAGGCAAAGAAAAACGCCTGTTCTTAATTTATGTTGCTTTGAACTATTTTCGTTTTGTACCGTTTTAATTTTTTAACTTAGCTGCAATTTCTTTGACAATAGAAATTTAAAATGTTGCACAAATAAGATTCTGTGTTTCTTATTTTGCATCGCAAAGGTAATAACCTCTATCGATGCAACCCTGTTTTAAATAAATAAACTTTCCCGACACTTTATGTAAACCTTGAAATGTGCGATGGGTTTTCAAACTTAATTAATTTTATTTTTATTTTACATTTTCATTGTTTATTTTTTTAATTGAAAGCAATACTGAAAGTATTTTTCTGATTTGTTCGAACTGTTTTGAAAAATGTCTTCCGTTGCTATGGCCGGGTATCACTGTCAGTCATCTCAATTTCGTGAATGAGGGGACTTCCGGGTTGGAGAGGATGTGACAAGTCGCATAGCTCGGTCTCTCTGCCGAATTTAATCCAAACATAAACGCTTAAACCCAAATACAAAGAAAATAGACGCGGTGAAAGATGTCCAAACAGTCAAAGAACTCTGGCTCGGGCAAATCCTCGACAAGTAAGCAATCTAAAATAACAGATTATGCCTCTCCAGGGAACGTGGCGGCCCAAGCTAGCGCTGCTAGGCTAACGAGGGCAGAGACTGATGACGCCCGAAAAGACAACACACTTGAAAGGGTGATTGAGAAGCTGGATGATGTGTGCCGTAGTGTGGAGAGATGGAGAGCTGAAATGAGGGCTGAGATTGTCGCTCTGAGGACTGACCTGGGAGGAGTAGAGAGGCGTATCCAGACCGCAGAAGCCCGCATCAGCGATACAGAAGACGAACTCCCCGAGTTGAGAGAGCTAAAGGCCTTGAAAGCGGAGGTGGCTCAGATACGCAAGGAAAATGCTCAGTTGCGGGCTGAAAACGCGACTATAAAAAGAAAGCTCATTTATCTCGAGTCACAGGGACGCAGAAAGAATCTCAGACTCGTGGGAATTCCGGAGGGAGAGGAACCAGCAGAGGTTGAGGGCTTCCTCGAATCGTTGATCCAGGAGCTGGTAGAGGTTCCTCAGGTGATAATAGAACGGGCGCACAGGCTTGGCGCGAGAAGAGGAGATGCGGATCCCCCGCGCGGCTTCATAATGAGATTCCTGAATTTCCAGGACAAGGAGCGAGTCATGAGCGCCGCCAGGCTTAAGAAAAACATCCAGTACAAGGGGAAGAAGATCTACTTTTCCCAGGATGTACCGTACCCCATTCGTCAACAGCGAGCAGAATTCCAGCAGGCTTGCGAGGAATTATGAAGAAGGAAACTAAGACATGGTTTCGCCTTCCCCGCAACATTGCTGTTGACATACGAAGGAAAGACATACGTGTTTAAATCGCCAATGGAAGCTGAGTGCCTCCTGAAAAAAATGCAACAAAGCAACGCAAAGGACTGAGCAGATGGACTGAAAGAGATCCGCCAATATGGGGTATGTGAGTTTATGTCTACGACACTTTTCTGTTCTGAAGCTGCCCAGAAAGTAGCTATATGGCCTTTTTTTTTCTTTTTTCTATGTTCTGGGGCAAATGAGACTCAGATGATTACATTACCTCCCTTATTTGGGTAATTATCTGATACAACGCATCTGAGTTACTGGTCACTTATAATCAAATACCCTATTATTGGCTTTGTAATCATAATTCTTTCACCAGGCTATGTGTCAACAGATATATACGGGTTATATACATAAATGTGGAGGGTTGGGCTTCAGGAAATTCAATATATTACTAATGAAGGCAGCAGAGCATAGAGGCATACTTATGTTTTCATGGACTGGATGGTTACCATTAGTCTGGGTATGGAGGGCCCTCATTAAGAGATGGCTCCGCCTCCAAGTTTTGATCTTTTAGTTGATCAGGTTTTGGAATCGTCACACGTTTTTTGTACGAATCCTTTTTTTTTTTTGCTGTTTTTCTTTTTCTATGTTAATTGTTGTTGCTGTTCTTGTTCTAATGTGTTCTGTTTGACCAGAGAGTTTTACCATATGGAAGTTTCAATGGTGGTGAATTCAAATCAAGGGAAACAATGGCATCTGACAAGATACGAGTAGCATCCTTTAATGTTAACGGCATATTAAACCCAATCAAACGGTCAAGAATACTAATGAAAATGAGGAAAGAAAAATAGACATTATATACTTGCAAGAAACCCATTTAAATGATTCAGAACATCAAAAACTAATTAAACTCGGTTATAATAAACTGTATTTTTCCTCGTTCAAGGGTAGACATAAGAGGGGTGTTGCAATATTGATTTCAAGCCGAATAACTTTCGAACAGATCCTTGAGTATAAAGATAAAGAGGGCAGACTAGTACTCGTTAAGGGTGCTATTAATGGAGAGGTGTTTACTTTTCTAAATGTATATGCTCCACCAATGAGCGATTTCATTTTCTATACTCATGTTATAGACTTGATTGTAAACCACTCTGAGGGAACCCTTATCTGTGGCAGAGATTGGAATCTTCACCTCCAGCCTACACTGGATGTGTCAAATTCCAAAAACTTAGGAAAAACGATAAACCACAAATTCCGCAAATTGATAAAAAACATAGGACTGATTGACATCTGGAGAGAGATGAATCCCAATGTCCGCCAATACACCCACTTCTCTAACCCACATACAAATATATACTAGAATAGACTACTTTTTTGTTTTCAATAAGGACAGATCAAAAATTATGGAGGTGGACATAGGTACAATAGACCTGAGTGACCACGCCCCCATCTACATTACTATAGAACTGGAGAAAAAATGTAAAAATACTCTCTGGCGGTTTAATGCTAGTCTGCTTACTGACCCTCAGATGAAGAAAAAGCTATCAGATGACGGCAAAATTTACTTAGAGGAAAATGATAATGGTGAAACTTCTCCACCCATCCTCTGGGATGCTGCTAAGTCAGTTTTGAGGGGTAAAATTATCGCCATCACCTCATCCAAGAAGAAACAAAGACAGAAAAAACTGAACGATCTGCAGGACAGACTAAAACAGTTAGAGATCAATCATGCAAAGAATAGAAATCCCCAGTTGCTACAGGAAATTAAAAAGATAAGAGACGACATTAATGAGCTGACCACACAGGAAATAATCAAGAAAATGCTCTTTACCAAACAAAGATGTTATGAATCTGGATCAAAATTTACTAAACTACTAGCTTGGAAAATTAGAAAACAACAAGCTGAAAGAGCAATCTTTAAAATAGGAGACGGTCAGAATGGTGTAATTTTAACAAAACAAGACCAAATTCAATCAATATTTGAATCTTTCTATAAAAAGCTTTTCTATAGAATTTCAATAGATAAGGAAGATGAAATAGACTCTTTTCTGGAAACTCTTAACTTGCCTGTTATGACGGAAGAACAAAATAAAAAACTGGGGTCTGAAATTACTGCTCTAGAAATACAGAATGCAATCAAGAGATTCAAAAACAATAAGTCTCCGGGGAGTGATGGGTTCACCTCCGAGTGGTATAAAGCATTGAAAGAAACACTTACTCCCCTGCTTTTAACAACCTTTAATTGGGCACTTAAACAAGCTCAGACCTTCCCAAGTTGAAAAGAAGCCATTATTTCTCTAATACCCAAAGAAGGGAAAGATCGACTCGACTGTGCATCTTATAGACCAATTTCGATTCTGAATGTGGATTATCGTATATACACCTCAATTATGTCCAAAAGAATGGAACAAATACTCCCAAATTTAATTCATAACGATCAAACAGGGTTTATTAATAATAGACAAACTCAGGACAACATAAGACGATCTTTACACATAATGAATTATGTACAAAAACACCAAAATGAAGCTGTCATAATTAGTTTGGACGCTGAGAAAGCCTTTGACTCCATTAACTGGCTCTATCTATTCAAAGTATTAAACAAATTCCAAATGGATGACCAAATAATTAGAAATATAGGGGCTCTCTACGATGGTCCAACTTCAAGAATCAAAATTAACGGCCACTTAACAGATTCAATGATTCTGGAAAGAGGGGTGAGGCAGGGCTGTGCCTGGTCCCCCCTTCTGTTTGCTTTATACTTAGAACCATTGGCCCAATATATTAGACAATCAAACACTATCCATGGTGTTATAATCGATGGGATCGAACATAAAATTGCATGCTACGCAGATGATGTCCTATTGTTCTTGACTAAACCAGAAATTTCTATACCTAATGTGATGCATTTCCTCAAAGATATTGGTCCAATGTCTGGATACAAATTTGGCGCAATGGATAAGACACATGCCTTTGGTGTGAGAGACCCGGGTTCGAATCCACTGTGAGACACCAATGTGTCCCTGAGCAAGACACTTAACCCCTAGTTGCTCCAGAGGCGTGTGACCTCTGACATAATTAGCAATTGTAAGTCGCTTTGGATAAAAGCGTCAGCTAAATGAATAAATGTAAATTTAATATGCAGAAGACCGAAATTCTTTCCTACTGGAGACCTCCGCTGATTTTTAGAAAGACTTACCCATTTAAATGGCAAGCAGAATCTCTCAAATATTTAGGTGTAATTCTTCATAAAGATTTATCAAAAATTCTATAGAAAAACTACACCCCTCTTTTTTCCAATATAAAGAAGGACCTTGAAAAATGGAATCTTATTCCATACTTAACCCCCTGAGGTCGACGGTATCGCCGGCGATACCAGCTCGCTTTTTTTTATCAGTGTAAAAGAAACTCATAAATACTCTGTTGACTTTGATTTTCCATAGGAGTTTCGTACATCAATCGATTCTGTTAAATGTGTATTATTTTTGTGTATACTCACAATAAAAACAAAGTGTTGTGCTTTTTGCCAAATAAAGAAAAATAAACACGAAGCGAGTTCTGCCTTCTCTCTGCCAGTGTAGTCCATTCTGAAACGCGTCCGAAAATGAACAATAACTCAGCGAATACTCAGTCAAACAGACATACAGACACACAGGCATGAAGCTTGAATTCTCTTCTTTTAAATGAAGTAATTTATATAAAAAACAAATATTCTCATCTTGTGAAATCTGTATTAAAAGAGAGCGATTCCAGTCGACCTCATTACAGCTAATTCAGATGTAATGTGACACGCCCACGGAGAGCGCGCGCTATTCAAACGCAAATGGCTGAGGCAATCCTGTGAACGCCCCCATCAGCTCGAGAAAACACACAAGTTTATTTAGATCATTACTTGTTTACACCGTCTTGCAGCGCTGTGAGGAATAATAATAATGGAAAATGTCCCTCAAAAGTGCGGGTATATCGAGGAGCGAGCTGAGGAATACTAGTAAGTTTTTTCCTTCTCACGTGAATTTCTTCACGTGGGTTTCTGTTTATGAATGAATAAACGGCAGAGATGCGCGCTGTTTACCACAGCTGGCAAAGACAGTTTAAATTTAAATCGCGTGTGTGAATGAATGATGATGTTTTAGCAAACTGTATTGCTATACTGAGATGAGTAAAAATCGACTGAATGTTGAAATAAAATGTAGGCTATTTGTATAAGCAACGTATTAAACTGCAAATTAACAATATGCCCTAATATTTCATGAAAACAACGTTACAGTCAGACGAAATATGAAAGACAACATTTTGTTTAGTAGATTTGGGTACAGTTTTTACTGTAGAATATACTGCCACATCAAATAAGCTTTTGTTTAGCAATTTCTATATATAAAATACTATTTTTGTCAAAAATAAAGTCATCAACTAAGATGTTAGCTGTTCCAATGTTGGCTATATTCAAACTAATGAATACATAGATAAAATGTAGGCCTATAATCATTTTTTTTACAAAGAAAGAGTACACTTGAAATATTGTTGAAATTGTAATTATTGTTGTAATTGTAACCGTTTTAATAAAATAGCAAAACATATTTACAAGATAGATGTAAGCAAAATCTTAAATGGTCAATATAAGTCTTCTTCTAAATATATCTTTTGTCCTTGCATTGTGGCTCAGTCAGTGTCACACCTGAATGAATGGCTAATTATGCAGAGTGGGTGGGACATTGTATTCTAAGGTGTAAACCACTCCTCGTTCACGCCCCCCTCGCATATTGGCTTTCCAAGCAAAACCTGTTTTACATCAATTTAAATCAATGTATGGTTTTATGTGAACGATAAAGCAAGACTATTTTCACATAATTTTGAAGAAAAAACTATAGGCGACGACATCCATTAGTCAAAAGTCTTATTGCCACATATTTAGTATGTGTTTTGTGGCCTTATTTCAAAAACTTTAATTTTTATTTTTTTCGATAACCACGCATAAACATTATTCTCTCAAAAATGAAAACATGTACATACATGTGGCTCACATATTATTGTAGTCCTGTTTGTGCTATATAGAGTGAATTTACACCTTTGCCATTAATATGTTTATAAGCAACTGAAAAAAGCACAAATGTCAGAGCATGTCAGAACACCCCCAGGGCCCAAAAAAACGCTCAGACTCCAGAGGGTTAAGTCTAAGTCAAAGGATTGAAACAATTAAAATGAACGTTTTGCCCAGATTTCTCTACTTGTTCCAGACTCTCCCAGTTTCCATTCCCAATCGCTTATTCGATGAGTGGAATAAAACAATCTCAAGATTTGTATGGCAAGGCAAAAAACCTTGCATCCGATTTAAAACCTTACAACTTTCAAAAGAAAAAGGTGGATGGGGTTTACCTTGTCTGAAAGATTACTTTATCTGAGCACAAATCAGAGCATTGCTGTACTGGTGTGATTCGAAATATGAAGCTCAGTGGAAAAATATTGAATGTAGTGTTTTGCCGGAGGTCCCTGTTCAGGCCTTATTTGCAGACAATAAACGGCTGAGTCATTTGGATGAAATTGAGAATCCATGGGTAAAATCGGTGCTTACAACCTGGAAAAAGCTGATCAAAACATACAAACTAAACAAAGATGTTAAAATCTTAAGCTGGTTGGCTTATGACCAAGGTTTTGTACCAAACAGAACCGACCGGAGATTTAACCCTCTGAGGTCTGAGGGGTTTTTGGGGTCCTTGAGATGTTCTGACATGCCCTGACATTTGTGCTTTTTTCAGTTGCTTATAAACATATTAATGGCAAAAAAAAATTACACACTATTTAGCACAAACAGGGCTACCATAATATGTGAGCAACAAGAATGTACATGTCTGCATTTTTGAGAGAATAATGTTTATGCGTGGTTATTGAAAAAACTAAAAACTAAAGTTTCTGAAATAAGGCCATAAAACACATACTAAATATGTGCCAATAAGACTTTTGTCTAATAGATGTCATTGCCTAGTGTTTTTTCTTCAAAATGATGTGAAAATCATCCTGCCCTTATCATTCACATAACACAATACATTGATTTGAATTTTGCAAAGCACTTTCTGTTTGCAAAGGCAATATGCGGAGTGGGCGTCAACGATCATGCATATTTAGTGGTTCACACCTTAGGAGACAATGGGGCCTGCATACTTAATGACCCTTTCATTCAGGTGAGTCACTGAGCCACAAGAATGCAAGAGCAACAGTTGGAAGCATCTCAATTATTTTTTATTTTTCCACATAGTGTGCTTGCAATTTGGCCTATAATATCCAAGGAAAACATGTCTAGTAATTGTGCAGTTAATTCTCATACTGTATTTTCAGTTTTGGAATATTTATCCTCTCCCCAAATTTGTCACTAATAAAACACAATAAAAATTATTTAAAGAAAAGGCTTATTACCTTATTACCTTTCAATAGTTTGTTTACATCTACCTTGTAAATATATTTTTTTATTAAAAAGGTTACAATTACAACAACAATTCAAGTGTAATCTTTCTTTGTAAAAACTAAAGTATACATTTTATCATACATATTTCAAAGTTAAGGATTTGATTGATTATTTGATTACTTTATTTTTGACAAAACATACTATATTTAACATGAGCAAATATTGGCAAACAAATATTGGCTTATTTGAGTTGGCAGATATTTTACAGTAAAAATGTATAATCTATCCAAAACTAATCAACGAAATGTTGTCTTTCATATGTCTGTAACATAGGTCTTTCGTTTTTATTATAAGAAATATAAATGTTAATTTGCAGTTTAATACGTTGCTTATACAAATACATTTTATTTCAACATTTCAGTCGATTTTTACTCAGTATAGCAATACAGTTTGCTAAAACCGAAACATTCATTCACAAACAGAAACGCCTGACTGTAACGTTGTTTTTATGAAATATTAGGGCATATAAATGTTAATTTTCAGTTTACTCATCTCAGTATAGCAATACAGTTTGCTAAAACATCATCATTCATTCACACAGAGACGCAATTTAAATTTAAACTGTCTTTTTGCGAGCTGTGATAAACAGCGCGCATCTCTGCGGCTGCCGTTCATTCATTCACAGAAACGCGATTAACTTGAGAAGGAAAAAAAACTTACTACATATTCGGATCCTCTCTCCTGCAATACCCGCACTCTGAGGTAGATTTTCCGTTATTATTATTCCTCACAGCGCTGCCAGATGGTGTAAACACGTAGGCTACAATGATATGATTAAACTTGTGTTTCCTCGAGCTGATATGGGGGCGTTCACAGGTTTGCCTCAGTAATTTGCGTTTGAATAGCGCGCGCTCTCCGTGGGCGGAGTCACATTACCTTTGAATGAGCTCTAATGAGCTCGACTGGAATCGCTCTCTTTTAACACAGATTTCACAAGATGAGAATATTTTTTTTTATATATAAATTACCTCATTTTAAAGAAGAGAATTCAAGCTTCATGCCTGTGTGACTGTATGCCTGTTTGACTCAGTATTCGTTGAGTTATTGTTCATTTTCGGACGCGTTTCAGAATGGTCTTCACTGACAGAGAGTAGGCAGAACTCGCATCACGTTTATTTTTCTTTATTTGGCAAAAAGCACAACACTTTGTTTTTATTGTGAGTATACACAAAAATAATACACATTTAACAGAATCGATTGATGTATGAAACTTGCTTGTAATATCAAAGTCAACAGAGCAAAATTAATTTCTTTTGAACTGAACTGAAAAAAATCCAGCAAAACGCGTGGGCGCGTTTGTCGACCTCAGAGGGTTAAGGTCTGGGTCACAAAGGGTCTAAAGATTTTTTACCAAATTGAAAAAGAAAACCAAATGAAAAGCTTTGAGTTGAGGGAATCCTTTGGCCTGGAAAAACAGGACTTTTACAGGTATTTACAGACAAGGAGTTATTATAACCAAGAAATTAAACAAAAGGATGACCATTATAACCCTCTGATCGAAATCTTTATTAAGGCATATAAATCAGAACTTTCAAGGGGAATAATATAAAAAATATACAAATGTCTTAACAATTTGGGAATTCATTCGACTCAATATATTAAAAATAAATGGGAAAGAGAAGGCAATTTCACTTTGACTGATGAGGAATGGGAGAATATATGTACAACACAGTGGAGAACCACGAAATCACATGTCTGGAAAGAATTTTGTTTGAAAAGTGTATCTCGTTTCTTCATAACACCTTGTCAAAGCACTCATATTTCACAGGGAAATGCTGAGTGTTGGAGAAAGTGTGGTTGTCAGGAGGCGCATCATTACCATGTGTTCTGGGACTGTTTGGTGATTCAAAAATACTGGTTCGAAATCAACAAAGCGCTGAAAATTGTTTTTGATGTCCCCATTTTACTGGATTTCAGAACTATGTACCTGGGCCTTAAAACTCCTGCCATGGACACAGCCAATGGATATCTCAGGAGTATACTCCTGGCTGCAGGGAAAAAGGCCATTACAAAAAAATGGATGACTCAAACTGCTCCGACAATCAGGGAATGGGTAGACCTTATTATGGACATAAGCAGGGGCGTAGCACCAAATTTTGGGCCCTGGGTACAAACCATCTTGCTGGGCCCCCGTACCAAATACCATAGTGATACCATTGGGTGGGGTATTGCATTTTTATCATAAAAACACTTAAAATGTAAACAAAATAAGCCACACTCTGATTAATATATTTTTGTTTTATTGTCAAAAGTACAAGATAATTGATGATTATTTGTCTGTTTAAAATAAATGCAGACTATAGAATCACAGGGTACACTAACCGCCAAACTAGACATTCAGTCTTTGAATTACGTTTTTAAAATAAGTCATTTTCAATCATTAAGATATGCATTAAACTGAGAACAATCCTGTACTTAATGTAAGAGCGTGCGCGAGCTAATTTGCATAACATTGTGGTAAAATAGGCGCTAACGATCTGTGTTTTCGCGGGTGTTAGATTTTGACAATGGAGGGAAATATACAGTGTTTTCATGTAAACTTCTGACTCTGGGGAGAACTGCAGCAGAAGAGGAGACAAGCTGCGCAGCTGCCTGGAGTGGCAGTGTGTTGAGCTCCCAGCTCCGCCTCCGTCTGCTTCTCACTCCATTATTTACCCAGAAACATTGTTTGCTCGCTATGTAGGTTGTGATACTATAAAGTATTGATATATAATTCAAATAGAGTACGAACATAAATGTATGCTATTCTACCTGGAGTAGATATTTATGTTAAAACAATGTCAATGCTCGATGATGCATTTGGAGCTCACCTTTCTTTTCAAAAAACTGAGTGAGCAACTGCTTGCCCTCATTTGCCTTTCTCTCTTTAATCTTTTCTTTTCGTTTTTGAGCCCCTGATTTTCCTTTCTTAAGGAAAGACATGACTCTTCCCCTGTCTTCCTAGTTCCTATCACGGCTCACTCCAGCTCCTGTCTCATCAACTGATTCACCGACCGCAGGTCCGCAGCAGAAGCACCTGAACTGCGGGTCGTACCATTTACATTGATTCGAGAGGGGTGGTGGGGCCCTGCACAGCATGAAAATGACTTCTTTTATACCAAACCAGTGCCTAACTACAAGTTTAGTTTTGCACAGGAACTTTTTTATTTGTACATAAATGCTATACAAATGTTAGTGCATATATATGTATGTATAGAAAACTGACTTCTAAGGCCCCCCCCCTGCCTCGGACCCTGGGTACTCGGTACCCTTTACCCCCCCTTTACGACGCCCCTGGACATAAGAAAAATGGAAAAAATCACATTCGGATTACATTTACAACTGGACAAATTTGAAAGACTTTGGAACAATTGGGACAATTATACTGATTTACATCTGTCTTAATTTTCTTTTGATACGTTGTTCTTAAGAGGGCCGCACACCGGACGCGCAGCTCAGCGCCGCGCCGCTACGTCTAGGACAACTCTCACCTGAAAATCCGATAACATCAGCAATTTTCTGATTTCTGTAAATAAATATAAAACTAAATGTATATTGCAGCACATGGTGAAGTCCGTATATACATTAACTACGATTTGAGACACATAAATGTACATTTAATATAAAACTATGTAAATGGCGCTCTGTGGCGCAGCAGGATTTTGAACAAGGTCCTGAGCCGCCGCGGACAGACGCCGAAAGGCGCCGCCGGTGTGTGTACTCTCATAGAGAATAATGTGTTCGAATTTAAAAGATGTGGCGCTGCGCGGCGCGCCGCCGAGCTGCGCGTCCGGTGTGCGACCCCCTTTACTCTCTGGTCATGTTTTGTTATGTTTTTGTTTTTTGTTTTTTTTTAAAAACACAAACAAAAAAACACACAAAAAAAATTCGTGAATGATTCACACTAATTTTTCTTTTTTTTTAGCAGATTAAAGACGAGCTTCATCATCTTCATTTTCTGGTGCGATCGGCTGACAGTCTTCCTTCATCAGTTGTGTCGTCTTTGCAGCGGCTCAACTGGAATGTAGCAAATTTATGTTGTAATGTACAATTGATTAAACAAGATGCTTGACTTTAATAAACAGATACATATTTTGTTGCCTTTGGCTTGCTCAGTTGGGGATATTTGGGGATATTTAATTTAATTAATCAATCAACAATACTATTGATCAGCATTACCAAACGTGGACGTTTTCCACTAGAAACAAACATTGATGTATTATTTTAATTTAAAGGCAGGGTAGGTAGGATTTTTCTAAAAAAAAACATTTCAAATTTGTTTAAACTGTCTTTATATACCAATACATAATTAAAATGTAAGTACTCTGAAAAAGAGAGTATAAAAATCGAGTGTCTGTAGACCTCTCACGACTGTTGTAAACACAGCTAATTATTTCCATTCACTCCACCCCCTCCCTTCTGAGCTCCTTCCAAAGCCACGCCCCCAAAACACATGAACGCGCGACGCCAAACGCTCAGGCTCAGCTGGAAGACGCATTTATTTACCTGAGACGAGTGGAGAGGAAGGAGCGCAGTGCATGCAGTGACATCATGTCAGAATCACATGTAATAAAATACCTAACTTTATCACTATAAATATAAACAAATAAGATGGCTTTTAGTACTCACTATCAAGCTAGCATATCGATACTGGTAAAGTTTAAAATATATTTTGTTTGATTCGGTAACGAGCTATATTTATAGGTAACGAGCTATATTTATAAGGCAAAGCTAAAAACAGGTTGCATTGATACACGTTTTTCCATTACCATCAGTTACACTGTGATGAAGGTGAATTTCGTGTAAGATTCATAACATATACAGTGTTTTGCATGTAAGAGTTTCCATGATGAAAACAGTACCGGAGACAAGTAGCTGCTACCGCATCGTCGGTTCGAGGACAGGTCCGGGGTCGAGGGCGAAGCAGAGGAGGTCGTTCAAGATTCTTTTTTTGCCTTGTTTGCCTTCGCTGCCTGCATATGCAGGTGCTTTGAATTTTGAATGCTCTTTCTCTGCCATAATACTCTTCGTAGGTTCCGCGCCTCTCTTGCACTCCTCAAATCAAACGGGTGCGCGCGCATATGGGCAGATCTTGTAGCAACAGGGGTGGTAGCCTTGGTTGCGAGAGAGAGTGACAGTCGCCCAAACCAATCAATTGTTTCGTCCCGGATGGAAATAATGAGCTGTGTTTATTGCAGATTAAAAGGTCTACAGTCACTCGATTTTTATACTCTCTTTTTCAGAGCACTTACATTTTAATTATGTATTGGTATTTAAAGACAGTTTAAACAAATTTGAAAAAAAGTTTTTTAGAAAAATCCTACCTACCCTACCTTTAATACTGTGAAGCTGCTTTGATACAATCTGTATTGTGAAAAGTGCTATATAAATAAACTTGACTTGACTTGACTTGACATGACATATTTAAGCATCAAGAACGGAAAAACATACACGCTGTCGGCTACACTGAGATTCGATCTCAGATCGCTTGAAGCTCCGCGAGGCTCATGTTGTTGCATTGACCACAGAGCTATCGTCTGAATACTGTTACACTAATGTCTTATGCTCTTACAAAGCCTCATTGATGTGGCCTAATATTTTTCCATTGCAATGTTTTATGTTTAATTTTTTTTTCATTATTCAATTTATTCAATTTAATTTCAGTAATTTTAGTATTGTGATTATGAATTCGTTCAATGTTTCATTTTAATTGATCTGCTACCAGCTTTCAATCGCTCTCAATGAGCTGCGGTGCGGCGGCAGATTACGCAATAGAGAATAAACTGACACTTTGCAAAGTCTGTGATTGTAGCGCCTCTTAGCGGTAAGAGGCTGCAAATACACACCCGCAATTTACCGCCGCGGGAACGGTATTATTCTGGTTGAGTACCATCTGTAGGCGAATTTGGACCATAACGTCTCCTTAGCGAGCCGGAGCGTTTCTGTATAGGTGGCAAGGCACGTCGCCATTTTCTCCTCTACATGAGCCGCTTCTTTTCCTGCTTTTTCTTCCTCACTTTCCACTTCTCCTAGAGCATCAACATATTCGAGTCCAATGTCGTGCACCTTTCCAAAGTCCACACTAAGTGCTCTGATCTTGTCGGTAAGCACCCTTTTTTCTAGGAGGTCTACAGTGAGGGACAGCTTTTTGGCTCTCTTGCTGAAAGAGCTCTGTGCTGTTGAGTGCTTTCCTTTTAGGGCCACTAATTCTGCCAAATCCCTCTTCCTTTCCCAGCACTGACCAAGGCGCTGTTGCACAGAGGGGTCTATTCGGCCTATTCCTCTTCCCTTGGTGCTCCTTCACTGGTCAATGCTGATAGGGCGGCGGCAGACTTGACTTAATGCGCTCGGGCCGTTGGTTTATTACTGTTCCATGTTCTTCCCACGGAAAGGGCAACCCAGTGTACAAAGGATATTACTTGGTATTCCACATTTGTTTGTTTATTTTTTCACAAAAGATAACCAGGTAATAAACCTGAAATAATAAGAAATGCAACGTTTCAATTTTCATGTGTATACTACAAACAGCCCCAGTTCTTTACCTCAATAGCCCAATAACAATACGCAACAATAAACAATAAATAACATTAATCAAAATACAAATATATAATAATATTAATATACTATAATAATAATTTCATAATTTTCATATACATGCTTCACACTTCAATCATTATGCACCATACTCAAGTCCTACCAAAAACCTATGCAAGATTCATGCAGTCTTTTCTGCAAGCAGGAAACTACAGCTCCCAAAATGCCCCGCGGCAAACCAGGAAGTACGTTACTTACGTTAAATACCGCGATTCATACTTCATCAAACATTTATAAAGCTAAAGAAAGTAAATACGAATGGACACATATGGTATAGCAATGTTATAAGTCTAAATGTTAGCTTTATGTTCCACGGCTTCGCCACCTCGCCAACGTATAACTTTAGAGCATAGCGTTATCTTTATCAGTTAACTAAACTGCTTAGATCTACCAGAGCATAGCGTTATCTTTAACGTGCAACGGACGTAAACACAGTACAACAACATAGCATGGCGACAGCAGACAACATGAAGCGTACATCATAAAAGCAGACAAGAAAACATTTGAAATTAAGAGAGCTTACCAAGTGGCTGCACACCGGGTTGAAAGTCATTACAAACTAAATGAATCACACGCTTCCTTTTCACGTAGTAAACACCGGTCACATGTACTCACAGCACACTCCTCTCTTAAAGAGGCACTATTGGGCTGCTAATCCTCAAACGTTTCTCCATAAGTGTTACTTGCAACATTTGTAGCTCTGGTTTAAGGTAAACATTTGATTAAACATGTAAATAAGAAATAACAAAACTTCACATATGACAGAACTTCACAGAAAACTCAACACAGACAGTTCAGGGGGCCAGGGTGGACCCGACAGTTCAGGGGGCCAGGGTGGACCAGACAGTTCAGGGGGCCAGGGTGGACCCGACAGTTCAGGAGGCCAGGGTGGACCCGACAGTTCAGGGGGCCAGGGTGGAACCGACAGTTCAGGGGGCCAGGGTGGACCAGACAGTTCAGGGGGCCAGAGTGGACCAGACAGTTCAGGGGGCCAGGGTGGACCCGACAGTTCAGGGGGCCAGGGTGGAACCGACAGTTCAGGGGGCCAGGGTGGACCAGACAGTTCAGGGGGCCAGAGTGGACCAGTCGGTTCAGGGGGCCAGGGTGGACCAGACAGTTCAGGGGGCCAGAGTGGACCAGACAGTTCAGGGGGCCAGGGTGGACCAGACAGTTCAGGGAGCCAGGGCGGATCCGACTGTTCAGGGGGCCAGGGCGGACCAGACAGTTTAGGGAGCCAGGGCGGATCCGACAGTTCAGCGGCAAGGGCGGACCAGACAGTTTAGGGGGCCAGGGTGGACCAGACAGTTCAGGGAGCCAGGGCGGACCCGACAATTCTGGGGGCCAGGGTGGACCAGACAGTTTAGGGAGCCAGGGCGGATCCGACAGTTCAGCGGCAAGGGCGGACCAGACAGTTTAGGGGGCCAGGGTGGACCAGACAGTTCAGGGGGCCAGGGTGGACCAGACAGTTCAGGGGGCCAGGGTGGACCAGACAGTTCAGGGGGCCAGAGTGGACCAGACAGTTCAGGGAGCCAGGGCGGATCCGACTGTTCAGGGGGCCAGGGCGGACCCGACAGTTCAGGGGGCCAGGGTGGACCAGACAGTTCAGGGAGCCAGGGCGGACCCGACAATTCAGGGGGCCAGGGTGGACCAGACAGTTCAGGGAGCCAGGGCGGATCCGACAGGTCAGCAGCCAAGGCGGACCAGACAGTTTAGGGAGCCAGGGCGGACCCGACAGTTCAGGGGACCAGGGTGGACCAGACAGTTCAGGGGGCCAGGGTGGACCAGACAGTTCAGGGATTTTGAGTCCAGGCCAGGCCAGCAGTCGATTTTGATATTCTAGGTATTGGGCAACATTACTTTGGACCTGATAACAATGGCAGAGTGAAGAAATTATCAATTACAGACCTACAGAAAAAGCTGGCAAAAGATTACAAAATGAATAGTATTATATTTTTTTCCAAAACTCGCCTTAGGGTCCAAAAGGCCCAAGAAATTATGCTTTTCCACTGCATGGTACGGTTCGGCACGGTTCACTTTTGCTCGGATTGCTTTTCCACTGCAGTTTAGTACCGCTCAAAAGTGGGTGGGATAATAGAATGATCGTTAAAGTTGTGCCGCTCTACCGCCGTGACATCATCGTAAATGCGCCACATTTCAAATGCACAGCACAGGAACAATAAAGCCTATCAAGGGGATGGTGTTCTTGATTCTTGGCATGTGGATGTTTTTAACTGCAAGACAGAGAAATGTTTTTCAAAGGAGGCTGATGGCAGCAAACAAAATACTGTTAAGTTTTACAACAAAGCGCAGACGACATCACTCGGTTTGCCCGACGGCACACTAGGATAAGTTAATCTTGCATTTAGCAATGTGTTTAGGGCCTCTCTCAATCGCTATATCACTGTCACAAAGCCTATAATGAATTTAGCTGCCAATATTACGTATTAAAATGTGTAATCTGTGTATTTCAGATGTATCATATTTCACAAAGTCGCCGCCACAGACCAACTGTTTGGACATTTAACAGAGCTTCTGAGTGGTGGGATGAGATTGTTCCTGGTTTTACAAACACTCAGTGGCTTAAGAACTTCCGCGTGTGCGTACCTCTAAAGAAGAGAGTAGCATTCACACTGTGGAGGCTTGCAACCGGCTCTGAGTACAGAAGTATTGCACATCTTTTTGGAGCAAGCATTTCAACTGTGTGTCAGTGTGTTCAGGAGTTCTGTGCTGCAGCAGAGACGTTGTTGGTACCAGAACAAATTAGTTTTCCAGATCAGGAAAAGTTTAAAGAAATGGCTGCCTACGTTGAGAACAGGTGCGGACTCCCACAGTGTATTGATGGATCACACATACCCATCATAGCACCTAACACTGTGACTATTTCAACCTTAAAGGCTGGCACTCCATCATCCTTCAAGGTGTTGTGGATGGAAAGGGACTTTTCTGGAATATTTTCACAGGATTGTCTGGAAGCCTGCATGATGCTCGGGTTTTGAGACCGTCCACACTGTGGGAGTTGGCAAGCCGTGGAAACCACATACCAGCTGACAACAGAAACATTGCTGGGGTGAATGTTGGCTAATACATCCTAGGAGACTCTGCCTATCCCTTTCAGAACTGGTTCTTAATACCATTAATTGACACTAGACGGCTGATAGTGGAACAGCGGGTCTACAAAATGAAAATCTCCAGAGCACGTGTAGTGGTTGAAAATGCTTCTGGTAGATTTAAAGGAAGATGGCGTTGCCTTATGAAAAGATTCACTGTGCGGTCAACCTTGTGAAATCTATGGTGCTGACATGCTGTGCTCTTCATAACATTTGTGAGAATCATGGAGAGGCCTATGAGAGTGCATGGGATCCACCTTCAGCAGCAGAGCCTGTGCTGGCACTGGCACAGCTGTAGAGGAGCAGGGCAGGGATGTCCCTGAGGGTCTGATGCGTCTGTTCTGTAAAGTGTGTTGTCAATAAACTTTTGACAAAAAAATAAAACGTATATAAACACAAATTTTAAAGTAAAAAACAAGCACCCTAAGCAAACTTTAAACGAGTGCAAACATACATTTTCCACAGAAAAAAAGTACAAAAATCTATTTCCATAAAGAATGTGGACTAGGCAGGTTTCTAGTCGGGCAGAGAGTTCTGTTCTTGCCGGCCACTCATCGCCTGTCCAAGCACCCCCATGGAGCATTCCCCCATCCTTAAGAACGCTTCTTGCTCCCTCGCTTGCCGGGCCTCATCGATTGGCATCTGCAAATGGCGCTCCCTCTGAGCCCGGTTCAGTTCCTGCTGTTGAATATCAGCCCCTGCATCTCTCTTACAACAGCAAGATGTTCCTGATGGTGCATGCTCCGTTTCCTCTTGCCTGGACACAAATGAAGAAAAGTTATAAATGTGATTTAGTTTTTTTCTAAAGGTTTTTACTAAGATAAACATTTTTTTTGAGAGTACAATACAGCTAACATGATCACATAATAGCAATTTATTTATGAAAGAACTGTACATTAACATCCCTTAAATGAGTTACAGTGTGAACTAATCACAAAGTTACAGTAGCTAGCAATAATGTATGTATGGTGAGCAACAGGATTTCATGATATTTCCTATTTTATTGCAGGCATTCAGATTGACATGAGAAAAGCATTAGGTAAGCTTAGTCTAGATATATGATTTGTAACTGAGTGTTTTAGTCATATTTCATACCTGGTACCATACGCTCCAGTGTCCTGCTGGTGCTGGAGGTTGCTGGTGTAGACAGTTGTGCTGGTGATGATGCTGCTATCAACAGTTGGGAAGTTGAGGAATCATTGCACAGAGAAAGTGCTAATTAATCAATCGAAGACAATGCATCTAATCAAAAAGTTTGTACAATTAGTTTGTAATGGAAAAAATTACTGCAACACAAAACAAACTAGCAACAATAACTCCAGAACATTACTGACCATAATCAATTTGAACAATTAAATAGGCACTGATGTAAAAATAAAGCTTTACAGTAGACTTTAATTTCAAACTTAATATAGAGTTAACATAACACAACGTACCATCCTCCATCGCGTTCTCCAAAACGCTGTGGCTGAGTCCAGGGCACCCTCCCTCCCACTGATCGCAGGTCGACTTCCGTAGATAGCGTCCGTTTGGTCGATCCACTTACACGTTCTTCTGTTTGCACCATTCCGGCCGTTGTGGTCCTTTATGGTTCAGTAGTCGCTTTTAAGTTTTTTTTATTTGTCCCTACACTGTTTGTACCTGTAGATCCGGTGGTAGCCGTGTGTGGACAAGAGCTGAGCTAGTTCTTGAAGCAAGTCGTTTATAAAACGGTGATACAGCGGTGGCTGTTACTGACTATTTAAATATATGGGTTTGGTGTCACGTGTCGCAAATACAATGATGCTGGTAGTGACGATTCTGTCTGACCAATCAGTGATGGGTATGCTTGGAACCTCAAGGGTGGTACCATTCAAAGTGAGCCGTACCGAGCCATACCATGCAGTGGAAAAGTGCCACAAATTGAGCCGTACCGAGCCATACCATGAAGTGGAAGAGCACCAAAAGGTGGTTGTAACTAGTTTAGCCTTTAGCCAATTAGCTAAAAATGTATCAGTTGATGATCGGTTGGTAATAGCTGGTATCAATTCTTCATACTCTAGATCATGACTTCATAATCCTGACCTGCCTTTCTGTTATTTTAAGGAATATCTCTTAAAACTAGAAATAAATTGTTGCGTTACAAATAGACAAAAAGATCCTTGTACTTGACGAGGCCGAGGGCCGTGAGAGAACAGCGTGAGGCTGGTGGCGTGATTGATGATGAGCTCATGGAGGAGCGGAAGCAGAAAAGCAGGAGCGATGACAGTGAAGATCGAGAGAAGACCAGGCCTGGATTTGATGTTGTGTTTTGTTTTATTATGTGTGGCGGCAGTCGTCCATGAGGGGCTGCCGTCTTTACTTTCATTTTGTATTTGTTTATTTATTTATTAAAAGTCTTTAAATGTTTGCGAGTTCCTGCATCCTTCTTTCCATAACAACAATGAACATTTCTACATTCAGGTGCGTAGAGTCAAGGGAATAATATTAATAATTATAATAATAATTCATTAATACTTGAAAACAAGCTAGAAGATTGCTGACCGCACACTGATTCACTGAAGAAGCCTAGAAAAATATTTTAAACTATAAGTTGCATCGTGCAAACTGCATGTGAATTAAAGACAGGTAGACAGGGGCCGGCACATTCAGGCCTGAGGACCGGACACCACCTGTCCCGGATCCTGCATCCCGGTTTAACCCTAGTCTTAGACAAACCAGCTTCCCTCATCCTGCACTCAGCAGACATACGTGCAGACATCAGCAGACATACGTGCAGACATCAGCAGACATACGTGAGCACTAATTAACCAGCATGTCATCTCAGTGTTTCATCATGTGCTTTCTCTGAGAAACTGCTAGTCAGGGTTATCAATCTGAAACACACTTCAGTACAAGATACTATCAAGATTTTCTCAAGAGTTGAAAACAACAATTCACTTCCTTTGTTCAAACTCTACAGCATCCTTCAGGGTTTTTTTTGTTTGTTTTTCATCAGATAAAGCAAATGTTGAAACACTGAAATGTGTTCATTAGGGGTGTAACGAAAGTTCACAAAATCCACGGTTCGGTTCCATGTGAAACAGTGGTGACACGGTTCGGTACGTTTTCAATACAGCAAAAAGAAAGAAATGCCAGAGAAATTTCTTTGATTTAATTTTTTTATTATTAAAACTAACTTTATGAAGTATGATTTTTTTTACTTTGAACAATGCTGGATCTACACTTGACCCATCTTCCTGGGGTGTCTTCTTAGCAGCAGATAAAACAAAAACAGCTCCTTATAAAAACAATTAAATGTAATATTGTAGTAGTTATAAACAGGTTTATTTTATTTTAAGCTTGCAAGGCTCCAGATTAACATTTGAGGGCAACAATTTTATTCAGAATGTCGAAATAATAATTCAAAAGCAACAAAATTTAAAAAGTGAATATTTGAAGAACAAGATTATTATGCAGTAAAATAACATCTGATACATGTTCATTACCTTTTTCTAATGCTTCATTCATGAAATGGATGCAAAATGTTGTTCCAATGTATTTTAAATTTAGTTGTACTTATTTTAAAAATGTCTTTATGGTCCAACAAGCATTAACCTCAAAATTAGCTTCTTTTTCTAAACCATATTGTCTTCCCTGAGGCGCTGTGAAGAGTGTGAGCCCGAATGCAACTTCCAGAGACTCTACACTTCACATGTGTGTGTTAACCGTATATTAATCCAGTATTAGTGTAGTTAACATGTTTGGTTTCTGGCTGTTTAACAGTAATGCGAGACTGTTAGTAACTGAAAGTTAGTACTCTGACTTCTGTTCATCAGTGATGAAATATTATAGAAAGACAAAGATAGAATGTGTGACTGTTCCTGTACTTTTGATATATTTGATTAATGGCTTCTTAACCTTCCAAAGTCCACAGACACAGAATTGACCACATCACTATTTTTACACGTCCAGATGTTTGCTGGGACCAGACAAGAAAGCTCAGAGCCTTCATTATACAAGCTTAATGCTAAACCAAACCACTATAGCAGTGTGACGTCAGCAGAAACTTTTTAGACACGCCGTAAAGACAAGACACCTGCGATACTGATGATGCTGTTTCGTTTTTCAATGTATTCTTTTTTCCTTGTTTCTAATGGTGACAAAATGAACAGAAATCATCTTGCAACATTTATATTCATTCTATATGTGTATGTAATGAACAATAGACATGCATCAGCTGGAGCGGTTTATCCCCAGATCATCGACTCTAGAGGCTCAAATAAATACAAATGAATAAATGCATAAATAAATGGGGATTTATTTTTTTATTTTTTGTATATGTATGTATTTCTTTATTTATTATTAAGTCAGGTTTGGCATTCCAATACACTTTTCCCCCATGTTCATAAAAATTCCCTTTAGACCAAAGCAAATTTTGTTGATTTTTTTTCAGTTGATATCTGATCATATTGTGCTTTATGTTCCACTCTCTTGTTAAGCAGTTCTTCAGAAGGGGATTGTTACGTCCTACAGTGTAATTTTATTTGTGTATGTTGTGTTTCAGACCACTAGGTGGCAGTAGTGGTTGTTTCTCTGTGCAGGTAAAGCCAGGTGAAGGTGATCTCCTCCGGCTCGGTTGGGGATTGGTCTTCTCCTCAGGGAAAAGAGTATAAAGCCTCACTGATCTCCAGTTGAAGGAGGCCTGGTGTTTTCTGTAGGGATGGGGAAATGAAGCCTCTTAAATCACTGGGGCGTTCCCCTGACTATTCCAGGAAAAGATTCAAAGCTTCGAGAGTGTGGAGAACAGCTTATTTAAAATAAAGCAGCCAGAAGTCTGTGTTAGAAGCTCTGGCAGATGAAGCAACCACAACACACTCCATAGTTTCAATGTTATGTGTACAAATAAAAGCCTTACATGTTTGTGTTTGATTTGTTCATTAAATAAATTCATTTTCTCTCCTCACAAACCCATCAACCAGACTGAGCCAAGACTGGGACTCGTTAAATAAGATCTGGGATTCGAGCCTTCTGACACCCAAAGCGAAACGCACACGCGATTGGACAGAAAGTGAGGCTTCGTTTGTCATCGATCACGTGACTCTAGTAAACCAATACACACCCCGATACGGGGCTTCACTAGAGATTGTGTCTCTTGTGTGATACCAAGCGGCAACATTCTAATCTGAAAAATGAAGCCTACCCGGAAGTGCGAAAAGCTGCAATACATCGAAAATCCGCTAGGGGCAGGTCCCAAAAGGGAGCAAATGTCCATACACCCCCATGTTAAAATGTCCGTTTTCACAGCATAAATTCATGTTTTTACAGGTTGGTCCCATGGACTTTTATTGTATTTTTCGGTAGGTTCCGAGTGCCTGACAACTGTGAGGGGGATGAATTTTTTTCTAGATCGTATTTAGATATAAAATGTATGACAAATAAGGGCTTGATTGACAGCTTGATTGACAGCTGACAACGAGCATAGGCTGCACCGAGTGGAATTCCTGAAATTTGACGTCTCGGCCATGATCTGACACAACACATCAGACCTGTAAGTTATCCTTTCTGAACATTTGTATTGAAATATGGTGCCGCCCATACCCCCCATAAACGGCCTCAAAACCGTTCTTCAGTAGTCTATGGGTGACGTCACAGACGTTTTGTCCATATTTTTTACAGTCTATGTGTGATACGCACATCGAAGCTTCAGTGTAATACATTACATCACTAGTTTACTGCTGGTGGAGTTTGTTGGTTGTTTCTAACATTGCTGCTGTTCAGTTGTGACTGATTTAAAAACTTTCTTTTTTGCTGTTGTTGTTACCTTGTCTAAATAGTGCTGCGCTGAAGTAGACACCCTCCCTTTTTGCTGTTGTGAAACCAACTGTTAACCTTTTTTTCCCTCTGTTTCTCTTGTAAATATGGTAAATATTCCTAACTTGGAAGTTCTAGGGAGTGGGTTCCCCTTTCTTTTATTTTTGTAATTCTTTTCTCCTGTTTAAACTAGAGAGGGAGTCAGGGAATTATTGTGTTGTTTATTTCCTTTTACTCTCCTTAAGGTAAGTGTAGATTTGATCCCTACAGTCAGAGGCGTTTTGGTTATGTATTTTCTTTGGGCTTTTCCCCCACTCCTGAAGTCTTTAAACTTCCTTACTTGTGTTACATCAATACATTTTGTTGTACCACATTTCTGTTGGTTTTGGTGTAACTTTTGGAGCCCATTTGTTTTGTTAATTTTAGTTTCTTTAATGTTGCTTCCCCTTATCCTAGACTGGGTGGATCGCAGTGCCGGCCCGAGCCTTTTGGGGGCCCTAAGCAGAATTTGATTTGGGGGCCCCCTCCCACCACGCAGAGTCACCTGTGCTTGACGATTATTGACACAATGTCACGCTATAATGTTACATTATAAATTAATACAATGAGGTTATGTATTAATACAAAATAAATACTTAATAAAAAATAGATACTTAAAAAAGTTTTAACTTTTTCTTTACTCTTTTACTAACTCTTGGAAACTTCTGAAAACAAACTGTCACAAAACATATTAAAAAAAATATTTGCAAAATATCCTCCAACGTTTTGCAACACTTTGCAGTTTGATGTCTTATGAACATGACGGAGTATGTTTTTATGTTTCCACTGTTCGATCGCGCCCGCGACTCTCACACACACACACACACACACACACACACACACACACACACACAACATATTCCAGCTTTGTAATCTTCCACTGTGATGTTTCCAAGCACATTTTTGCGCGTGTGAAGAGGATGATATTTTCCGTCGATATTGGAACGTTACGTAAGTGAAGTACAAAGCCTATGATAAAGAATAGTTTACCATCCAAATCCATCGCGAATGTTGAAACATTTTGATTCTAATGAGAGAGATACGTGAGCCCAACGCCGCTTACTTTCACTTTCGCTTTAAATTATTTCGTTTTGGCTTGTTTATAGTTATTTTTTTATTCTTGTTCTGTTCTGAATATCATTACATTTAAAGGATAAATCATTGATCAAATCAAATTTTTGTGACATGGCTTAACATTACCGTGACTTAGCGCACGAGTTGTCTATGCACGCGAGGTTATGCGCATGACTCAAACACTGGCAGACACAGCAGCAGTTGTAGGCAGGTATATTGATCATGAAATCAGAATTTTCTTGTCTTGAATTATTAATCCTTTCATTCATTTATGTCACTTGTTTAAGTTATTTAATATGTAAAAAAAATAAATAAAAAAAACTCGATTGGGGGCCCCCTGGTGGCGAGGGGGCCCCAAGCAGCCGCTTAGTTCGCTTATGCCTCGGGCCGGCCCTGGTGGATCGTAACAGGAATCAAGAGAGTTGTTGATCTCATTTTTCTATCGAATCAATTAGTTTAATTACTGGATACAGAATAAGATATAATTTCACCTCTGATGACAACTTTAAATGTCTCACATAAAATCAATAGTGATCCCATTTGTGAGCAAGAAGTAATCTATTGCCACTGATATATGCCTGTGGATAGTGGATTATCTGCCGACAGGGAAGCAGGACGCTGGTACAGCGCTGAGTAAAACCTAAATCAAGAAGCAGTGGTGCATGATCTGATATTAGAATTTACAGAACTTTTCCACTGAAGGAAGTAATGTCTCATCTATGTAAGGGATCATGTTCATCCAGCTGGATGTTCTCTCAACACCGGAAACACCGGAGAGATCACAGCCTGAAGCCTGAACAACCGGCTGGATGTACGTTATCCGCTTATTACACGGCTATTTGACACATAAGTAAATCATTTGACACGAAATATTGATCTGAGTTGAAATATTTTATTAGCTCTTGAAACGCAAAGCTTTTGAACTCTGTTCATATTAAAATGAGAGATATATGAGAATCACAGCTAAGTCTCCTGAGTGTGATGTTTCCATAAAGCAACTTGGTTTCCTTAAAGTCTGAGCTTTATTAACATCAAAGCTTTAACTCTACACGCAAACACAAAGCTTTAACTGTACACGCAAACCCAAAGCTTTAACTGTACACACAAACACAAACTGGGGTTTTTCCTTCAGCATCAGCAACTGAACTCTTAACAAGCACTTGGGCGCCACCTAATGGATAAGAGACACATTACCTATAACACATTCAACTGTTTTATATCACATCACCCTTCCTTATGAGTTCCTTAACAAATGTAACATTGAACTATGAAATTACTGTAGTTAGAAAACAACATTTCTTTTCACTTTTTTCTCATGAGTGTTTTCTCTTTTATCTCACAAAGTCCTTGTATGTCTGTGGAGTTGTGACAGTTCATCCAGACCTTGTTTTCACCGGTGTTATTATTGTAGTGTGACTGGAATCAGACTCAGGTAGACCAGTTCCTGGATGTTCTGCACTGGAATTACTGGGAGGTTATCAGTTGATCCTGACCATGAACTTCCTTTGGCCCCTGTGTCTGTTGACCTGAAGCAGATGCTGGCTCATTGTCACTGACTGTAGGCATCAGGAACCTCTTCCAGCATCGGCCAGAACCCTGGAGCAGTGGGCCACTGGTTTCAGCTGGCCGTCATGGTCCTGCAGCGATACGCCCGAGACCGGAGCGGCTCGCGTCTGCGCGGACGACTGTGGGCTTTAGCATCAGAGAACGCTAGCACAGGAGCTTCTGTGATTCTGCCAGAGTCAACGCAGGAACCTGAACTGACTCTGCCGTAACAGGCACTTTTCCGTGTTTTTAGATTCAGAAAAAACAGTAGGATTCATTGATTTCTATTTATGAAAATGAACAGTAGGTGAAGACGATGTATGAAGAGGAGGCAGCTCCACATTAATAAAGATTGTCGACAGGAGACAGCTGAGAAACAAATTAATCATTTGCAATCACAAGATCTAAAGTTTGACCTTTTCTTGTGTGTTGGAAACACTAATAAACTGTAAGGTTAAAACAATCCAGTAGAAATAAAAAGTCCCTTGTCATCGCACAGTCATTTTGGTCAATGTGTATATTAATATCCCCCAAAATAAGAATCCTCTTGAATTTAAAACACAGCATTGAGAACAGTCCAGCAAACTCAGACAGAAATGCTTCATGTGCCTCTGGTGGTCAGTAGACGGCAGTGATGATAGTGGCTTTAGAGGCAGAAATGCTTCATGTGCCTCTGGTGGTCAGTAGACAGCAGTGATGATAGTGGCTTTAGAGGCAGGAATGCTTCATGTGCCTCTGGTGGTCAGTAGACGGCAGTGATGATAGTGGCTTTAGAGGCAGAAATGCTTCATGTGCCTCTGGTGGTCAGTAGACAGCAGTGATGATAGTGGCTTTAGAGGCAGGAATGCTTCATGTGCCTCTGGTGGTCAGTAGACAGCAGTGATGATAGTGGCTTTAGAGGCAGAAATGCTTCATGTGCCTCTGGTGGTCAGTGGACGGCAGTGATGATAGTGGCTTTAGAGGCAGAAATGCTTCATGTGCCTCTGGTGGTCAGTGGACGGCAGTGATGATAGTGGCTTTAGAGGCAGAAATGCTTCATGTGCCTCTGGTGGTCAGTAGACAGCAGTGATGATAGTGGCTTTAGAGGCAGGAATGCTTCATGTGCCTCTGGTGGTCAGTAGACGGCAGTGATGATAGTGGCTTTAGAGGCAGAAATGCTTCATGTGCCTCTGGTGGTCGGTGGACGGCAGTGATGATAGTGGCTTTAGAGGCAGAAATGCTTCATGTGCCTCTGGTGGTCGGTGGACGGCAGTGATGATAGTGGCTTTAGAGGCAGAAATGCTTCATGTGCCTCTGGTGGTCAGTAGACGGCAGTGATGATAGTGGCTTTAGAGGCAGGAATGCTTCATGTGCCTCTGGTGGTCGGTGGACGGCAGTGATGATAGTGGCTTTAGAGGCAGAAATGCTTCATGTGCCTCTGGTGGTCGGTAGACGGCAGTGATGATAGTGGCTTTAGAGGCAGAAATGCTTCATGTGCCTCTGGTGGTCGGTGGACGGCAGTGATGATAGTGGCTTTAGAGGCAGAAATGCTTCATGTGCCTCTGGTGGTCGGTAGACGGCAGTGATGATAGTGGCTTTAGAGGCAGAAATGCTTCATGTGCCTCTGGTGGTCGGTGGACGGCAGTGATGATAGTGGCTTTAGAGGCAGAAATGCTTCATGTGCCTCTGGTGGTCGGTGGACGGCAGTGATGATAGTGGCTTTAGAGGCAGAAATGCTTCATGTGCCTCTGGTGGTCGGTGGACGGCAGTGATGATAGTGGCTTTAGAGGCAGAAATGCTTCATGTGCCTCTGGTGGTCGGTGGACGGCAGTGATGATAGTGGCTTTAGAGGCAGAAATGCTTCATGTGCCTCTGGTGGTCGGTAGACGGCAGTGATGATAGTGGCTTTAGAGGCAGAAATGCTTCATGTGCCTCAGGTGGTCGGTAGACGGCAGTGATGATAGTGGCTTTAGAGGCAGAAATGCTTCATGTGCCTCTGGTGGTCAGTAGACGGCAGTGATGATAGTGGCTTTAGAGGCAGAAATGCTTCATGTGCCTCTGGTGGTCAGTAGACGGCAGTGATGATAGTGGCTTTAGAGGCAGAAATGCTTCATGTGCCTCTGGTGGTCAGTAGACGGCAGTGATGATAGTGGCTTTAGAGGCAGAAATGCTTCATGTGCCTCTGGTGGTCAGTAGACGGCAGTGATGATAGTGGCTTTAGAGGCAGAAATGCTCAACACAAGGCGTTGGAATGATTTAAACTGCGGCACACATACAGGGCTGATGTTAAACTGCAGCTTGTGAACCACAATAATCCCGGTCTGGTCGAACAATGTTTTAATTACATTCAGATTGGATTATGTTGGTAATAGGCACTTACCTAATGCTAAAAGAAATTTCTAACTTAAAACCAAATACAGCAGCGTTAACATTAAAACTAAGAGTGGAGCGGCAAGCGCAAGCAGAAGCCCCGATGGGACGGCGGCCCAGGCCCGAACAGGGGACAGGACCAGGACATGGCTATTACCCTAACCTAACCCTAACCCTAACCCTAAGCCTAACCTGGGCCGTGGGGCTTTTGGGTTTTTTAACGTACAAACCACCATCCAGACATACAGTGTAACTACTGACTCTAATGGCTCTTTTAATGAATCATTCAAAGACTCGCAAACTCATGAGTTCCCTGTCCGAACCAGTCTGATAAATCATTCACTGAAAGAACTGAATATGACTCCTGAATCTGACTCTGTTTTGTTAATAAATGACATTTAAAATGAATTACAGAAATCCTTAAATGAATCAAAGATGATATGATCAGTCTTAGAGAATATTTAAACAAAATGGCGGCTGTCCAGCATATGGATTAATCTGTTATCACAACCCAAAAGACTTCCACCTACAGTATACACAATTACTTAAACCATATCATGACAACTAAAGCCAAACTATCCTGAACGCTGCAGACGTCAGCAATACAAAACTGACAACTAAAGAAGACTTTATTTCATTTTAGTGTTACATTACAGTACACAGCTACACAAAACACTAAATAACGTTGTGTTTCTGGTTTAAGGCAAGAAGACAGAAGATATCATGTATATGTAAGGCATGTAAATAGTAAACATCATACTTTAAAAAAAACAATATGATTGTTCTGCTTGATATTAAGACCATAAAAATATAACAGCACAGAAATGGTTTATCTTTGGAGCATGAAGGTTGGTTTGTGTCTTTACATGGTTCCTCGTGAGGCTGAGTTCGCTTCTACTGTACAGTCCATTTGGTGCAAAAAGTACATTTCGATCAAACCCAGAAATCTCAGGACAGTATACAGATGCTCCGGAAATCTAACAGTCTATGTGTGTGTGTGTGTGTGTGTGTGTGTGTGTGTGTGTGTTTATGATTCTGTATAAAAGCTAAAACATTACTGGACTTATCATGGAATTTGTGGTTTTCAAGTCTGTTACACTCTATGAACAAAATGTGAATAATGTTCCACAAAGTTAATGCTTGCTCAATGCACAGATACTGAATATCCTATCAAACACCTTTAAATATGAAAAGCGTCAAATGTACAAAAGACTTAAAGGCATTAGAAAAAATACCATCATACAATGAATGTGAAAACATGAAATATCAAGGTACATTAGAGTAAAAGAGTTAAAGGCTCACGTACAGGAGAATCACTGAAGGCCGTCCACTTAAAAGAAGCTTGAACGTTTAAAAATTCCAAAAACTAATATAAATATTTTAAATGTAAGTGTATAAGGATCAGACGAGGATCTAATTGCATCGTGACCTCTGATTACATTTTGTTCTAATAGTTGAAATGTTCATTAAATGAATCAAGTTCCTATAGGTCCTTGTCTAAAGATCCTCACGATTTCTCCCATATTTAGGCTTTGTTATAAATTAAGGAGATATTTTCAGTCACATGAAACTGCAAACAAAACAACCAGAACCTTAAGGGTTGAAATAAAGCATATTAAATATCACGTTTCAATAAAAACATCCAGCAGCCCTTCTTATGCTCAGAACGGTAATTGTTGATTCAGAGGTGTTTAATCCCTATGAGCATTTCATCGAAGTATAGAAACAGTTCAGTTTGTTTTAATGTGATGTTTGTATAGATTATTCATAGGCTAGAAACGTACTCGGGTATGTAAACGTGAATGCTTGGCTAACGCACTGCGAGCGTGTGGTTTCATACCGTACATACTGTAACATTTGATCAATCTATGGTAATAAAAAGCCTTCAGGACTCAAAGGGGTGATCGAGTTACGATGTCTGTTACGGGCAGGTAAACTGCTTTACACTGATGTGAAACTCTCTGACGCAGTGACGCATGAACTCAAGCTCGCGTATCCAGAAGTGTGTGTGTTCACATACTCGCGTAGAGTGTGTTTCAGGCCTTAGCACTGTCCTAGCCAACAGGGAACGTTCTCAGAACTTTGTCTAATGTTGTGGTAAGGTTCTGAACAAACTTTCTTCCGGTAACCTTAATAGAACGTTCGTTCAAAGTTATCTGGTCTTTAATGACGTTCTTAACACATCTGCACAAAATACATCGTTCATGGAACTTCTTTCTGAAACGTTTTAGTCGGACGTTCGTCTAAAGTTTCTTAAATGTTACTTGTTTCAGAACGTTCAGAGAACATTCAAAGGTAACATTGCCATAATGTTTGCAGAATGACACAATGGAATGTTCCCTTAACGTTCACATAACCAAGAAAAACATTTTTGAAACTAGGGTTTGAATGTTGAGAGAACATGCCGAAATAACGTGTTCATAGCCTAACGGGAACGTTAGCGAAACATTCTTAGAACATATTTAGTTAGCTGGGTTTTTGTGATTAGTAAAGCTCTTGGTGGCTGTGAGGGAAATATGATAAGAAGAAGCGTTGAGCACATAATCAGAGTGAAGAACTGTACAAAGGCAGTGTGCACTGGCAGAGGCTTTACTTCAGACCCAACGGCACGTCTTCGTCAGGGGAATGTAAGGACAGGAACGTCAGTAGTTCTTGCAGGGCGTGTGCGATATGGAGCGCGAGCGAGTTAGAGGACCGTGACGCATCTCCTCACTCGTCACGCTGTCCTCGCTCCGTGTCTTTCCCTGCTCCTCTTTCATGAACAGATCCATCATGAGGATCTTCTCCTTGTGGATCTGTAAGCTGATGTCTTTGGGAATATCTGGGATTATCCAGTCCACAACATCACTCATCAACATCACCACATTCTGCACAAATAAATCACAAGTTCACCAGAATTTAGTGTGATTTTAACGGATGTTCTGTACACACTTAAGGTAGCACTGCACTTATACTGTGAGTCTCGCACTGATGAGCCTTTAGATATCACTCACCTGAAAGACAATGACAAATGCTAGTCTGGCTGCCAACACTGCCCAGAACTCCTTGGAGATCTCGTACGGCGTCGGAGACCACGGAGGCTCTCTGTAGTCTTTATACCTAGAGGAGATGTCATTAAGCGTGTGTGTCGAGAGGTAATGGAGCCATTCTGAGTGCACTTCATACCTGCAGATGTCCACACGGAAGCCCAGGTGGAAGGGCTCCACTGGGGCGGTGCCGTTCTGGAAGTGACTGACGTTAAAGTAAGACAGCGTGTGGTTGACGAAGCCGTGCATCGAGCCGTCTGGACTGTACATGTACTGATAGACCAGCCGGGGAATGAAGTCCGACGTGAAGGAGATCACGAATGCCTGCAGGAAAGATGGCAGTTTAGAAGAAGTTTTTGACATGCTATTGTACAAAGGTGGCGTATTAATGGGAGCAGAAAATAATAAATGTAGAAAAATACTAAGTATGAACTAATGAATCATGATTAATGTGTAGAATCTTCAGCTTTTAGAGTTTTACTACTTCTGACCAGTTTTACAACCTTAACTTTTCAAGTGAAGCTTGCCAAAGACAGGAACAGTGCAAACATAAACTGCTGTAATGCGACTTTTAGAGTATTTGTGGAGTAACTTTAGTTTATACTGTTCTGCCTCCACTTTCAGTTACAGCTAATATATACGGCTAATATTGCCCACAACCCACTGCGATGTGGACGAGGATTCGATCAGAACTACAAACACGAGTAAAAAGAGTTTAAAAAACTACAAACATGACGGATCTGCGAGACCGACGGTTGAACATAGCGGTGCAGATAAAGAGGTTTAAATGATTAATAATCAGTAGCCTATCTAACCTGACGAAACAACACATCCTCGACAGTGAACGTCCGGACAGTCGGAGCTGAAATCTCCAGAACCGGAGCTTGAGGCCACTGCTGTGAAGACTTCTCTAGTCTGTAAAAACTATTGCCCTATTTGGATTGTACTTGTTTCTCATGGGGACATAAGGTAATTTCAACATTTACAGGGGTTAGTCAGTGACTTTATTGCTTTCCGAAACCAGAATGTTAGTGTTTTTCTCCAGCCACCCTAGTAAAAATTCCTGGTGGAATTACAGTCATACACCAAGGTCGTCAGGAGATTTAACTGCCGTCCACATCCACATCTCTGAGATTATAAGAGAGGATCAATCCTGAAGGCATTCTGCCGAGCGTCGTGCGATAACTGTTGCTCTTCGTGGGGATGTACACACACTTTAAAGACAGAGACGTTTTACTCAGATGCTGGAAACCGTTTAAAAGAGTAATGTTATGTCCCTGATCCACTACAGTGAGCGGGAGCTGTTCACAACAACTAGAACAAAAGCACGCAAACCTTTGCAACTATTTCCACTAATTCCACATTTTTGAAAAATGACATCCATCATTATGAGAGATAAAATGCTATACGGAAACAATACAGAGGATATTATTTTCCTATAGTTCAAATAAATATGAATTTATTTTAATATGTGTGCAGCGTGTTCCCGGGTTTATAGGATCCCAGAACTCAGGTGTCACGCAGACGTCTCCATGAGGAACAGTTATCATCCGAACAGGTCTTACTGACTGAGAAATGTTCAAGTTAGGGTTGACATGCAAATTTGACTAGTGCCAGGACAAGAGAAGTAATTCAAGAGCCGTCTACTCAAACCCTTCTTCATAATGGGAGCATTCTAGAATATAAAGTGCTGTATGCGAAGGAGAGTTTCGCCGTTCAAAGGTAAACGTGATCCGCTAGCATTAGAAGGACCAATAACACACACTTACATTGACAATCACTGCCACTTTTGCGACTCCTCTGAGAATATTATACCAGATTCCTGTAAAGACATCATGAACAACAGCATCAGTGAATCAGGACTTTGAGGTGAACCTCGTATAACACACACATTCAGCTGCTGATATTATGTAAAGATTTGCAGGAATATTCCAGCTCAGTAATGTAATCTATAAATAGTCCATAAATATTCCATTATTTTTCTCAAGTTCAAATGTTTTGTGAAGATATTGGACAGAGATGCCACGGATGCTGATCGCTTAAGCTGATAATATGAGCTTTATTATATGATTGTGATTGTGTAAATACAGACCGATGTCTTTGCCTCTGGCTGCATCTGGTCTTCTGAGTTCTCCCACAAACTTCTTGGCATCCAGACGTATTTCAATGATGTTGTTGAGGAGGGCAAACAGAGGCGCCAGCGGGAAAGATGCCACAAACAGAGTCACAAAGCCAAACTGGATTACTGCAGGAATGAACAGCAATAATTACTGCAGTAATATTAGAAACTCGCCATCATCACACTGCATACAGCTGAGGCTTCATCACAAGCTCATCACAGCTCATGAGCCGGTGTCTCTGGTCGTAGCTGGACCAGTATTAGTTATTAATAAGAACTGAGAAAAGAGCTGCACCATTCTGTTCCAATGAAATACACATGAGAAAAGAGAAGTTAGTCTGGTCGGATGCTTTGGTTTCTGTACAGACACTCACTCATCTCCATGTACTCGGGCGTGAGGCCAGCGAAGGGCTCCAGGAAATGATCCGTCTCATAACGCTGTAACTTCTTCTCATGTTCCTCTTCCTGGAAAGAGCGTCTCTTGGATTTAATGTACCTGATCAGCTTCTTCAGTTTCCTGCAATAAAGCAAATACAACCCAAACCATGGCAATGCAAACGGTTCAGCATGTCCATAAAGCCTGTCGTGTTAAAGAGTGTGTGTACTCACGGGACGCCGATCTCAAACAGGTTGTTCTGGATGAGCTGTTTCCCGAGCATTGTGATGCTGAGCTGAATGCAGAGCTCCATGAGGCAGCCGCCGTGAGCGCACTGATCAAACACATCAACACACAGCCGTCATTCACCCGCCACAATCACTCCTCACAGAACACGCGCTCATGACTCATACCTCCTCCATGCGGTAGGACTCGAACACGTAGAGATAACTGCCAGGACGCCCACCGAGCCTGTGCGGAAACACGGCCATCAGAGTCTGGCTTCAGCATCAACACACTCACATGCAGCGTCAGGCTTTAATAACCCAGAAATCAGCAGACAGAAGCACATGCAGATCATCACTTCAGAACCACAGCTGAGATAAAACTGCGCAGAGAGTATGGACGCTTGTTTCCACCACAGAATAAAAAAATAATAACAAATAAATCTCACAATTCTGAATTTATTTCCCTCAAGTCTGACTTTTTCTTGTAACTTCGCATTTATAACTCACAATTCAGACTTTTTCTCACAATTGCGAATTTATACCTTACAATTCTGACTTTTTGTCTCACAATTCTGAGTTTTATCTCACAATTCTGAATTAATTTCTCTCAAGTCTGACTTTTTCTTGTAACCTCGCATTTATAACTCACAATTCTGACTTTTTTTCTCGCAATTTCCAGATTATTTCTCACAATTCAGACTTTTTTTTTCTTTTAATTATGACTTTTTTCTTGCCATTCTGATTTTTTTTTTGCAATTACAAGTTTATATATCGTAATTCTAACTTTTTCTTGCATTGCAAGTTCAAATCCCACAATTCTGACTTTATATCTCACAATTCTAACTTTTCTTGCAATTTTGAGTTAATATCCCACAATTCTGACTTTATTTCTTACAATTATAAAAAATTCCTGCAATTCTTACTTTTTCTCACAATTGCGAATTTAGACCTTACAATTCTGACTTTTTGTCTCGCAAGTCTGACTTTTTCTTGCAATTTCGCATTTATACCTCACAATTCTGACAATATTTCTTTCAATTCTTACTTTTTTCTTGCAATTCTAAGTTTATATCTCGCAATTCTTACTTTGTCTTGCATTTCGAGTCTATATCCCACAAATCTGACTTTATTTCTTACAACTCTTACTTTTTTCTCTCAATTCCAAGTTTATATCTCACAATTCTGACTTTTTCTTGCAATTTCAAGTTTAAATCTCACAATTCTGACTTTTTTCTCGCAATTGCAAGTTTAGATAGAATGGTGAGATATAAACTTGAAATTGCACAAAAATTTTTTTTTATTTTTTTTTTGTGCCTGAAACAAGCGTCTATGAAGGATATTGAATACCCACCTGCCTCTGAAAAATGCGATGTATATGATGGGAGTGAACGCATTCACAAACTTCAGGATGAAGGTTTTGAAGATCAACCTTTCTTCAAAGCTCTTGTCTGTTTTAGGAACCTCTGAGAAGATCAACATAAGACACATGATTGAAGTAACCCTTCTGTTTTATGTTTCTCACACATGTCACAGATCAACAGCACTCAGTTGGCATTAAGCAGTGCTAGACGAAGCGACTGACCGAGTACAGTGAGCCAGCGTGCCACGGCCCCGTACACCTCGTCCAGGATGAGAATGACCACCAGGTTGATGATGGCCGCTGTGGTTTTAACCGTCAGCCTGACGTTGGAGCGGGTCATGGGGTTCGAGCTCATAGCGAGAGCAGCTTTGGTGGAGATCCGGTATAAAATCACACCAAACACTATAGCAAACGTCACACCGATCTGTAGAACAGTGAGGATGCACTTCAGTCAGCGTGTTTTCAAGCACATACATGTGTTTCATTTTAAATGAAGACAGCTATGAGTACACAACTGAAAGCACAACCAGATGAACACCAGCATTTAATCTGTGAAAAACAAGATAAAATGCTATGCTCTCAAATGAAGCCATGATATGATGATGAAAGTAAGATTAAGTAGGCTACTTGTTAAATGTACTTACTATAGCAATTACAGTCAATTATGCACAATTACATGCAACTAACCCTTAACCAAACCCTAATCCTATCCTAGTCGTTCATTTATATTAGTAGTATATACCCTACACCATGTGTCAAAATGATTGATGGCTTCCGGTTGTCATTGACCTTCCGGTTGACCTTTCCGGTTGCCCTTCCGGTCACTATTGTTATGGATTGACCTATTGACCCTTCCTATCCTTCGATCATGTGGTTTTGACAGTTAGTTTTGACCTATTGCCCCTTCCTATCCCTTCGATCATGTGTTTTGACAGGTTGACCTTCCGGTGTCTATCCGGCATATGTTGTTATGGTTTGCCCTATTGACCTTGCTTTGATCATGTGGGTTTGACAGAAGCTTTTGCCCTATTTGAACATTTTTAGCCCTAGATCATGTGATTTTGACAGAAGCTTTTGCCATTTAACCTTTTTAACCCTAGATCATGTGGGTATGACAGAAAGTTTGAAGGCTCTGTTAGGATATGTGTCAGCATCTCCTCCGCATTCCAGCACATTGTGTGCCCCTTTGGAAAAGTGAGAAGAAAAAGACTGTTTTTCCTGAATGCCTCACCAGCCAGAGTAGTGTGTGTGTGTGTGTGTTTGTTTGTGTTTGCGCGCGCGTCCTCTGACATGATCCCCTCCACATTCCTGAGGTAACAGTGAAAGTGAGAAAAAGAGAGTTGCCCTAATCATGTTTTATATTTCACACAAATAATATACAATAATATCTTACTAAAAATCTACTGAAACCATTTAATTCAGTTTTAGATAAACAAAACAATAAAAATCATATTACATAAAACATCCCGTTCTTTATAAGTGTATAAAATAAAATGGTTATCTTGGTAATTTAACTAAAGTTGAAAACCATTCAGTTCTTTATAAAAGTATATAATGAAATTCTTATAAAATAAATATTGATCCAATTGTTTTAGATAAACAAAAGAATAAAAATTATATTACATAAAACATTCCGTTCTTTATAAATTAAAATAATTATATTGCTAATTTAACTAAAGTTGAAAAACATTCTGTTCTTTAAAAGTATATAAATAAATTGCTTATAATATAATATAAAATCACAGAGTGGTTCTCTCTCTCTCTCTCTCTCTCTCTCTCTCTCTCTCTCTCTCTCTCTCTCTCTCTCTCTCTCGCTCTCTCTCTCAGCTCCGTCTATCGTTCTCTGACTCAGAGGGGCCTCTGTGCATCATGTCAGAGCGTATGTAATGTTAGTCTGCTAATGCATTTCCAGAGACAAAGTTTTGTTCATACTAAATTTATTTCAAAATATAATCGTAAAAGTTTAAATATGATCTTTTAAAATGAAAGACTGTTTAAATTAAATCTTTAAAGTTTGAATACATACGCATCTTCTATTTATCTTTTAGAAGATTACTGTAATGATTTTGTTTAACGGTTTAAAGTATAATTGTTATTAAACAATGTCTGTTCAAAAACTTTAGATGGTTGAAAAACTGTACTTAGTCAATCATAATTTTTTGTCCATGCGGGGGTTTCAATTTTTATGTTGGGGGCTTTCCATAGAATCCATAGAATATTGCATATTCAATCATGTACACCTAAACACGACCATCACAGAAAACTATAAAATAAATAAATAATTTAATATAATTTCGTGCACACACACGGTTCTAAAAAAAAATTAACTAATCTCTATTTTAAATTAAATTATTATTAATAAAATATATAACCAATGAATAATAGCATATGTTACTAAAATGTATTTAAAAAATGTAAACAAAGTTTTAGCTAAATAAATATATAAATAAAAACACCTTACATTTCCAGAGAGGTGAAGTAGTTCTTTATGCAACGATAAAAAACAATCCAAAAAGCAAATAGTTGACCAGATGAGCCTCGGGGGGACAATGTCACAGTAAATCTAGTCTGCGTTCCAGAGTACATCCAGAGTTTTATACTAAATTCATTTAAAAGCATAACCTTATAAATTAGATATTTTAAAATTAAACACTGTTTAAATCAAATCTTTAAAGTTTTATTAAAATCATATCTTCTATTTATCTTCTTAGAAGACTTATGTATTATTTTTACTAAACAGCGTCTGTTCAAAAACTTTAGATTTAAATAAAAGCAAAAAGTATGCTTAGCCATCTTAGATCTTATTTATACAAAAATATTTCAAACAGTAGTTTTGTCCATACAACATGAAACATGTTGTCAAAGTTTGTCACAATGTTTTTGTTGTTGTTATGTTGTTTTAAGAAATCCGAGGACTCCACGTTGCTCTTATTTAGACTAAGTTTGTATCATTTGGAAAATCACCACACAATTTCAGAGACGCGATGTGTGATAAGTAAAGTTGGTCTTGAGCGAATATTTAATTTTACTCATCTTAATTCAAAGCATGATCTTACTGGTAGCTATGATCTATTACACGTATAAGATCATTTTTACTTGTATCTCCCGAACTATCCTTAATCAGTGTGGAAACACACAAGGTGAAACCCTTTACTGAGAATATACTATCGGTTATCTACTCAAAATATATGTAGAAGTTTAAATCCGGTGTTTAAAATCTGTCTGGTGGCCGCATGAACAGACTTTGGGTAGAGCTATAGCAGGAAGCATCCTCTTTGACCTCCTCAATTGTGGAGGGTTTTTTTTTGTTTGTTTTTTGTTTTTTGTTAAAGACCCTACTACAAGTTAGTTCTCCCAAAAGAATTTCTCCCATCTAGCGGTGAAATTGTATTCTGCATTTAAACAAATAGTGCTCTCTAGCGCCTCGCTTTTTGCAACTGCGTGTTGCAACTGCGGTAGCCGTTATGTGTCAAGAATCTATGACAACATGTCCTCCAATAGCACTTCATCGAGTTTAATTGTACATGTTCTACTGTTATGCTGCCTATATAATGATTTACACAAGCAAGCAATGAAAAAAAGCTTGTAATTCAGACCGTAACTTTGACTCACCCGTCGAGAAGAAAGCAGACAACTTCCCTTTCAAAGTCTTTCTCCTTCATTAGCTCTTTCCATCTGGGAGAAGCTATCCCGATATTTATTTACATACCGATAAATTAAATTTTTGCTTTTTGGCCACGAGGATTCCTTCTCCTGTGGCTCGGCATAAGTATGATCCAGCATTATATTGTACCGTGCAGTGCAGCCTTTTCAAATTTGCCGGGGGCAGTATCAATGCCTCTCATATGGTCTAGCGGTTAGGATTCCTGGTTTTCACCCAGGTGGCCCGGGTTCGACTCCCGGTATGGGAAGACAATTTTTTTATATTGCCAACAAAATTCAAGTTATTCAAGTTCATCAATAATCATTTTTAGTCATTCATAGTCCTAGAGGCCTACACGAACTGCAGAAACAAGAAGAAGATATGTAAAAACTCATAAATGCTGTTTCAGTACTGAATCATTTTCACAAATACAATTATATTGAATTCAGAAAATTTCACTATGGAATATTTACTTTATCTATCATAATTTCAATTTAGTATGTCATCATTTAAATTTTTCATCTCATAATTATGGCGCATAGTCATAATTTAAATTTCAACTTTTTAAGTCATAATTTCGACTTTTTGTCATAATTATTACTTAATTCAGAATTACAATTTTTGTCAATTACGCCTTTTTTTTTTTTTTATGTAATACTTAAAACGTTTTTTAAGTCATGTGCTGCTGACTATAGTAGTGTTGCACCTGCATGTCCACTAACTCGCTTGTGAGAGTCAGAGTGTGTAAAGTAAACTCTCATTAGTGTTAGTAGAGTATTAGTGGACTGGTAGGGTTAGAATAAGTTGAGATATAGTTGAGTTACTTATAGTCAGTACTAGAATATCTGTTGGGGAGCATCACAGTAACGAGTTAGCAGATATTGAGCACAGTCTATTTTTTCAGATATTTAAATGACAAAATACCATTTTTCAACCGATTGATTCTAGGCCTTCAGAAGTCATAACTTCAGGGGTCAACGGTTTAGGCCAGTTGGCGAAAACACTGCGTGTGTAAAAATCAAATACTGTATTACACTTTTCAAAGGATAATCTAGTTAGAATAAAAAGTTAAGTGTCACAAAGTCTGACACAAGGCCATTAGCTGGTTCTTTTTGTTTTATAAATGTATTTTGCTTATTTCTACAAACATCAACCTGATAAACATGGACTTACATGATTAAACAAGATAATCATGCTACCCAATACGTCTGACACAACATTTGTAAGAAAAAATTGTGAAATACAATCCAAAATACAAAATTAAAATATTTTAAAAATGTTGACAGTCCTACATAAACCCATGTTGATTACTAAGCTTCAGACGTAGCGCAACCACGCAATGTTAGATTTCTCTAACACTGCGATGTCTCACTCACAACGCACAACTTTGTAAATAAAATAAAATATTATGGAAGTCATTTCCAAACTGTAATTGTAATTCTACCATATTTTATTAATATTATGTTGATTTAAAGTTTTTGTTTGTTTGTTATTAACTAATACCTTCATCTTTTAACTAACATCCAGCACAAAATTAAAGAGATGTATGAGCTGAGGGTGTTCTCTGACCCCAAATAAACAGATAATGGAATGTTCACAATATACAGTTAGATATCTCCTACTTAGTATCTTTGGGTGTATCTTTGGGTGTATTTTTAGACACCAGAGTGATGCAAAGTTCCACACCCTATGGACCAACTTTTTAAAAAACAAAAAATACCCATACATAAATATATATAACATACACCAATCATTTCTTAACCAAGCAACTGTTTCTTAAATTATCAGACACTCACCGCACCGATGTTAACATCACCATATATTGTTTTTTCTACCATGATTGTAGCAACTATTGTCCCACCATTCATCTGGTCAATTGTTAAGTTAAGCCGATTAGGGTTCTGAATTAATGGCCGTCCGAATGATGTAGAATTATTATTATTAGTATTATTATGCTGTCGTTGTGGAAGGTTGTTAGGCTGTTGATTTGTCATGTTTCCAGAATGTGTTTGAACGCTCAGCGTTTGAACGTCACCATCTGTTAAAATTTTTTACAATTAATTACACAACCAAAACCATGTAAACATTATAGTAAAGCTTATTGAAGATTGAGAAACATACTGACTACTAACAAAGTAAATTATAAATCTTTTCCTACGTTTGATATTCTTTTTTCTGATTTTTTTCACTATGGACTTGATCCTTTTTAATGCTGTTTTCTCTCCATATTTATTCTGTAGTTCCTCTACTGTGTCTTCCAACCCCCCTGTTGTTCTTCTCCAGCTGTGTTAACCAAAGACAAACAGTTAGAAGAATAAAATGTATGTACAATAGCAAAAATAATTTTGGTCATTAGTTGTTAGGGTTAGATACACCTGCAGACACATTCATACACCAGTTCAAAGTCAATGAACCGGCTGATGCTGCAGGTGTTAGAGCACATGATGGACAGTGAACAGACGCACAGCAGGTTAAACCAGAGTTAAAACAATAGTCTATGTTAGGACAATAACAATAATAGTCTATGTTAGGACAATAGTATGTTCACAGGAGCCGCTGAGAGCGAGTTCCAGCTGATAATGGTCATAAAGTGCGAAATAATGTGCAAGTAGCTAAACTAAACATTTCATATTTGACAGCTGTTTTGAGAAATGTTAAACAACGACAAAAATAATCAGGCAAACTAATCAACTTTTTTCCTAATTTCACCATTTTGAACTTAAAATAGGCCTAGATAATACATGTGATTTAATGTGATAGGAGAAGAAACAAATAACAGCCATTTTCATCATATTAGGCATAAGATTAATAATGAATCTGTACATATTGTGAATTAATTTAATAAACATTTACCTAACATCCATAGCCTTCAGTAAATTAAGGCTAGACAAAGTTCCTTTTTAACTCTGCCCCCTGCTCTAGTTAGAACTTTGGAGCGCTTAAAAGTGTCGGGCTCAAAAATAACTGTCATTTGGAACTCTATATAGTTATTTTTATCAAAAATATGTTGATAATGATTAAAAACTTCAGTGCCCTTCGAAGGCACCATTTTAGATAGTTTGGCATGTATGAGATCTTTACACTTTCCCCCGGATATCTGTTTCCTACTGTTAGCTGTAATGTTAGTGAACTCTAGGTCTTCTCTTTGTTCATATACGACAGTATTCGCATGAATTGGCTTGATTTGATAAAATGATGGTTTAAACCATCATCTTCATGTGAGACATTTACATTATATTATTATACCGTCCTAGTTTTAAATAGCGCTAAAATGTATATTTTATATTTCAACCCTTTATGCGGATATAGAATGCCGCACAAGGTTCTCTGTTCTCTGGTTCTATGTTTTAAAAATACCGCGAAACAAAGACAAGGACACCTCTTTCTATAAGCGACCCTCAAAATCTGTGCATACAACAAAACACATGTATGTGTACGATGATTTATCAAAAAATTACTTTTGTTTGAAGAAAAACTTAAATCAGCTGGTGCTTGATAACTATTGAAGTTATTAAACTCCCCTGAATTCGGTAATGTTGCGTTTAATGCGATATTGATTTAAATTTTAACTCAATGCGCTTAAGGTCTATGAACTTTAACATCTTCATAGTCAAATTAACTTAAAGCATGCGCAAAATGAAATAATTTCTAAATGTTTGTTACAGAACTTATGGTGAACAATTCACCCATGCTTAATCAGATTTTGTCACTGGATTGAGTGAAAATAATAAACTTCTCATTTGTTTTTATTCATCAAGTTAAATGTAAAACCTGTTGTTACTTGGATGATAAATATCTTCGTTTTATGATAGGAAAGTACGGACAGCGCCTTTGACCAAGCCTCTACATATGGGGCACTTGCTCAGAGAAGGCGCACATTCTTTGCACACAACAAGGTGACCACAGGGGATGAAGACAATGTTCACTTCCTTATCCATGCAAACTTTGCATGTGCGCTCCTCTTGAAGTCTTCTTAACTGTTCCTCCATAGACAAGTCTGAAAGATCTTGACTCGGGGATGCTGCTTCATTTGTCTGGGCCGTCAGGCCACACTCAAATTCCATCTCTAAAGCAGACTTCACCACAGGATTGTTCTCTTGTTCTCTCACAAATTCTCTTGAGTCGCTGTCTCCATTAGTCAATAGCTGTTCAAATAGTCTTGGAAATCTTGCCTGAATCTGATGAACAAACTCTTGGCCCTTTTCTTGCAAGAGGTATTCACATCTTTAACTCAATGCGCTTAAGGTCTATGAACTTTAACATCTTCATAGTCAAATTAACTTAAAGCATGCGCAAAATGAAATAATTTCTAAATGTTTGTTACAGAACTTATGGTGAACAATTCACCCATGCTTAATCAGATTTTGTCACTGGATTGAGTGAAAATAATAAACTTCTCTCTGGCGACATGTAGGACTTGTTGGTTATGCAGGAACTAGTTATTTATGGCTTTCCTGTACCCCCGTACATTCTACACAACAGTGGGGCGGACTGAGCTGTTGTCCTGATAAATATTTCAGGACATCGCACGCTCTAGCTCTACTAGCCGCGGACTGCTGCGCTACTGCAACATCTCATTGATCAAAGCCCGGTTCAACATTCCTGTTTGCCTGAACCTTAACCCAAAAACACAAACCCTGGACGACTGTGCCGCAAGGACTCAGGAGATTCCAGGAACATTCCAGGAACTAACAGCATCTTTCATCATCGAATAGTGGACTATTCGAAAAGTTGAAAAAAATGGCGACGCAAAACCTGATGGAGAGCGACTCCCCGTCCAGTTCTGACGATGCTGGGCACAAGTATCATCCGGCGTGTGAGTGCGCCACGGGCAAAGACTGTCGTTTAAGAGACATGCTGGACTGTATGTTTAAAGATCATTTTAGAGGCCAAATGGTTGGCTTGATGCACAGGATCATCGATGCTGCGTGTGATATGAAAAACGATTGTGCGCTGGATACCAAACGTGTGACAAATCTCAAAAATGAAATGGATGACGTAAGAGGCTTGATAAAGTCATGGCCTGATGTAACGCCCATGTTTTTTAACAGCAAAGAGCCGATCGGCGTAATCCTCAGAAAAGTTCTGGATGTGTTGCGTGAATGTAGTGACGAATTCGAAATCATCGAGATACTCGCTATTTGTACATTCGTAACGGATCTCTGTGTGTCACTGGTGTCAAAAAATGCAAAAACTGACGTTGGTGAATTAGTTGAAAGTCTGGTCAACTATACCCTAGAGCAAAACATGATAGCCTGCAGAGATTTTCTATTCTGGTTAGATCATCTGTAAATGTCATTATTGTTTTACTTTATGTACGTAATGCCGGTCTATCATTTTCTTCACTACTTCAATATATGAAAGTATAATGTTGAAATAAAAATAAAAAATACAAAAATGACTATTGTGGTATTGTCTGAGTTCATAAAAATAGTATTATAATATTTAGAATAATTAAAAATACTACATGATTTAAAAGATTAAATATTCCAATATTTGTTTTCTGCATTTTAATTACTGTATTCCCGAAGTGGCAACAATTTCCAAGATGTGAATACCTGAAATTGTGTGGTGATTTTTCAAATGATACAACTAATTTGCCCGCTGTGTACAGACCAGAAGAAAGGACATTTTGTGGTGTTGAACAAAATTTGATTTTGTTCTTAACATCGGTTCCTGCATCATAGAAGCACATACCCCTACGTCGACCTTCTATCTGTTTAGGAGGTTCATTTAATTTTTTAATAAGATTATGTGTTCTGTCATGGACGACTAGACACTAGTCATGGGATGTCCAGCAGAGAGAAGGGTTTGAGTGGTCACATTTTTATGTCTTCATCCAGAGTTTACCCGCCACCGCAAACTTCCTGTCGTCCTCTCACTCTGCCTTTTCCCCGCTTCGCAACGTAGCCATCCTACAGCTTTCCGCCCCTGCGACAGCCGTAACATCGACCACCACGGCAATGTTTCAGGCCAAATGGAGGAGCAGGTGGGTTACTTAAACATGGCATTCAGCAACCTGGCCCTCTCCAGTCCCATTTCCTCCCGTGGAGTTGAGGATATGTCTCACCAGCGACCTCCGGCTTGTCACAATCCTGGCATGCGTCGGGAACAGGAACGCCTTGACACCTTTCAGAGTTGGACTCTTGCTACAGTAACTCCAGCCGAGCTTGCCAAAAGTGGTTTCTACTACCTTGGTCAGGGCGACAGAGTGGCTTGCTTCAGTTGTGGAGGCCAGCTTAGCAACTGGGAACTGGGAGATCGGGCAGTATCAGAGCACCAGAGGCATTACCCCAACTGCCGCTTCATTCGAGGTGACCGTGCAGATAATGTAACTTTATCTGGTGGCGGCCTTTCCAATGTATCTTACTCGGCAATGCAACAGTGTGAAGAAAGGTCGCTCACATTTGTCAACTGGCCCTCAAGAATAACCGTTCGACCAGACCAATTGGCTATGGCTGGTTTTTACTATGTTGGTCGTAATGATGACGTGAAGTGCTTTTGTTGCGATGGTGGACTCGGATGTTGGGAGTCTGGTGATGATCCATGGGTAGAACATGCCAAGTGGTTTCCAAGATGTGAATACCTCTTGCAAGAAAAGGGCCAAGAGTTTGTTCATCAGATTCAGGCAAGATTTCCAAGACTATTTGAACAGCTATTGACTAATGGAGACAGCGACTCAAGAGAATTTGTGAGAGAACAAGAGAACAATCCTGTGGTGAAGTCTGCTTTAGAGATGGAATTTGAGTGTGGCCTGACGGCCCAGACAAATGAAGCAGCATCCCCGAGTCAAGATCTTTCAGACTTGTCTATGGAGGAACAGTTAAGAAGACTTCAAGAGGAGCGCACATGCAAAGTTTGCATGGATAAGGAAGTGAACATTGTCTTCATCCCCTGTGGTCACCTTGTTGTGTGCAAAGAATGTGCGCCTTCTCTGAGCAAGTGCCCCATATGTAGAGGCTTGGTCAAAGGCGCTGTCCGTACTTTCCTATCATAAAACGAAGATATTTATCATCCAAGTAACAACAGGTTTTACATTTAACTTGATGAATAAAAACAAATGAGAAGTTTATTATTTTCACTCAATCCAGTGACAAAATCTGATTAAGCATGGGTGAATTGTTCACCATAAGTTCTGTAACAAACATTTAGAAATTATTTCATTTTGCGCATGCTTTAAGTTAATTTGACTATGAAGATGTTAAAGTTCATAGACCTTAAGCGCATTGAGTTAAAATTTAAATCAATATCGCATTAAACGCAACATTACCGAATTCAGGGGAGTTTAATAACTTCAATAGTTATCAAGCACCAGCTGATTTAAGTTTTTCTTCAAACAAAAGTAATTTTTTGATAAATCATCGTACACATACATGTGTTTTGTTGTATGCACAGATTTTGAGGGTCGCTTATAGAAAGAGGTGTCCTTGTCTTTGTTTCGCGGTATTTTTAAAACATAGAACCAGAGAACAGAGAACCTTGTGCGGCATTCTATATCCGCATAAAGGGTTGAAATATAAAATATACATTTTAGCGCTATTTAAAACTAGGACGGTATAATAATATAATGTAAATGTCTCACATGAAGATGATGGTTTAAACCATCATTTTATCAAATCAAGCCAATTCATGCGAATACTGTCGTATATGAACAAAGAGAAGACCTAGAGTTCACTAACATTACAGCTAACAGTAGGAAACAGATATCCGGGGGAAAGTGTAAAGATCTCATACATGCCAAACTATCTAAAATGGTGCCTTCGAAGGGCACTGAAGTTTTTAATCATTATCAACATATTTTTGATAAAAATAACTATATAGAGTTCCAAATGACAGTTATTTTTGAGCCCGACACTTTTAAGCGCTCCAAAGTTCTAACTAGAGCAGGGGGCAGAGTTAAAAAGGAACTTTGTCTAGCCTTAATTTACTGAAGGCTATGGATGTTAGGTAAATGTTTATTAAATTAATTCACAATATGTACAGATTCATTATTAATCTTATGCCTAATATGATGAAAATGGCTGTTATTTGTTTCTTCTCCTATCACATTAAATCACATGTATTATCTAGGCCTATTTTAAGTTCAAAATGGTGAAATTAGGAAAAAAGTTGATTAGTTTGCCTGATTATTTTTGTCGTTGTTTAACATTTCTCAAAACAGCTGTCAAATATGAAATGTTTAGTTTAGCTACTTGCACATTATTTCGCACTTTATGACCATTATCAGCTGGAACTCGCTCTCAGCGGCTCCTGTGAACATACTATTGTCCTAACATAGACTATTATTGTTATTGTCCTAACATAGACTATTGTTTTAACTCTGGTTTAACCTGCTGTGCGTCTGTTCACTGTCCATCATGTGCTCTAACACCTGCAGCATCAGCCGGTTCATTGACTTTGAACTGGTGTATGAATGTGTCTGCAGGTGTATCTAACCCTAACAACTAATGACCAAAAATATTTTTGCTATTGTACATACATTTTATTCTTCTAACTGTTTGTCTTTGGTTAACACAGCTGGAGAAGAACAACAGGGGGGTTGGAAGACACAGTAGAGGAACTACAGAATAAATATGGAGAGAAAACAGCATTAAAAAGGATCAAGTCCATAGTGAAAAAAATCAGAAAAAAGAATATCAAACGTAGGAAAAGATTTATAATTTACTTTGTTAGTAGTCAGTATGTTTCTCAATCTTCAATAAGCTTTACTATAATGTTTACATGGTTTTGGTTGTGTAATTAATTGTAAAAAATTTTAACAGATGGTGACGTTCAAACGCTGAGCGTTCAAACACATTCTGGAAACATGACAAATCAACAGCCTAACAACCTTCCACAACGACAGCATAATAATACTAATAATAATAATTCTACATCATTCGGACGGCCATTAATTCAGAACCCTAATCGGCTTAACTTAACAATTGACCAGATGAATGGTGGGACAATAGTTGCTACAATCATGGTAGAAAAAACAATATATGGTGATGTTAACATCGGTGCGGTGAGTGTCTGATAATTTAAGAAACAGTTGCTTGGTTAAGAAATGATTGGTGTATGTTATATATATTTATGTATGGGTATTTTTTGTTTTTTAAAAAGTTGGTCCATAGGGTGTGGAACTTTGCATCACTCTGGTGTCTAAAAATACACCCAAAGATACACCCAAAGATACTAAGTAGGAGATATCTAACTGTATATTGTGAACATTCCATTATCTGTTTATTTGGGGTCAGAGAACACCCTCAGCTCATACATCTCTTTAATTTTGTGCTGGATGTTAGTTAAAAGATGAAGGTATTAGTTAATAACAAACAAACAAAAACTTTAAATCAACATAATATTAATAAAATATGGTAGAATTACAATTACAGTTTGGAAATGACTTCCATAATATTTTATTTTATTTACAAAGTTGTGCGTTGTGAGTGAGACATCGCAGTGTTAGAGAAATCTAACATTGCGTGGTTGCGCTACGTCTGAAGCTTAGTAATCAACATGGGTTTATGTAGGACTGTCAACATTTTTAAAATATTTTAATTTTGTATTTTGGATTGTATTTCACAATTTTTTCTTACAAATGTTGTGTCAGACGTATTGGGTAGCATGATTATCTTGTTTAATCATGTAAGTCCATGTTTATCAGGTTGATGTTTGTAGAAATAAGCAAAATACATTTATAAAACAAAAAGAACCAGCTAATGGCCTTGTGTCAGACTTTGTGACACTTAACTTTTTATTCTAACTAGATTATCCTTTGAAAAGTGTAATACAGTATTTGATTTTTACACACGCAGTGTTTTCGCCAACTGGCCTAAACCGTTGACCCCTGAAGTTATGACTTCTGAAGGCCTAGAATCAATCGGTTGAAAAATGGTATTTTGTCATTTAAATATCTGAAAAAATAGACTGTGCTCAATATCTGCTAACTCGTTACTGTGATGCTCCCCAACAGATATTCTAGTACTGACTATAAGTAACTCAACTATATCTCAACTTATTCTAACCCTACCAGTCCACTAATACTCTACTAACACTAATGAGAGTTTACTTTACACACTCTGACTCTCACAAGCGAGTTAGTGGACATGCAGGTGCAACACTACTATAGTCAGCAGCACATGACTTAAAAAACGTTTTAAGTATTACATAAAAAAAAAAAAAAGGCGTAATTGACAAAAATTGTAATTCTGAATTAAGTAATAATTATGACAAAAAGTCGAAATTATGACTTAAAAAGTTGAAATTTAAATTATGACTATGCGCCATAATTATGAGATGAAAAATTTAAATGATGACATACTAAATTGAAATTATGATAGATAAAGTAAATATTCCATAGTGAAATTTTCTGAATTCAATATAATTGTATTTGTGAAAATGATTCAGTACTGAAACAGCATTTATGAGTTTTTACATATCTTCTTCTTGTTTCTGCAGTTCGTGTAGGCCTCTAGGACTATGAATGACTAAAAATGATTATTGATGAACTTGAATAACTTGAATTTTGTTGGCAATATAAAAAAATTGTCTTCCCATACCGGGAGTCGAACCCGGGCCACCTGGGTGAAAACCAGGAATCCTAACCGCTAGACCATATGAGAGGCATTGATACTGCCCCCGGCAAATTTGAAAAGGCTGCACTGCACGGTACAATATAATGCTGGATCATACTTATGCCGAGCCACAGGAGAAGGAATCCTCGTGGCCAAAAAGCAAAAATTTAATTTATCGGTATGTAAATAAATATCGGGATAGCTTCTCCCAGATGGAAAGAGCTAATGAAGGAGAAAGACTTTGAAAGGGAAGTTGTCTGCTTTCTTCTCGACGGGTGAGTCAAAGTTACGGTCTGAATTACAAGCTTTTTTTCATTGCTTGCTTGTGTAAATCATTATATAGGCAGCATAACAGTAGAACATGTACAATTAAACTCGATGAAGTGCTATTGGAGGACATGTTGTCATAGATTCTTGACACATAACGGCTACCGCAGTTGCAACACGCAGTTGCAAAAAGCGAGGCGCTAGAGAGCACTATTTGTTTAAATGCAGAATACAATTTCACCGCTAGATGGGAGAAATTCTTTTGGGAGAACTAACTTGTAGTAGGGTCTTTAACAAAAAACAAAAAACAAACAAAAAAAAACCCTCCACAATTGAGGAGGTCAAAGAGGATGCTTCCTGCTATAGCTCTACCCAAAGTCTGTTCATGCGGCCACCAGACAGATTTTAAACACCGGATTTAAACTTCTACATATATTTTGAGTAGATAACCGATAGTATATTCTCAGTAAAGGGTTTCACCTTGTGTGTTTCCACACTGATTAAGGATAGTTCGGGAGATACAAGTAAAAATGATCTTATACGTGTAATAGATCATAGCTACCAGTAAGATCATGCTTTGAATTAAGATGAGTAAAATTAAATATTCGCTCAAGACCAACTTTACTTATCACACATCGCGTCTCTGAAATTGTGTGGTGATTTTCCAAATGATACAAACTTAGTCTAAATAAGAGCAACGTGGAGTCCTCGGATTTCTTAAAACAACATAACAACAACAAAAACATTGTGACAAACTTTGACAACATGTTTCATGTTGTATGGACAAAACTACTGTTTGAAATATTTTTGTATAAATAAGATCTAAGATGGCTAAGCATACTTTTTGCTTTTATTTAAATCTAAAGTTTTTGAACAGACGCTGTTTAGTAAAAATAATACATAAGTCTTCTAAGAAGATAAATAGAAGATATGATTTTAATAAAACTTTAAAGATTTGATTTAAACAGTGTTTAATTTTAAAATATCTAATTTATAAGGTTATGCTTTTAAATGAATTTAGTATAAAACTCTGGATGTACTCTGGAACGCAGACTAGATTTACTGTGACATTGTCCCCCCGAGGCTCATCTGGTCAACTATTTGCTTTTTGGATTGTTTTTTATCGTTGCATAAAGAACTACTTCACCTCTCTGGAAATGTAAGGTGTTTTTATTTATATATTTATTTAGCTAAAACTTTGTTTACATTTTTTAAATACATTTTAGTAACATATGCTATTATTCATTGGTTATATATTTTATTAATAATAATTTAATTTAAAATAGAGATTAGTTAATTTTTTTTTAGAACCGTGTGTGTGCGCGAAATTATATTAAATTATTTATTTATTTTATAGTTTTCTGTGATGGTCGTGTTTAGGTGTACATGATTGAATATGCAATATTCTATGGATTCTATGGAAAGCCCCCAACATAAAAATTGAAACCCCCGCATGGACAAAAAATTATGATTGACTAAGTACAGTTTTTCAACCATCTAAAGTTTTTGAACAGACATTGTTTAATAACAATTATACTTTAAACCGTTAAACAAAATCATTACAGTAATCTTCTAAAAGATAAATAGAAGATGCGTATGTATTCAAACTTTAAAGATTTAATTTAAACAGTCTTTCATTTTAAAAGATCATATTTAAACTTTTACGATTATATTTTGAAATAAATTTAGTATGAACAAAACTTTGTCTCTGGAAATGCATTAGCAGACTAACATTACATACGCTCTGACATGATGCACAGAGGCCCCTCTGAGTCAGAGAACGATAGACGGAGCTGAGAGAGAGAGCGAGAGAGAGAGAGAGAGAGAGAGAGAGAGAGAGAGAGAGAGAGAGAGAGAGAGAGAGAGAACCACTCTGTGATTTTATATTATATTATAAGCAATTTATTTATATACTTTTAAAGAACAGAATGTTTTTCAACTTTAGTTAAATTAGCAATATAATTATTTTAATTTATAAAGAACGGAATGTTTTATGTAATATAATTTTTATTCTTTTGTTTATCTAAAACAATTGGATCAATATTTATTTTATAAGAATTTCATTATATACTTTTATAAAGAACTGAATGGTTTTCAACTTTAGTTAAATTACCAAGATAACCATTTTATTTTATACACTTATAAAGAACGGGATGTTTTATGTAATATGATTTTTATTGTTTTGTTTATCTAAAACTGAATTAAATGGTTTCAGTAGATTTTTAGTAAGATATTATTGTATATTATTTGTGTGAAATATAAAACATGATTAGGGCAACTCTCTTTTTCTCACTTTCACTGTTACCTCAGGAATGTGGAGGGGATCATGTCAGAGGACGCGCGCGCAAACACAAACAAACACACACACACACACACTACTCTGGCTGGTGAGGCATTCAGGAAAAACAGTCTTTTTCTTCTCACTTTTCCAAAGGGGCACACAATGTGCTGGAATGCGGAGGAGATGCTGACACATATCCTAACAGAGCCTTCAAACTTTCTGTCATACCCACATGATCTAGGGTTAAAAAGGTTAAATGGCAAAAGCTTCTGTCAAAATCACATGATCTAGGGCTAAAAATGTTCAAATAGGGCAAAAGCTTCTGTCAAACCCACATGATCAAAGCAAGGTCAATAGGGCAAACCATAACAACATATGCCGGATAGACACCGGAAGGTCAACCTGTCAAAACACATGATCGAAGGGATAGGAAGGGGCAATAGGTCAAAACTAACTGTCAAAACCACATGATCGAAGGATAGGAAGGGTCAATAGGTCAATCCATAACAATAGTGACCGGAAGGGCAACCGGAAAGGTCAACCGGAAGGTCAATGACAACCGGAAGCCATCAATCATTTTGACACATGGTGTAGGGTATATACTACTTATATTACTCAGTACTTCAATTTAAATTAACACTGAAGCAAGGACACCTTAAAATAAACTGTATCATATTAAATTAATATTTGATGGTGTTGTTTATTTACAAATTATTGCTTCGAGTCTCACATGATGAAAAAATATTAACGAAAAACAATATAAAAGTTACTATGAATCTTTCAGTGCATAATCATCATTATTTTAGTTTATAATATTATTATTTATAATTATTTAGTTATGCGCTTTTGTCATTTTATTTTGAATGATTTTTTTATTTTTTTAATTAAATGTTTTTTAAGAGTTTCAGTCAAGACTCTTGGTGTTCCTGCCCATCAGATTGTGTGGAGAAGCTGGAGGCGTTTGGCCCAGTCCTCGCTATACTGAACTATTTCTGTTCATGTGTATTTTTGGGATGTCTCAAAAGCTTCAGTGTTTGACCGTAAGGTCGTGATTCTGGGCCAGTGTTTTGCTTTTATTGCCATTTGTTGCAAGTTTGAGATAACAGCAGATGCCTGGATATTCTGCTGGAGAACTTATGTCTGCATGATGGGGATCAAGACAGCAAAGTCTGCCCTCTTCAACAGCCGAAACTAACCGTGTGACACATTTGAGGATGAGAAAACAACTGCTCATTTCAGGAATAATTATCTAAGACTTTCAGTAGACAGCTGGAACCTCATTTAAAGCAAACTAGTTGGAAGACTATCTGGAACCTGGATCCCCTCAGAGACATTAATGGGTGTAAGACTTGAGAATAAACAACAAACAATATAGGAAAAAATTTAAGATTCAGATTTCAGTGGGAAATAAATATTGGCCAACACTAGCAGCGTTTAGCACTGTTTATTATGAGTGATTTATCCGTGCACATTATCATTATTGTGTTAAATTCATGTTCCTGGTAATCTTGAGTCAGAATAAGTTCCTCTTGGAGCATCTCTTCTCTTCTCTGATGATGAGGGTGGGGCTTAACCTGTCACTAACATGAGATCCACCAATAGAAAACCACAACCATCCCATCAATCCTCCACTGGCAAAATAAGTGAGTATGAAAAGGCGCCTGAGTTGCACGTCATCAGCTTGTTTGTCTTCAGGATCAGCTTGTTTGTGTGCGCGTGTGAGATAAGAGTCTGACGGAGTGCGTGCGACTCTCGAGGGAGCTGGATGGAGGAATCTTTCTCCTTGATGCTTGGATCTCACACTCTGATCTTGTTGGTCTGCCGATGAGGCAGTCGTAGAGAAGTTCACAGAGCTGGGGTCTCAGTCAGCAGCTTTCAGGAGATATATCCCTCGCTGGGGGTCCGTGAGGGCTGAAGGTTACCCCCTTAGGGTTGATGCAGGGTGAACAGAATAGATTCCCTCTGCTTTATTTAACTCCCTCCCCAACTACTGTTGGGTTTTGGCGTAGGGATGTACGCTCCCCTTTGATGGGTGCTCTACTATAGCCCTGGTTCGACAGTAGTAATAAGCAGAGGAAGTTTATCCCTCCTTCTCTGTCGCACACTGCGGTCTAGTGCTAATGAAAAAGAAGAAGCGCTAGCCATAGTGGGTCTTTGGCAGAGTGCCTTGACTCGAGGCAGTGAATGAGCTGCGGTGTCTAACTGAGGTTTTAGCACCTTACATGCTTCCTTCGGTAGGCTGCTCTAGAACCCCTTAGGGTAGAGCAGGGTGAACTGACCTACGATGGGCAATTCACAAGAGTCCCTTTGTTTCATAGTTGTTGGGTCTTGAAGAAGGGATATATGCTCCCCTTTGGTGGGGTGATCCTTAAGGGAAGATCAGTGTTACAAACTGATGAGTAATAGGTGGATCGCTGATATCACAGCGATGATATCGCAGCCATATCACCCTGTAGCCCAAGACCGGTTGCCCACTGAAGCTAAGCAGGGCTGAGCCTGGTCAGTACCTGGATGGGAGACCTCCTGAGAAAACCAGGTTGCTGCTGGAAGAGGTGTTAGTGAGGCCAGCAGGGGGTGCTCACCCTGTGGTCTGTGTGGGTCCTAATGCCCCAGTATAGTGACGGGGACACTGTACTGCCAAAAGAGAACCGTCCTTCGGATGAGACGTAAAACCGAGGTCCTGACTCTCTGTGGTCATTAAAAATCCCAGGATGTCCTTCGAAAAAGAGTAGGGGTGTAACCCCGGCATCCTGGCCAAATTTGCCCCTTGGCCTCTGTCCATCATGGCCTCCTAATCATCCTCATATACTGATTGGCTTCATCGCTCTGTCTCCTCTCCACCAGTAAGCTGGTGTGTGGTGGGCGTTCTGGCGCAGTATGGCTGCCGTCGCATCATCCAAGTGGATGCTGCACATTGGTGGTGGTTGAGGAGATTCCCCCCCTTCCATGTAAAGCGCTTTGAGGTCTCAGAAAAAGCGCTATATAAATGTAACGAATTATTATTATTATTATTATCATTGTAGTGTTCTATAGTTTAGCCATAAACTATAGTTAGTCCTGGAGAAGTGCCTTCACTCAAGTCAGAGTATGAGCTCTTCTCCCCTAATCAATCTAGGATCATTGACATGGAGTAGAAGCTCCTCTTCGGTAGGCTACTCCCCAAGAGCCTTCTCTAATACTGGTGAGATATGCCTGCCATACCTGAGGCTATGTTGGGTGTTTTCGCCTCAGAGCTCTTGGGGCCATATAGGGCTGAGGCCAGAGGTGTAACAGCCCGGACTTCCCTTGCTGTAGAGCAGAGAAGCTTGGGAATCTTTCCGAGCATCGGGGAGTTTTGGCTTAGGGAATACCGCCATTATCTCAGTCACATGGGTAGAGTCAATAGCTATGTTTCCATCACCCTGTTTTTATGCACATTTTGAGGTATCGCATCAGAAACGAGTGACGGAAAAGCCAAATTCTGGAAAAAAAAAGCGGAAACGTTTTACGCTCACTTGAGGTGGTTTTGAGTTGTACAAAAAATGGTTAATGGGAGATGGAAACGCATTTGCCGAATAAATTATAACGTAGCGCACACTAAACCCATGTGACTGATAGGCTATTTCCTCATGATGGTAATTACTGCTCTTTTTAGGAAACCGAACCAAATCATTTGGCTCAGCTCAGTAATAAGAGTATACGTTTGACTGTGTTATTCATCTTGTTTTCTGACCCGGTATTAAAGGGATAGTTCACCCAAAAATAATTACTCACCCTGAAGCCATCCTAGATGTATATGACTCTCTTATTTCAGACGAATACAATCGGAACTATATAAAAAAAATGTCCTGGGTCTTCCAAGCTTCATAATGGCAGTGAATGGAGGATGAGATTTTGAAGCCCAAAAAATGTGCATCCATCCATCATAAAATTAAACCATACGGAATTCTGTTCAATCCTGTCGGAAGCTAGTTATTTTAGTTTATTAAGTTAACCCCCTGGAGCCTGGTGATTACTGCTAAATATTTATTCTGATTGAGGAAAGTCATATACACCTGAGATGGCTTGAGGGAGAGTAAATCCCCCTCAAGCCCCTCAAAAGAAGAACTTATATGGAACAAAGCTTTAGGAGCTTTCCATCTTTACTCTCCTCCCTGTTACGGAGATTGACTATTTTTGACTGACAAAATGCCGGCGGACAGAAACACAGTGAGTGTTTTTAGTGTTTTAAAAATAGCGATTTCTGATGCTATCATAGCAGTGCCCCAAGCACTCCCATTCACAAGGCAATTTGACCGAAAACAAAAATACGGTCAAACTTAAAAGTGGCGTTTCCATTCTAATTATGCTTTTAAACGAAAGTTTACCTTGGGTAGATTAACAAAAATGCACCTAATTCGCCTTTTTTTCTTGCAAACTTGGAAAAGATTTGCTTCACGTTTGGATGGAAACCCTGCTAATGTTTGCTATACCCACTATGTGTTGTGCATATTCACAGCATAGTGAGGCAGGCGTTCCCTCAGCATGGTGGAGAGGGTATTGGTTCCCCATAGCGTCAACACCAAGACGCAGCGTATCGTTCCTCTTCTCAGGGAACCAGGGTTACAGTCAAAACCGTACGTTTTTAACACTGTAATACATTTTTTCTCTTTACTGTCACTTTTGACATTTGATCAATTTAATGTGTCCTTTCTGAATAAAAGTCTTAATTTCTGACCCCAAACTGTTGAATGATAGTACTGTATATATTGTAAATGCCCAGTGAACAGATGTACATGATGCATGGTGCCCACTACGACAGATGTATTTTGGTGAACAGCAACAAATACATTAATAATTCCCAGTGTTCCTTAGATCTCATTCTATTAAAAAGTGTATTTTTACCTGTCTGGATCTCCTGGAATAAAAGACAGAAGCTGATATTCCAGAGGCAGTTGATGCTTCATCACTTTCGTCAGCCATGCTGAATTTAAGTTGTCATAAATAAAGAACACAACGACATATAAAGAGGACAGTCATATAGAGTGATGGGCAAGGGTCAACGGTCATCACCCGTGGTGGTTTGGATGGTTAAAATGGTTTGTTAAGATCTCTAGTGGACACCATGCATCAGAGGGTTACATGAAATCATGATGTTTGCCTGTGCTAAGTGTACATATGACAAAATATTCATATTCACATGCAGGATTGAATATGAATATTGATGTTCAAATGTGGGTAACACGTTACATTAAGGTTTCATTTATTAGCATTAGTTATTTACAATAACATGAACAATTAACAATGATTGTACACCATTTATTCACCTTAGTCAATGCTAATTTCAACATTTACTAATACAAAGTCAAATATTGTATCTGTTAAAATCAAACATTGTGTCATCATTAGTTAATGAACATGAACAAACCTTAAAGGGGTCCTACTATGCTTTAGTTAGTGTGTAATGTTGCTGTTTTAGCATAAAAAAAGGGTTCAAAGTTCACTCCAAAGGGGGATATTTTATTTAACAGAATAAACTTTTCAAGAACTACAGCGAATGGCTTGTTTGGAAATGTTTTTTCCGGATCTTATGAAGTCACGATGTTACTTGTGTAAATAATGTGCATCCACGGAATACGCAAAAAAGGGGACGAGGTTTGTTTGACCTTCCTAAGGCTAACTTTATTTTAAACACTGTTCCTGAACATTATAATCCTAAAGTTTATCTGCACTGCACATTTTATGGAGAACAGCTTATTTTCTGTAGCTTTTGTAAGCTCTCGCATTTGTAAGACAGTTCACCGCTCCTTAGGAAAATTAACCATGGATTAGTGATTTCTGTTTGTATTACCTTAGTTTTCCAACAAATATCTCGATCAAATGGTGGACAACATTGTATCTATAACGTATAATAAAAAATTAAAAAAACATACCACTCTGAAACGTCCTGTGAAATCATTGCTTGCAAAGTCCGAATTAAATCCGTTCTGTCCGATCCTCGTGTTCGATAACATTGTCAGGGTCTGAATCGGGCTCGTTAACGCCATCGTTATTATTTACAGCTGAGTAGAGCTCGCGGTTATGAAGGGGCGGGACATTTCCTGAACACGCGCTAATCGCTGTCAATCACAACACACTGGGCCAGCTGACCAATCACAGCACATTTGGACTTCATTGAAATCAGGGTGTTTGAGCCAGACTGGGGAGAGGGGAGCTGTAATAATATAAATATGTGAAAAATAATGTGTTTTCTGAACAATCAAGCATGAAAACATATTCTAGTACACCCCAAAAACACAATCAAGACTTCATAACAAGGCACAATAGAACCCCTTTAAATAACTGCATCTCTGTTACTAAAATGAAGGTTAAGAAATGCTGTTAGCTAATGCATGAACTAATGTTAACAAATAAGACTTTATGGTAAAGTGTTACCCAGAGGTGTGGGTGGATGTATGACTTCAGATGAAACACAAGCCTTACCATTAAAAGCATCATGATGAGGTTTGTCATGTACGCCGGGAATCGGTCTTTACATGTCAGCTTCTCTTTCTCTGGCTAAAGAAGAAAAGAACAATCAGAGTTTCTGGCTTTTCCAGCACAAATATCTGAACATTCTTAAATCAAGATGTATTTACTGGAGTATCAAAAAGACTTCAGGTATTAAGTCTTGTTTACTGAAAATAAAATAATCAAAATCGAGTGACTTTATGCGTAAAACAAGAATAAATATAATATCCACCAGTGGGGTCAGAAAAGTAACTAGATTTCTGGTTAAATTAAGTTTATTATTTTTTCTTGTTTTCAGCAAAAACTCATTTTTCATAAACAAGACTTAATATCTTCAGTCATTTTCTTGATGTAAGAATGTTTAGATATTTGTACTGGATAACAAGACGGAAACACTGAGGAAGAGCATCATGTCCTTCAGTGTTCACATCAGAGAGGAGTATTTTTAGTGTTAGCAAGGTCAGGTCTCTCATTTTAACCCAGTAATTCTATGGTTATAAATATTTAATCAAAACTGATAACTATTAAATAATTGAAATAATAGATGTACTATCAAATATTGCAAATATTATAGCCTACTGCAAATATTGCTGTTCATTTTGGCAATTCATACTGTTTGAAAGCAGCTTCACTGAAGTGCTATAGAGCATCGCAAACATATTCATAATGAATCACCTTCTGTGATTTGTGGTCTGTCCTCAGCGATTTCTGCATGACTCTGAATTCATATTCGGCTCGCGGGTGATCCTGACATAAACAAATGACAATATATATGAATATATGACAAAACTGACTCAAAAACAAGAAAGAAAGAAAGAAAGAAAGAAAGAAAGAAAGAAAGAAAGGAGATTTATTTCTGCATGGCTGTTCTTCAGGCGAGTGTCTCTAAAAGCTCAGCATGCTAGAAATCCTGTGAAAGACTCGAGAGGAAAGCTGTGAGTCGTGGATGAAGAGAATACAGTCAGAGATCAGAGATTTTAATATGTTCAAACCTTCAGTGCTTCCTAAACACACACACACACACAGCGGGGGAAGAAGAGGATGACAACATTAAATGACACTAGAGAAATGAGCTGCAGTGATCATGTGACTGTGTGTGTGTGGTCATGTGATCAGACCTCCTCGTCCTCGAAGCCTGTGAGATCCCACTCATAGTTGAGCCGCATCTGTCTCCTCTTCCAGTGCTCCATGAAGAACGCGGCTGAAACACACACACACACACACACACACGCACACACACACACACACACACACACACACACACACACACACACACACACACAGTATTAATCACACTGACAGCAGGAAATGAACTCATCACACACCTGAGGAACTGCTGCTAAATGTAGCAGGAACTGATCAAATATTAACGCTTCGATTATAAAGGTGTCTAGTAATGATGAGTCCGACTCCTAAATCAGTCCGAGTGTGTGGCAGATATTTTCACGTATTGGTCGAATCCATGGATGAGAATTCAAATGAAAGTCATAATGGAAACAAAGACGCTTCAGTTTTCCAGCCGCACAAGAGCCTGAATGAAGAACAGTGAAGATGTTTCTAAAAGCCACGGCGCTTGGCTGATCCTCATATCTGTGTCGTCTGTCATGTGTCTCCCCCAAACCGAGGAGCACAGTAAATCTGGTGTGTGAACTCCTGCCCTGCGAACCGAGCCGAAGTCACGACTTCCTGTCCAGATCCCTGAGCGCTCGACACTGAACAGAGCAGAGGCCGAACACTCACGCATGATAAACCCTGCAGACGGGAGATGTTTACTCTAAAACAGACAGAACTGTACCGAGATAGAGAGACACACACTGCCCTTCCAGCTCCAGAGTCTCCAACAAACACAGGGGGAAACTCACTAAATACTTGATAAATGAAGCTGACTACAGAATGCACCTGTAAGGCAATACACTAAACTGTGCTAGACCACAGAACATGATTAACAGTCGCTACAACACGACAAATATAAGACAGTCACTGGTAAAAAGTAGCTAATATTCAACATACATGTGTGTGTGCGTGCGTGTGTGTGTGTGTATGTGTGTGTGTGTGTGTGTATGTGTGTGTGTGTGTGTGTGTGTGTGTGTGTGTGTGTGTGTTTGTATGTGTGTGTGCGTGTGTTTGTATGTGTGTGTGCGTGTGTGATCTCAGGAGCTCACCCCACAGCGCCATGAAGATGGAGAAGAAGACGGTGGCGGGGTTGTCGAACAGGTGGCTTGCGCGGGCCGTCCCACACGCCGTGCTCAGGTTCCAGTAGCTGCACACGCGGTCACACAGCGGACACATGGTGATGTTCCTGCGCTGGTCACAGATCTCCATACTGCACACAGAAGAAGAGACACACCTGACCCACTTCAGCCTCAGCCTGTTACCTCTGTTTATTACATACTCTAATACATGGCATCTCATTACGTTCATTTTCTGAAGGTTAATCAATTTCCGACTCCCCTTCTGTCCTTCACTCTCACGTACAAAAACTATCACAGCATCATTTTAAATGAGACTCTTTTAGGTGTAGTTTGTGGATAAAAGCGCAGGATCAGTTCCAGCAGGCTCTTTTCAGGCTGTCATAATATCCTGACAGAGACAAACTCCAGAGGGACTTTCAGACAGATGTTTGGGTTTTATATGCTCTTTCTCAGCGTATGAACTTCCTCTTGAGCAGTGTGAGGCTTTAGCTCAGGATGGGGGGCTCGCGCTATATCACCCAGCAGTGTTTCTGTGTTTCAGAACTGAGCTTTACTGAGACATGAGTTAATAGCAGTTCCAGTTATTAAAATAGAACTTGTCAAAGATGTTTTGTGGAAACCATAATCTAAGATTTGCTGGGTTATTTTTACTCAGACTGCTGGGTTCTGCCTTTGTTGAGTTATTTTTAAAAGTGTTGGGTTTCTAAATAGACTAAATTAATTGTTTTGCAATATACAGTGCAATTATGGTGCAAATCTGGATTACGTAATCAGATTCCAAGGTTACACTTTATTTAGGAGACATAGTTCAATTGTACTTACTCAAACAAAGTACTGAGTAATATTAATGAACTATGTATTTAGTACTATAGATTGACGGTTAGGGTTAGGGTTAAGATACTTGTAATTATGCATAATAACCCTACCTAAAATGTGTAATGAAATGGATTACATTACTAACAAAAATTTTTTGGTCATGTAATTTGGAATCAGTAGCCAACATAGACTGTAAAAAAAATATGGACGTAGTGTTCGTGACATCACCCATACGTTTCTGAAGAGCGTTTCTGAAGCCCAAAGTGGGCGGAGCCGGCCGTCGCCATCTTGGCAGCGTTACTCTCTTATAACAGTAAATGTGCAGCGAGGCGGATTAGCTGAGGTGACGCCAACGCTAGCAGACAAACGGCTAGTAGTGACATCAGTGGAAATCCACCTGTCACTCAAGTGGCCACGCCCTTAATTATGCACAACTTTAAGGCTCAATATAATTGAAACGGATGAGTTATAAAAAAAAATTAAACCCCCCCAACAGTCGTCATGAACGGCAAAATTAGCGATATAGACCAGAACCACTTTTTGCACCAGACTGTAAACATGTGTTTTTCTGCTGTAAAGTTGGCCATTTTAACATGCGAGTCTATGGGATTGAGTCTCTTCTGCAGCCGGTCTCTAGTGGCCAGTGAATGAACTGCAGTCTCTTCCGTGTTGGATTCAAGAGAGAGACAGGGAGGGTGCCGCTTGGTAATCCGGCTACAATTTGTCAGTAATCTACCCAGCACTAACCCAGTTTTTAGTCGTTATAAGCTGACATTGGGTTAAGTTTGAAACTGCTGGGTTAAAATGCACATACTTATCAGTATTATCACACTTAATGATATGTTATTTGGTCTGTACCGAAATAAGGTGATCCATTTTACTTGTGAAATCTGACATTTGTCATTTTCTGTTTGAGAGTTATTCCACTTTATGGTAACGCAATGATAACGCAGCCCTCCTTTACAGTTAATATTAATAAATGCATATGCGTGTGTCATTGCGTTTTGATTGGCCACTGACCTGGGAATGTCGTCATCAACAGTAACGCATCCATAGAGGAACACAAAGACGCCGACTAAGGAAGCAGGAATCAGCATCTGGGTATAGACCCCAAGCCAAGCAAAGTAGAGGCCGATCTTCTCCCCGAAGTACTTCCTGCGAGACAAGCGAGAGATTACTAATGGAGCTCCAGCGCGGAGAGCTGTGAAAGGGTCTGAGATGTACCGGATCAAGCCGATGGGCTGGTACTTGTAGAAGACGCTGTAGCTCGCCCACTCTTCATACAGCAGCTGAAACACAGGCAGAAACACTTCACTATCACAGCCTTCACGCAGAGGTCAGGAGGAGCAGACGCCACTGAGACTCACCTTCCGGTCATTAGGCTCAGCGTTTTCCCCTTCAACATCACCCTGATGGTAAAGGAAACAGTCTATCAGATCCTACAGATCATTCCAGTGCTACTCAGAGATCCATGCATTCATTAACCAATCAAACTCTGTGGCAGTGCACTGCAAAAAATGCTTAGTATTTTTGTCTGGTTTCTTAAATCAAGATGCATTTACTAAAGTAGTAAAATGCCATAAGATATTATGTCTTGTTTTCCGGTGGAATAAATTAAGATAATTTTGCTTGTTTTAAGAAAAAACTCACTTAATTTTGATTTATTTCCCCAGAAAACAAGACATCTTATGGCATTTTACTACTTTAGTAAATGCATCTTGATTTAAGATTTTTTTTTATATTTGGCCTGGAAACAAGACAAGAACACTGGGGGCCCTATCTTGCACCCAGCGCAATTGACTTTGTACACCGACGCATGTATCATTCCTATTTTGCTTCCGTGCACAGCGGACTTTTCCCTCCACAGACGCACGTCTGTAAATCAGGGAATGAACTTGCGCTCCCGGGGGCGGCGCAGCGCAAAGAGGAGGCGTGTTCCGGCGCAAACATTCCCTGGTGCTATTTTGTAGTTTCAGAAAACAATTCCGCCACAGACCAGGAGAAACCTCGTCTAAAGTCAGTGGCGCGTGTTATTCAGAGGCTATTTTAAGGGCGCATGCTTGGCCATAATGTAACGTGTGCACAACACACACACACTTTGCTCCTCTCATCTACAAACAGACGCAGCAGTTTTCATTTTTGGAAACCATACATTATTATAAGGGAAAATATTCCACACGAGGGAAATCGTGTTGTGTCCATGAAGATGTGAAAAAATAGGCATAAATCTAGCTTACACATTTACCCAAATTATTATACGCCTGTTTTACCGGAGCTAATCTGGGTGTGTTTCTCCATCCCCAATGTCACTTCTCTGTGTTTTACGGCCCTGACGAGAACGTGGGTCTCCTCGGCTGTGAACCGCTCCTGGCGTGCGTCTGGCAAATCTGCCGTTATAATAGCAATCCGCCATGGAACAAGCGCGCCTGCTCTTAAAGGGAATGTGAGATGTCGCTCTGATTGGTTTATTTCACGTTATGCCCAAACCAGACCTATGAATAATGAAGCTACTTCAGACCAACACATTTTAGATTTGCGTCGGGTGCAAGAGTCATTTATCCCGCCGGTATAATAGCAACAGCGCCGAGATCCGCCCACAAAGTTACTTGCGTTTCGCGCTTGATACTTGCGTTTCAGATCGTCAAAATAGTGCCCTAAGTAAGAAAAGCGTTTGTTTTTTGCAGTGTACAGTAAAGCCTCGGTGTCGTACAGATCCACAGAAACAGTGACGGATACTCACATCATGTAGTGGATAAGCAGCCAGATAAACGCCGCTGCACAGAAGGCTAGTGATTCCTGAACAACATGTCAGAAGGATTGTTCCGTCAGTTGCACGTTTGCTGTCAATGGTGCAGATCTAAGTCTATGGAGCACTGAAACTTGGTGCTGTTCATTTAAAAATAAATAATAATAATAGGTCTCAGCTCACCCATGCTGAATTTGGCTTTTGTGCACTTGGTTCGCTTCAAAACTTCACATACCTAAAACAATGCACATATCACAACCTGTAAATGATCAAATATGGCATTAATACTGTGCATCTGACAATACTTTATACTTACTAATGAACCTCTTGTTTTGCTGTCGAAAAAGGAATCTCTGTCGGATAAATCAAACCTGTAAAGATAGAAGATCACAAGTATATTTTTCAATGCGTGTTTTGCTTCGATCTTTCTCTTGCATTAAGGTCCATTCACACAGATCACATGTGGAAATCTCATTCAGAACACCTGAACAGAATTCACCTGCTCTCTGGCCATTAACTTACTGTAAATACTGCCAAAATACAAGGCAACACTTTCATGTCGAAGGTCCACTTTAGAGATTCTACTAACTATAGGAAATTACATGTCCACTATCTCTCATTAGAGTATTAGTAGACTGTCTGATTAATATCTGATATCTCTTTATTGGGATGCTCACCAACAGTCATTCTAATAACTATCAGTAACTTGGCAACTACATATCAGCTTATTCTACTAACCTAACAGTCTCGTACTCTGAGTACAGGCATCCATACATACATCTGAACAATCTCTAGAAATCTCTAAAATCTCCTGTCTGTTACTATAGTTTTGCTTTTTTAAATTAGTTTTTATTTTAATATAATTTTCAAAGTTCAGTTTTAGTTTAGTTTCATTAATAATTTTGTTAATTTTAGTTTATTTTTTATTTTGTGAACAAATTTTTTATTTAGTTTCACATTTTTTATTTTATTTTTATTTTATTGATTATAGTTTAGCAGAGTTAAAGACCTTTAATTTCAGCAAAATTTAATGTTTGCAGTTTACAGTTAACTCTTAATAATAAAAATTAAATAATTGTTTGAGATTGAACAAAGAACCATAAATAAAAATTATTCATTCAAATTCATATTCATATTAAAGATGAACTCTTGTTAAACATGTGGTGTGTAAGAAAAAAGGTTATTTCTATGATTAATCCTTTCAAACATATTATTCTTGTGTTGATCCATTTGTGCTTTTTGTCTATTGTATCTCTCAATATACTTTTTTAGGGCTGGTTCACACAGAAAGTGTTTTTGACGCGGGCAGTGGAAAGGGGGAAAAGCACAAGGTCTTGAAAAGTTGAACTTATTTTAGCTTGAGTGCCGCGTCTTTAGAGCATCGAGTCGAGACGATGCAAAAGACGAGCGCAGCGGTCATGCATGTCCGTCTAGTGAAAAATAAAGTAGCGCAGTCCAATGTAAACACTTGATTTTCCGGTACAGGATGAGAGCTTATTAATTACGAAAACGATCATTTATTTTTGCTAATTATTATTTTATTTCAGTTCGTTTTTAAGTAACTGTTGTTTGTTTGGTTTAGTTTTAGTTTTTCATTTATGTTGAAATCTCTGTTTAATTTTTAGTTTACAAAAATGTTTTAGTCTTAGTTTCAGTCTTTAGTCTTAGTTTCAGTTTTCGTTTTCTTGCTTCACATGAGAGCGAGGGCATTTAGGCAATAATGTTTTATTGTAAGGTTAGTTTACCTGACTCTGAAGCTGAGTTGTTGTGACACCTACATTGCCAATAATATATTCATTTTATTACCTTACGAGTCAACTTGATTGTTCCTGTGTTTTTTATGTTCCCATATCAAATTTGTCATAAAACAGTGGGGGAAAAATCATTCAAATGTTTCCTAAAGCCTAAAGTATACTTGTTACGCATTCACTAAGGTGTGTGATGTACATATTATCATTAGTACAGTACGCGCATACTGTATGTGCACAGTGTGATTTGTATAACTACACACTCACTAATAACTTTGAAATAAACACTGGACTGGGCTACTGATGAACGACAAAAACAAACTCCTGGAGATGCTACGAGTACAACAAACACCAGTGTTCACGAGCGCTGTTAGGGTTAGGGTTACGGTTTGGTTTAGGGTTAGTTGCATGTAATAATGCATCATTTATAGTTATTAGCCTACTATGGTAACTGCATGTAACGTGTAATAAGGACACTGTAAAATTAAGTGTTATCACACATTTTTATCGGTCAAAACCTTTAAACAGAAATTCGCCACAGAATAAAAAGGTAATTGCAATTTATCTCAAACTTTTTTTTTTTTTTTTTGAGAGTTTATATCAAATCGGTCACAAAAACAATTTTTTATGTCTCACAATTCTGATGAAAAAGTCAGAATTGCAAGATAATTAATATTAATAATAACAGTGATAATGATAATAGCAAACGTGTAATTCTGAGTTGTTTTTTCTACAATCGCGAGATTTATTTGATAATATTATAATAATATTGTCATAATAGTGTACCAGGGGTGGGGGTGGTGGTGGTGGTGGTGGGGGGTGGCGCAATGGATAAGACACATGCCTTTGGTGTGAGAGACCCGGGTTCGAATCCACTGTGAGACACCAATGTGTCCCTGAGCAAGACACTTAACCCCTAGTTGCTCCAGAGGCGTGCGACCTCTGACATATATAGCAATTGTAAGTCGCTTTGGATAAAAGCGTCAGCTAAATGAATAAATGTAAATGTATATAACATAATAATATATTGTTATAAGTTATAAAGTCATAATTGTGAGATACATACACAAAATTGTGTGAAATAAAGTCAGAACTGGGAAGTGTCACACCGCATGGACTTTGTGTATTGTTTCCCGCTCTTTGTCAGTTGTCATGGTTATTCATTTGATTTCATCATTATATTCAGGTTTGTGTGTCTCGTTATCTCCCCTATTGAAGTTCAGTTCAGTTGAGTTCAGAGTTTGTCGGGTCTCGTCTCAGTGTGGATTTACTTTGTTGGAATTAAAGCCTGTCTACCTTCATCATCATCTTTCTGTTATTCATGAGTCTCTCCCACACAACCCGTGACAGAAGACCGAAACCTTCTAGTGTTCGTGTTCATGCACACTATCAAGCAGAGTGAACTTTGAAAGGCTGCGTGTTTGTCTGTACACACACTTGTGTTTGCATCAAAACTGAAGGGTAGTTTGGTCTAAACAGAGTAGAATTTCTTCCTTTTTGACATTCTTGTCACATTGAAAACTGCTCTCAGTGAGAATAGGCCTGTGAAAGGAGTCGCACTGACCGTCTATAACAGCACGTATAACAGACATTACAAGTGTTTGTGCTTGAGAATGGAGGCGGACACTAACAGATGCTGCTTTTCTCTGGAGAATGGGTACGAGAGGTGCTTCACTTTCTGCTTCTGGTTCTCTTCTAGGTTGGGATGAAGAGGATCTGTGAGTTTGCTGATGAACGCGTTGATCTTTTCCATTACGCCGCTGCTGTGTTTGACTTCATACACCTACAGTAGGAGCACAGCGTCATCACAGTCATCACTCGTCACATCTCTGCTTTACACTGGGCATGCTTGACAAACCTTACTTTTTTAGTAGGCATCTTCAGTTTCATGAACTCAGCCTCGCGACAGAGCACGTTCCATGGAGCATGAATCTTCACAAAGCCCACTCCAGGTGTCTTGGTCTGGAAACACACAACAGATTTTACAGCAAACACATTTCATGATGCCGCCAAGCAGGTGTAATCTCAGGAGAGAGACACAGTGTGTGTACTTCACTGTCAAAGCCTGAAATGAGCACAGGCTCGTCCCTGCAAACACACACACTGAATCTGAAACTCACTGGAACAAGCACTGGCTCGTCCCTGCAAACACACACACTGAATCTGAAACTCACTGGAACAAGCACTGGCTCGTCCCTGCAAACACACACACTGAATCTGAAACTCACTGGAACAAGCACTGGCTCATCCCTGCAAACACACACACTGAATCTGAAACTCACTGGAACAAGCACTGGCCCGTTCCTGCAAACACACACACTGAATCTGAAACTCACTGGAACAAGCACTGGCTCGTCCCTGCAAACACACACACTAAATCTGAAACTCACTGGAACAAGCACTGGCTCATCCCTGCAAACACACACACTGAATCTGAAACTCACTGGAACAAGCACTGGCTCATCCCTGCAAACACACACACTGAATCTAAAACTCACTGGAACAAGCACTGGCCCGTTCCTGCAAACACACACACTGAATCTGAAACTCACTGGAACAAGCACTGGCTCGTCCCTGCAAACACACACACTGAATCTGAAACTCACTGGAACAAGCACTGGCTCATCCCTGCAAACACACACACTGAATCTGAAACTCACTGGAACAAGCACTGGCCCGTCCCTGCAAACACACACACTGAATCTGAAACTCACTGGAACAAGCACTGGCTCATCCCTGCAAACACACACACTGAATCTGAAACTCACTGGAACAAGCACTGGCTCATCCCTGCAAACACACACACTGAATCTGAAACTCACTGGAACAAGCACTGGCTCGTCCCTGCAAACACACACACTGAATCTGAAACTCACTGAAACAAGCACTGGCTCATCCCTGCAAACACACACACTGAACCTGAAACTCCCTGGAACAAGCACTGGCTCGTCCCTGCAAACACACACACTGAATCTGAAACTCACTGAAACAAGCACTGGCTCATCCCTGCAAACACACACACTGAACCTGAAACTCCCTGGAACAAGCACTGGCTCATCCCTGCAAACACACACACTTAACCTGAAACTCCCTGGAACAAGCACTGGCTCGTCCCTGCAAACACACACACTGAATCTGAAACTCACTGGAACAAGCACTGGCTCATCCCTGCAAACACACACACTTAACCTGAAACTCCCTGGAACAAGCACTGGCTCGTCCCTGCAAACACACACACTGAATCTGAAACTCACTGGAACAAGCACTGGCTCATCCCTGCAAACACACACACTGAATCTGAAACTCACTGGAACAAGCACTGACTAATCCCTGCAAACACACACACTGAATCTGAAACTCACTGGAACAAGCACTGGCTCATCCCTGCAAACACACACTGAAACATGACTTTATTTCCTGGAGGACTGATATAAATCCCATCAGACTGGAGTTTGACATGTTTGAATGCAACATATCTCAGACCAGTGTTTTCTGCAGCACTACACACCAAAATATGTGATCTATTTGCAGTCTGAATGAACTGACGATAAAGGAGATAAAAGACAGTGAAATAGCCACAAAATAACACTCAAATATAAACATACTGCACCACTAATGTCGCTGCTTCATTATAATGATCGCACAAAACTGTACTGAATCTAAAAGGGTAGATTATCTCAATAATTCATTACATTTATATAGCGCTTTTCTCAGCACTCAAAGCGCTTTACATAGAAGGGGGGAATCTCCTCAACCACCACCAATGTGCAGCATCCACTTGGATGATGCGACGGCAGCCATATTGCGCCAGAACGCCCACCACACACCAGCTTACTGGTGGAGAGGAGACAGTGATGAAGCCAATCAGTATATGAGGATGATTAGGAGGCCATGATGGACAGAGGCCACTGGGCAAATTTGTCCAGGATGCCGGGGTTACACCCCTACTCTTTCGAAAGACATCCTGGGATTTTTAATTACCACAGAGAGTCAGGACCTCGGTTTTACGTCTCATCCGAAGGACGGTGCTCTTTGACAGTATAGTGTCCCCGTCACTATACTGGGGCGTTAGGACCCACACAGACCACAGGGTGAGCGCCCCCTGCTGGCCTCACTAACACCTCTTCCAGCAGCAACCTGGTTTTCTCAGGAGGTCTCCCATCCAGGTACTAACCAGGCTCAGACCAGGCTTTCTCAATCAAATAATGTCAACTCAAAAATTGCACTCTGTAATTTCAAACATATTTATATACATGACATACAAGTTTTAACAGAAATTTCATTATATTTTCACAAGTATATTTTAGTTTATCATAAATGCTTTTCAGTACATTCAGCAGTTACACTTTAACCATATTTCAAAGACAAAAGAAGTAATTATGAAATTACATATAAACGTTCTAAAGTCCTACTTAGGTGCATGAAAAAAGCTGAAAAACCTCTTAAGTTCAGGTTATAATATAAATTTAAGTGCAATTAACATGCATTTGTCCAGACTTCAGTGTGTTATTTTAAAGTACTTGTCATGGTTCTGTGTTTTCAGTGACACTGCTGTCGTCATGTGTTTGTGTGAGTGTGGAGTTTGCATCTGGCTCGGGCCGTGCGCTCTTCTGTCCATGTGATATGTTGTGTGCACGGCTTGTGTCCCCTTTCGAGGGAACTCACACAGTGTCGATGATGACACTTTGGGGAACGTCCCCCAGCGCAGCGCCTCTGAAGCATGAAGGAAACTAAGCCAATCATGATTGGTGTTGCGTCATGATGTAACGTGTGATGGCATACATGGAAGCTACAAAGGAACGCCGGCACACAACAGCGTTAGCTTTCTGTTCTTCAGCAAGCGCTCTCTGTCGTGTGTGGCTTATTTGGTGTCATCTGTTAGTTTGCAAGCACTATATATATATCATAATGGCATGGCATTTGATAATGGCCCCCAGTCCTTGACGACAGTAACATCGTGGGGGCGAGAGATAATGGTTATGGGATGATGCCTCGGGTGGAGGAGCCGTTGGCGAGTTATTTTTCCCCCAACGCTGCGTTATCCCTAAAGACATCAGTGCTGCTCACCAAACCCTGCCGCGATACATCTACTTTGGTGGATAGGGCTTTAATGACTGCGGGTCGGGCTGGTGCTAGTCTGCACACTATGGCAGTACTGCAGGCTTACCAGGCCGACCTTCTAAAAGATATTGATGAGGGCGAGGGACCAACTCCGGAGGATATTGCAGAAATGAGGAAGGCTGCAGACTTCTCTCCGTGTCACCAAGGAAACGGCCCTGCGCTATCGGCCAGTCTATGGCGGCGAGAGACATTTGTGGTTAAATCTATGAAACTGAAACTCATTTTGTGTTATATTGCCCACGTTACGATGATTTTAGAAATTTATTATTTGGTGAATTGTTTGTTAAAAAGCCTGAAATGTTCTGGATTAGTGATGACGACAAGATGAAATGGTTGTTTAATTTTAATGTGTTTAAATTGGCTACTTTTGTTTGTAAAGCCTGGATGCGGCGGCAGACTTGTTTATTTAAATAAGTTCATGTATGTTGTGCATACTGTCTGACAACTGTTTTGTTTTTTTGTTTTTTTGTTGGTGGTATTGGTGTCTTACAAGCCCATTAGGGCTGGGCATACAGTAGTATGCAAGACACAATAATAAAAATTATTCATTCATTCATTCATTCATTCATTCTATCGGGCATCAAGGAGAAAGAAAGGGCTTTCCCCGATTTTGCCTTCTGGCCTGTTCGGTGACAGGTTTCAGGAGGTGAAAAAACAGTCTGCGGCCTTCAAACAATATCTCAGTCGCCGCTCAAGATCTAAGAAGTCTTCCCCTGGTGGGCAGCTGTAGCTATCTACCAGCTCCTCAGCCTACAGACTCCTGAGGAGTGAGTGAGTGAATGGGTGAATATGAGGCAATATTGTAAAGCGCTTTGGTGGCCATTGGGTCTGTGAAAGCGCTATATAAATGCAGTCCATTTACCATTTACCATTTACCAGACAGACAGAAAAGGAGAGTGTCGGTTCTAGAGCCCCCCCTCAAGCAGCTCGAACCCTGCCGGAGAGCCGCTTTAGGGGGTCGAGAATGAATCTCGAACGATACCTGAAACCAGCCTCGAGAGGTTGGTTACCTTGGTAAAATATTTAGATGCATGGAAAAATCACCATTCAAAAGGGGTTCACACTGCAATTCGGTTTCCGCCCACCGACATTCAGCGGGATAGTTTGGACTGCAGTCGACCCAGTGCAGGGTCGTGTATTGGAACAGGAAGTAAACTCCCTGCTGGTAAAGGAGGCCATAGAGCATGTTCCTCCGCCGGACAGGGAGTCCGGGTTCTACAGCCGCTACTTCATAGTTCCCAAGAAGGATGGGGGGTTGTGTCCAATTATAGATCTCAGGCAATTGAATTGGTCTCTGAGGAGGTTCAGGTTCAAGATGCTCACTATTCCCATCATCGTGAACCAAATTAAATCCGAGGATTGTTTTGTGAATGACTTAATGACGCATACTTCCACATATCCATCCTTCCATCTTCCATGGTGTCAGGGTGCTAAATTATATTGACGACTGGCTTATTATGGCTCAGTCACATGTCGTCCTTGTCCACATCCAAGCCATGACTGTAAAATATTTTCAGAGAGTGTTAGGGCTCATGGCAGCAGCATCCAACGTGAATCCATTCGGCCTGCTGCACATGAGGGTCCTACAGTGGTGGTTGAAAACCATGGGGTTTTCCCCGAGGGGAACCCATTCCACATGATCAGGGTTACGCGCAGATGCCTTCGTTCCCTATCTATGTGGAAAAAAAGCTTGGTTTCTATCCCAAGGCCCAGTGCTGGGAGCGTCATGTCACCGGAAAGCCGTTTTGACAGAGGCATCCCTCACAGGTTGGGGCGCAGTCATGGACGGCCGCTTTACGAGAGGTCTATGGCAGGAACATCATTCCTCCTGGCACATAAGTTGCCTGGAATTGCTGGCGGTCTTCCGAGCTCTGAGGAGCTTTCTGTAAGACCTCAAAGGTCACCACGTTCTTGTAAGGTCAGACAACATGACTGGCCTATATTGCAGATTATGTATTGCCCTCTATGCAGATTGGCACATCAGATCCTTCTGTGGTCCCAGGGGAGACCATTGTCTCTCAGAGCAACATACATCCCAGGGGACCAGAATCAGGGAGCAGACATCCTGTCGAGGCAGGGGCTGAGGCCCGAGGAATGGAGACTTCACCCCGAGGTGGTGAAGTCGATATGCGAGAGGTTCGGCCCAGTGGACGTGGATCTGTTCGCGTCTCGAGAGACGTCACACTGTCCCACCACTGGGGTTGGATGCCATGGTGCAGACGTGGCCGATTCCCATCAGGAGGGACCTGCTGATGCAGGCCCAGGCTCAATATTTCACCCTCGGCCAAAGTTATGGAAACTGTGGGTCTGGCCGCTGAGGGGGCACAGTACCGAGAGGCTGGCCTGTCAGTAGGAGTAGTCGAGACCATACTCAGCTCTAGAGCTCCTTCCACAAGGAAACTGTACGGCCTCTTTGGTGTAGAGAGCGTGAGGTGGACCTAGTTAACTGCCCGGTGGCTTCAGTGCTGGAGTTCCTCCAGGACCCGTCTACACTCAAGGTGTACGTGGCTGCCATTGCGGCTTTCCACGCTCCTCTGGGTGATGGGCCTCTGGGGAGACATCAGCTGGTCATAACGTTTCCTCCGTGGGGCTTGGAGGATGAGACCTGTGGATCTTACCAGAGTTCCCACATGGGACCTGGCTGTGGTTCTCGAAATGTTGGTCGAGGCCCCCTTCGAACATTTGGAGTCGGCTGAGGCCAAGAACTTTTCCCTAAAGGTAGCTTTTTTATCAGCCATTACTTCTCTGAGGAGAGTAGGAGATCTTCAGGCTCTGTCTATATTAGCTGAGTGCCTGGAGTTTTCTCCAGGCGACATTAAGGCTATCTTGCATCCCAGGCCGGGCTATGTGCCTAAAGTGCCATCTAATGTGGCACGGCCTACGGTTCTGCAGGATTTTCATCCTCCACCTCATGTGAAGGCGGATGAAGAAAGACTTAATTTGCTCTGCTCTGTCAGAGCTCTCAAGATTTGTGTCCAGAGTTCTTCTTCATGGCGGAAGTCAGATCAGTTGCTGGTGTGTTTCGGGTCACCCAAGAAGGGGCTTCCTGCATCCAAACAGACCATCAGCAACTGGATCATTCAGGCTATCTCCATGGCCTGTCAGGTGCACAGTTTGCCTTCCCCTTTGGCCGTGAGGGCTCATTCAACCAGAGACATGGTATCCTCTAGAGCCCTCCTTTCAGATTTTTATAGTCTGGACATCCAGTCTATGCCAGGCACTCTAGTGCTCTCCTAAGTGTGCTCAGCTTCATACTGGGACCGGCAGGGCTCGTTGTGGCATAGTGGGTTCCCTGTTGTCTTTTGTTTTGCCTTGCCATGAGCCATTTGTTTCCCAGCTCTTCTGGCTGATGTCTGGGTTTGGTTTTGCCAGGTTTTTTGAATTGCCTTTTAATTTGTGTTAATAAAGAACTGTTTGAGCTTCCCTGGCTGTTCTGCGCTTTCTGTCTGCAAATCCTAACAGCATTTTTTTTTTTGTATAATAAATACTCTTTTAAAAAGTATGCTAAAGTGCACTTCTTTCTCACAAGGTTAGTATCCAATTCACTTATTGAATGGCAAGTCACATCTGACAAAAAACAAGAACTGTTTCATGAAACTTAAATGTGTATTATGACTGACTGGCTATTCACAATGACACAAAGTATAACAAACGCAGGGTTTTGTAAAACAAAAACAAAATAAACGTTACATTTTTAAAACATTTAGATATGCTGTCAACATATTTCATATTTATAGAACTTTAAACGCAGTGTCTGTTTACAGTGAGTGCAGATCGCCCACCAGTGTCTTATTCAGTGCCGAGACTTCTGGGGGACCTTAGCAAAACCCTCCCAGTCAATGCGTTCATAAAAAACCCCTAATGACCCCTAAACCCCTCATAGTCCTTGGGCCAAGACCCAAAATTTCACGTATTGGTACCATCTGGGTGGGCAAATTCTAGTTGTGATTTTTTACATCATATGCATCCCTAGATAATGTTTTGACATGATAACCCTTGCCAACTGGCAGCTTAGTAGTGGTTATGACCGCTTGAAGTGACTGACCCCTGTAAGCGGAAAAAATGGCAAAAGTACCTTCCATGGAAATAATCTGGTTCATCCAGTTGATAATTCATCAAGTGGTTCATTCATCACAAATAAAGTAGGTTCCAAATTAGTGAAATAATGAGATAAAGGCAATAATTCCAAAATAAATTGCTAAAAATTGCTAAATTTGGGAGTTTTAGCATGTCAAACCGTAATACCCCAATATCATGAAATAGTCTAGTAGCCAACTAGGTGAACCCGGAAATGTTGAGTACACCAAAGTTTTATTGCAGAAATGTGAAGTATGGGTCCCCAGCATACAGGAACTACCGGATGCTAATTTGCATATGTTGAGCAATTTGCATGATTAGCATAATTAGCATTATTAGCTTAATCGTCCATTTTCACCAGATATTTTGCACTGTATGGTCAATTTCTACAATATGTGAGTGGTTTTAGAGGATGCTGATTTCATTTCTGGCATTTTCAGATTTCAAAGAGCTAATTTTATGACATATTTTTATTTATTTAGGCAAATTATGATTACTTTCAGACATAATTTTAGGTTATTTTTATGGTAAACAAAATAATTTTACATTTCACAATCATGAGTGCTCTTGTGAATGTTGATGCATTGTTTTCAGTGTGTAGTGAGGCTGAATCCCATCCTGACACTTTTAAAAATTCAAAATTGCTTTTTGTATAAAAGATAAATCTTTGTTAGGCTGAATGTTATGCATTTCTGGAGGAAAAATCAATGCGGGTATTTAACATAACTTGGATCCTGCCACTGTACGATACATATTAATGGGGTAGGTCTTTAAGACACCCATTGAGATGACATCACCTAAACCCATCACCAGAATGCAGAATTTCAACGGTATCAACATTGATTCCATGTGATAGTATTAGATCTAGAGTATGATTACGACAATGAGTAGGTCCTGACACGTGTTGTCTAACTCCAATAGAGTTAAGAATATCTTTAAATGCCAATCCCAATGCATCTTTTTCGTTATCTACATGTATATTAAAATCACCAACAATTAGGATTTTATCTGCAGCCAGTACTAACTCTGATAGAAAGTCAGCAAATTCTTTGATAAAGTCTGTATGGTGTCCTGGTGGCCTGTATACATTAGCCAGCACAAATTCAAACATGATTTATCATTTACACTCGATGTTGTTACATTAAGCACCAACACTTCAAAAGAATTATATTTGAAACTAGACTTCTTAGTAAATTTGAAAGTATTACTATAAATTAGAGCAACACCTCCCCCTTTGCCTTTCAGATGAGGCTCATGTTTATAACAGTAATCTTAGTACAGATAGTCTGTAATCATATCATTAACAATAAGTGCTTTTGAAGTAAGGGATCGAATATTCAGCAAACCGAGCTTTATCGTTTGCTCAATTGTATTATATCTGTTTTTTATTTGTTGAACATCAATTAAATGTTTACCCTTAGATGGGTTTGGGAGTTTTTTGTATTTCCTAATTCGGGGAACAGACACAGTCTCTATATGATGATTTCTAGGTGAAAGAGCCTCTATGTGATGGGATTTATCTGACCTTGGTGACGTGAGACAGCTAGCAGACGGTCGGTTTAGCCAGTCTGTCTGCTTCCTGACCTGAGCCCCAGATTGTCATGTTTGAGGTCTAAGACTATGTGCCATATTACTAGAGAGAAGAGCAGCACCATCCCAGGAGGGATGAATACCATCTCTTTTCAACAGGTCAGGCTTGCCCAAAAAACTTTTCCAATTGTCTATGAACTCTATATTATTTTGCGGACACCATTTAGACAGCCAGCCATTGAGTGATGACAATCTGCTAACTATCTCATCACTCCTGCGAACAGGAAGGGGGCCAGAGCAAATTACAGTACCTGACATCGTACTTGCGAGTTCACACACCTCTTTAATGTTAATTTTGGTGATCTCCGACTGGCGGAGTCAAACATCATTAGTGCCGACGTGAATAATAATCTTAGATAATTTACGATTAGCATTAGGCAGCACTTTTAAATTTGCTTTGATGTCAGGCGCTCTGGCTCCAGGCAAACATGTGACTATGGTGGCTGGTGTCTCTATTTTCACGTTCCGTGTAATAGATGTCCTTGTACACATCAAAGACAACATCTATACGCTGGCTCTTCCCCCCTTCGTGCAGCTCCTTGTCCAGAGCTGAGACAGCCAACTGCGCAAAGGAATTGTCTTGGCCCTTCAGTTTCTGTAACAGGCTCATTCCATCAATGGCGGTTGTTGATGGCTCTGGGATTTCCTCAGCTGGGGACACGCTCTTCTCCAACTCTCTGGCCAAAGCTGCCTTGTTGGTCTTGCGTAGAGACCCATCCTTGTTAGCTAGGGCCCAAGGCAGAGGTCCCAGAGGATGAGCCAAGACGTCACTCATGTGTAGTTGTCGGCTCTGTGCCACCAACATCATGTGACCAAAGAGGTTTCTTTCGGCCTACAATACTACCTGCTTGCCTTGCTCCTGGCTGTGTTGCTTCTTCTTGATCTCTGAGAATGTTTTAAAGTTTTTTCTTGGTCATCGTGTCGTAGAAAAGTATCACTCTTGTTTCCAGATATTCTGTCTTGAAATTTTGGTAAACCTCTTCTCCAATCTCCTTGGCCTCAAGTAGTTAATTTGCCACATCAGGTGGGGCTACAGTTACAATTGACAGACTGACAAACTCTTCTTGTTCTGGACTGAACGGATTCTGCCAGCAATTTTCCAGGAGATCAAAGATGGACTGGACAATCTGCCTCATCTCTTCTGAACCTGGGCGGCTGTAGTTCTGGATGATTCAGCTGAGAATCACCCCAATCGACCATCTCTCTCAGCTTTCTTAGGTATGCGCTGCGGTACTCTGCTGTCAGGTAGTACTTCGGGAAGCCCTTTGTTCCTCCTGCTGTCTGTGTGTCCTTGTTGATGGTCTCCTCAATGGTCTGGTTGACTGCATCCACTGGAAGAAACAACTTAACGTAGCATCACAAAATATGCAAGTGTAGGTGAAGGCCTGTCGGTGTGCAAGTTTGTGCACAAAGCTAAAATATCACAATGGATCCAATGTCCGCGACTGTTTGCCAAATGACCGCGAGCTGTCCGGTAGTTAATCTTTTAGATTGACATCGGAGCTGTTTATTTTGTGGTTAGAAAACGGCATAATATAATAGCAATGAAGGTTGTGACCAAGATAAACACAGATTTTGGAATAAAATGGGGTTTCTGGGCATATGTGTTAATATCTACCTGAAATTCAACGTTTCTTATTTTCTTGTGTTACAAAGCTGTTACCTAATACATTCCACATGAACCTGAAAACAAAACTTATTGAAATATATTATACAAAAATTAAGAACAAATCGTATGTACATTTTATGACTTTCCAATGGTAGACAGTAGAGTCGACAATACATGTGTTATTTTTCTTTTCTTTTATATTTTTTACAACTCAAAACAACAAAATATCAGTGTGAATTCAAAAATATCGACTTTATTATGCCTTTTAATATTTACAAATATTTTAGTTTGCTTGGTATTAATATTAGATCACTGTTATTATGGTATTGGACGTTTGTGTATTTTGCAAAAATAATTCTAATACATAAAAGTAGGAAAATTACCAATTCTAAAAAAAAGTATAAAAAGCTGGGACTGTGGAAAGGTTATCATATTAAAATGAACTTATATTAACCCCATAAACAATTTAGTACAGGTAAGGTTTTGCCCACCCAGATGGTACCAATATCTGGTCTGGCCCATGGACTATCATCTCTTCATTCAGAGCAGTTTCACTGTCAACAAACAGCAGTGAGTTGAAACAGTCAGTAGTTCCATACATTTTTTTTTTTTTTACAAACGATAGGACAAATACAATAAATTAAAAAAGAAACAAATTAAATAAACTGTTTAGCGTACTAGCGTACAGAATTACAGAATTAAATGTAATAAAACTCGGTAAAGTCTTCGCCATATAAATTTAAATATACATTGATTCTTATTAAAGCATTGCATTATTTTCAGTTGGAAAAAAATGCACAATATTTATTGCATTAATATTAATTAGTACCATAAAATTCTCTCAAAATGCAAAAGAAAAAATATTGTTGATCAAAAATATTACATTTATTTTACCGTGGGGGAAAAAAGATACATTTCAGGGGTTCAGTCACTTTTGACCGTTGAGAACACAAGTGTGAGTCCCACATAAAGAGCACCGGAGGGTTAAAGCAACAGTGAGAAGACGAGTGTTGGAATCAGGAAACGAGGCGCGCCAGATTGGGTTTCTCACACACACACGCGTCACACACAGCATGTGGAGCATGTGCACTACTATGAGCCCTACATAGACTGCAGCACAGCGGATCCCATGTCAGAGTCTCACAGCCAAGACCAAAAAAACAAACAGCTGCTATCATCATTACTTAAGCCAATTATCAAATCCATGAAACTCTGCGAGGCATTTAATAGCATAACCACATGAGCCAGACTATACATGGTTTCACATGCATTCATACGCTCTCATAAACGTGTGCTAGTTCACAGAGAAGAGCAGGTGCACACAGCTCAATCCCATTCATTCTGAAGAAGACACATTACCAGTGATGGACTGGTCACTTTACGCTTCATTGTTGTTAATAAGGCCACACAGCAATTTAAAAACGATCTGTTGTTTTATGTAGATATAAAAAAAAGGAGAGAAACAATTTCACAGCAGACGCACATTTGTGTGATTTGAGGCTTTGGAGCCGATTGAACGTTATTTGGGATCATGTGTTTCAGTATCACTGCGGAAGTTCTGCATAAACTGATATCAGGTGACAAAAGGTAATAAAAGATACTAATAAATCAAACAAAACCTCATATTATTCACTGTATAGCTGTTTCTAACATATTATGAATTTTATATTTTAAATTAAAATATTTAAGAGTTGTGATGGATTTTAATTAATAGATTTAGATTATGCCCTTAGATGCATGCATGCATGTTTTGTATAGGGAAGGTATTCATTATCAAAACAGTAAATTCTTCTTTTGTGTCCCTGACCAGGACTCAGACTGAGCACATGGACATGGTCTGTTGGCTGCCAACCTGAGAGCCACTGCTTTGATGGGGAAAAACATACCTTTGCCATACGACTATTACATAGTTATTACTACTAACTAGTTACTAACCCCTAACCCTAAAGAAGTGAGAGAGCAGTTTTGTTAGGATGGAATTAATAACTATAGTGATATGTCAATTAAATATAATTTGTGTTACAACCTGGTACACTAATTAAGTCAAATAGCACCATAGACCATCATCTACAGTTCTAAATTTCCGCCTTGACATTAAAGTATTATAACTTGTGCAGCATTGCACTGTCTCTCCCTACAAGCTTTAAAATTGGCTTGACTCATTCCCATAGATATGGGTACTGATTGATAGAGGTTTTGGGATACTAGGTTATGTTTCCAAGCTGATATTCACTTTGAAAACTGGTTCTCTTTAGGCAGAGATTGTTTTTTTCATGTTCTAGTTCTGTTGTCTCTTACACTGTACAATAAATGTTCATTCTGACACTTCAGCAGACATCCCATGAGTGTTGGCTTTCATTTGATACCATTTTTATGAATATGGTCCTTGTGGTTGTGGAGATATTCAATATTTACTGTTGGCATGTCGTGTTGAGCAGGAAACCAAAAAATTTGCCTGAAATTGCTTGTACAAGTCACAAAAACAAAAAAAAAACAAAAAAAAAACAAAAAAAATTCAGCTTGACAACCACCCTAATATCTTACCTATGGGTGTCTTCTAACTAAAAAAATAGGGTGACAGCTTGCACCAAAACATGTCCGCAAAAGTCTTAACGGAAGCCCTTTTCAGAATTGGCCCCTTGGCTATAATCAACTTTAATTAATCAACTAACATTTGTTTTTCTTGCAGGAACAACATTCATATGCTTTTAAATGTTTCCAAACTCTTTGGGGAAAACTTGTGACTTTGAGTGTGTGTGTGTGTGTGTGTGTGTGTGTGTGTGTGTGTGTGTGTGTGTGTGTGTGTGTGTGTGTGTGTGTGTGTGTGTGTGTGTGTGTATAAATAATAATTAAGGGAAGTGAAACTAGACAGATGACTAGATCTGAAACCTTGTAATAATAAGTAATCACAAAATCAGAGTTAGCTTGTGCCAGTGACAGAGGAAAAGGTTGAACCAATTGAAGGGAATGAACCAACTGAACCAATCATACTGAAGATGACATGTTAGTCTTATTTGTTTTCTCGATTCTATAAAAACTGTTGTATCCGTGTTTGACGGTGGACATTTAAAGGACATTCGCTAAGGTCTGTTTGTCGATTTATTCCTGCGCAGGAAGCTAGTTTAGGAAGCTAGTTTAGGAAGCTAGTTTAGGAAGGAAGCTAGTTTAGGGAAGCAAGTTAGTTAGCGTAAGACTCGGCCAGATGTCGACTGAAGACGTAAGTGCTATAGAGTATAAAGGTATTGGGTGTCGATTAGTAGACGCCTCAGATAGTTAGGTTTAGGGAAAAATCTACCAGAGTCTTCTTGAGCCAAATGAAGATTTAATGCTCTGTCAGTAATTATATATATACAATGACCAAACTTTCTTCTTTTTTTTCTTTTTTTTTACGGAAATAGTTTATGTTAAAAGTAAAGAACTTACTGTAAGTGTGAACTAATGTAATGTTTCTGGACACTTGTAATTAAATGAAAATGTATTATAGTTTACATTTGTGTCATATACAGTTAGCTGAGCTTTAGAGTGATTAGTATTGACAAGAATTTATGATCAAGTAAAATATATACTGTAATGTCACATATATTAAACGTCTGTCATGTTTTTCAATGTATTATTTTTAATGAAGTTGCAATTTAAATACATTTAAACATATTTTTATATTAAATGTAATATTGAATAACATAGGAATAAGTAAAGGTTTCCCTGCTCGTGTGTGTGTGTTTCGGAGGCCTCCAGACCCGTGTGTGTGTTCCAGTACACACACACACACAGAAACTGATATTCACTGCAGTAACGGTATGTCAGCATGGCTGGACTGCTTTACTGACCAATCAGCATTCAGGACCGCTTGACCACAGCAAACCCCACGAACGAGCAGCTGCAAGTGTGTCAGTCTCGGCTCTCGCCGTCAGTGCTGTGTGACACCACAATGTGTGTTTTGTGCTGAAGTGAAACAGCTGAGCTCAGCCGAAAACAGACAAAAGCCCTGTGCAGCAGGCCTGGACAAACACACGTACCTCCTCGTCTCGCTCCAGCTCCAGGCCCATCTCCAGCAGCCCGCTCTCGAACTCGTCCCGGCGCTGGGCCTTGTCCTGGTCATGGTGCTCCTGGTGGTCGGGCGAGCCCCGCTCGGCGTCGGCTGGAGGAGGAGGAGGAGGAGGAGGAGGGGGACGGCCCCGTCTCAGGGTGCGTGTGAAGGCGTTGTCTCGGAGGCGGGAACCACCGGCCCGGCTGCTCTTCTTGATGTGGTAGGTGAGGATATAGTCCACCCGTCTCCGGCCGTCCTGGAAGAACAGACCCTGCCGGCATTGAGTGTTCTCCTCAGGAGTGAGAGACTTCAGGAGCTGAGAGGAGAGAGGAGGCCAGAACATGAGTGTGTGTGTGTGTGTGTGTGTGTGACTGCAGTGGCCAGTCAAAGGTCAAGATCGCAGCATCTGACCCAACACATCAGCTCTAAGTGTTTGTACACCTCATTGTCCTGAGCTCAGAACAGCATATGATGAAGCTTTGGACACACTTCATCATGATCTCAAGGCTTCTGCGGAAACGCTTGGAAGAAGTTCGCCGACAAATATAAATTGTGGCTTATTATCATATTCTTTACCAAACTAAAGGCACCGTTGCAGTGGATGTTGGATGAAGAGAAAGAGTGAATGTTGAGAGTCAGCAGAAAGTGTTCACGTGTTTACGTGTCATTAGTCATCTGAAAAAATCATTTTCACAGTGTTTGTCAAATAATGCACGTATGAAAGAGATGTCGAGCGCTTTACAATAAAACACTTTCCCGTTTAATTCTGTGTGTTACTTGACATTTCTTTGGAGTTATTTGTGAAATTTAGCAATTTCTCAGTGAAAATTGTTTCAAAGACTTTTTTTTTCTGTGTATTTACTGTTATTCTAAAATGTGAAATCGTTTTTACAGAGTTTCTGTCGTATCGGACAGGATCTTTACCATTACAACAAACTGAAGGACATTGACAAATGTGTATTGAGCAGATCTCATGTGATCAGTGTGATTAACGCTGCAGAAGACATTTTCAGAGCTGATCTACAGTGTGTTAGTGTTATGTAATCTCTCTAGTGTGTACACGATTAGTGTGTATTTACTAACATAAGCATTGTTGAGAAGCCTGTAAAATGTTAGGATATAAACATGAATCTCAGACCTCTTATATGTGCAACTAAACCAGATGTTGTTTTCTCAGGATAATCAAAGGCAACAGGGACACAATATAAATGATGATAATTCATTTTTGTTGTTGAAAATGTACAAAATAACAAAGAATACAAAATCATGAAATGCCTTCATAAGACACTCAGCACTACCAGTGAAATGATTGGAATAATTTAGATTTAAAAAAATGTTTACTTTCATTTTAAATATGCGCTCAATAATATTATTAATTTAAAATAACTCTTTTCTTTGTGAATTCTTTATTTTTTTTATTTTTTTTGTGGAAACTGTGAAACACAACCATTCAAAAGTTTGGAGTATATATATATATAAACCATTTTATTCAACAATAACAAGTGACAACACAGTGACAGTAAAGACATTTATATTGTTACCAAAAGATTTCTATTTTGAATAAATGCTGTTCTTTTGAATCCTGTAAATATATATCACGGTTTATACAAAAATATGAAGCAGCAAAAACTATTTCAACTTTGATCATTATTAATAATTAAGCACCAATAACAACTGATCACTGAGCAGTAAATCAGCATATTAGAATGATTTCTGAAGGATCATGTGGAAATACAGTTATCGGTTTCACACTATTACTGTTTTTACTGTATTATGGCCAAATAAATTGAGCAGAAGAAACTTCTTCCAGAAGCATTTTAACAACAGAATTGTTCCAAACTTTTGACTGGTATCGTAATAAATTCCTGGCAAAAAAAAAAAAAAAAAAAAATAAGGTCCAACTCTATTCAGGCCTTTTTTTGATCTGCCAAATAAATATATTCTCAATTATGAAAATAATTTCACATGGATATATATTTTACAGAAACAAACAACATAAAAACAGTGACTCTGTGCTAAATGACTGCCTTTCTCTCTCTCTCTCTCTCCTCCTTCTATCCAGAAGAATATGGTAGTCATGAGTAATATTGCACAATGCAATGATGATCTTTGAATATAACCAGCAACACAACTAGATAATCTTAACGTCAGATGGAGGAGCACAACGCTCTTATGTGCATATTCATTCATCTCTGAGTAGTTTAATATTACCTTTTGTGAAAGCCATAATTATGACCACTAAAGATCCAGTGCAGTTTCATAACTTCTCAACATGAAATGTCCATGTTTGGCCACACTATGTCAGTGCTGGAGATCAAACTCCTGCAGATGCTGGTGAATGTGTTGATCTTAGTTCAGCTCCCGTAATGAAAGGATCTGAGTCATGTTTGACATGCAGCCGCTAATACACTGTTAAATCATGTTCGACACGAGTTACCTTGAACTTGAGACTGTCAACTACCGGCTCTTATTACATCTATGGGAACCACAATTAATAACTAATAATATGACAGATATATATATAACATTGACAATGAAGTACAGTAAGCCGGTTTCTGTTGCACTGTGACTAGGTCTGATGTGTTCCCTGTACAACGCGCTCAGCACAAACACACTATGCGACAGTAATCTTAGATAGAAAGTCCTAATTTATGAGGTCAGCTTTTTTTGTGGAGCGACAGCAACCGATCCAGCAACTGCTGACTGTGTTATGGGGTGTAGGATTTCCTCTGGCACCCCCCTTCATCTTATGGGGACATGCGCTCATATTTTAGGATCAAACGCATTAGACCATATAGATCTAGCACATGCTCATTTACTGTACTTATTGATCTATATGTACTTCATGTGCGTTTATCAAATTGTCAATTAAGCAATAATAGTCATCATTAATCGCAGATATTGCAGATGCATTATAAATATGGGGTATAAAAGTCCTAAAACTTCCTGAATAATCATTAACACAAGCCACACGCACCTGAAATTTGCCATGGAAGAGCACATCCCTTAAGAAGTGTGCTTTCTTGCAGGAGGTCTGAGGTTGAGAGACACCACTTTCTTTCTCGGTTAAATCCATCTCCCAATCACAGTAAGAACCTGTTCTCACACTCCCTTAATCTTACACACTGTTCTCTGTCTGTCTGTTTCTTTCTGTCTTTCAGATTGAAGCAAGCCGCAGGTCACCAACTGATCCCTGTTGTTACTTGAGAGGAGTGAGAGGAGTGAGAGGAGCTAATATTAGATTCAACTATAAAGCCATACATCAAAGCCTCCAAGATGCCCTCACTCACACACACGGCTGCTGGTCAGAAGTCAGCTTAGTCTATGGAAACGGGACTTTCCGAAGTATGTCAAAATAGCTAGGTATGTTGTTTTTACCTTTGTAAAATCTCTGTAATACGGAAACTTGTTTCCGCCATGATTTAAAAAATAAAAAATTAATTGCGAGTTTTTATCTCGCAATTCTGACTTTTTCCCTCACAATTCTGACTTTACATCTTCATGTCTTGTCTCGCCCACACTCCCTTCGCTGAGGTTCGTGCTATAAGCAGGGGCCCCGCTGAAATATTGTTATGTGATGAGCTGGATTACGCCATGTTGCAAGACCTACAGTCTCCACTGGTCCCGTCCAGCTCCAAGTCTCCTTCATCAAGGATGGTCCCGTCCAGCTCCAAGTCTCCTTCATCAAGGATGGTCCTGTTCAGCTCCAAGTGTCCATCGTCAAGGGTGGTCCCATCCAGCTCCAAGCCTTCTTCAGCGAGGATGGTCCTGTCCAGCTCCAAGTCTCCTTCATCAAGGATGGTCCCGTCCAGCTCCAAGTCTCCTTCATCAAGGATGGTCCAGTCCAGCTCCAAGCCTCCTTTGTCGCCGCTGGTCCCGTCCAGCTCCAAGCCTTCTTCATCAAGGATGGTCCCGTCCAGCTCCAAGTCTTCTTCATCATGGATGGTCTCGTTCAGTTCCAAGTCTCCTTCATCATGGATGGTCCCATCCAGCTCCAAGTGTCCTTCATCGAGGATGGTCCCGTTCAGCTCTAAGCCAGCTCCAAGTGTCCTTCATCAAGGATGGTCCAGTCCAGCTCCAAGCCTCCTTTGTCGCCGCTGGTCCTGTCCAGTTCCAAGCCTTCTTCATCGAGGATGGTCCCGTCCAGCTCCAAGTCTTCTTCGTCAAGGATGGTCCCGTCCAGCTCCAAGTGTCCTTCATCATGGATGGTCCCGTCCAGCTCCAAGTGTCCTTCATCGAGGATGGTCCCATTCAGCTCTAAGCCTTCTTCAACGAGGATGGTCCCCATCCAGCTCTAAGCCTTCTTCAACGAGGATGGTCCCGTCCAACTCTAAGCCTTCTTCAACGAGGATGGTCCCGTCCAGCTCCAAGTGTCCTTCATCGAGGATGGTCCCGTTCAGCTCTAAGCCTTCTTCAACGTGGATGGTCCCGTCCAGCTCTAAGCCTTCTTCAACGAGGATGGTCCCGTCCAACTCTAAGCCTTCTTCAACAAGGATGGTCCTGTCCAGCTCTAAGCCTTCTTCAACGAGGATGGTCCCGTCCAGCTCCAAGCCTTCTTCAGCGAGGATGGTCCTGCCTCTGGCTCCAACTTGGTCTATCATCATTGTGGCTCTACTTCGGACTACCGCATCTCCAGCTGCACCTCGACCCTCGACACCTCTTTCTCCGCAGGGCTCCTCCTTCCCCCCGGTTCTGACATTGGCCTCAGTCACACTGGCTCTGCCCCAGTCTGCCAAGCCCATGTCTCCACCTAGGTCAAGCGTGCCTGTGGCTTCACCTTGGTAATCCATGCCTTCTTTGTCACCCTATATCTACGTCTCCTCAGCTCCACCTGGGTCTCCACCATTCACATCATCACCTCAGTTGGTTGGGCTCCTGGCTCAGTTCTGCCGTGGGCCTTCATCTTGGCTTTGCTCTGGGTCATCCTCTGGTTCCTCCTTCATCTCATCCCTGGCTTGTCCCTCCATCTTCTCCACTGTGGTGTTTCCCTTTGTCAGCTCCTGGATCTTATCAGTCTTCATCTGCACCACATCCACCTCTTAACTTTTTGTTACTATGGTTTCTGATTAGTGCTCACCTGTTCCTTGTTTCGTCAATGATAATTCCCTGTGTATTTTAGCCCCCATGAATCTTTAGTTCATTGTTCTGCTTCATCAATGTAACGATGTTTGTAGTGTTTTATGGTCTTGGTGTGTAATTAAACATATCTTTATCATTCATTCTGCATCACACATCTCGTTTTTAGAGTACGCACAACTCATGACAACTTTTTTCTTGCAATTCTGACTATATATCTAACAATTATTTTAATTCAATTAACTTTATTTTTTGCAATTGCTAGTTCATACCTTACAATTTTGACTATTTCTCCAAATTTTGAGTTTATATCTTGCAATTCTGAGTTTACATATAAACTTGGAAGTGCAGAAAAGGGTCAGAATTGTGAGATAAATCTCGCAATTATATTTTTAATTGTTTAATCCATTATGTCATCTTTTTTCAGAGACCTTTAATGTTTATGAGACAAGTGCTGTGTTGTCTTGCATACCGGCCATCATTTTGAGCATCAAAGTCAAAAGTTAAGACTTAAAAACAAACTTACTATAGAATCTTGAAGATCATAACCAATATCCTCTATGGCTTTGATACTGACGATGTTCATTTGCTTGTCTATGATCGGTAGAGAAGGGAACTGTTCATTGTTCATGATGGCTGTTTGTGTTTCCAGCACTGAACTCCAGGAGATTGTGGATCAGAGTTTAACCTGTAGATGAAAAACAACATGAAATATAGGTAAACATCACCAAATCACAACTACAAAATTACGAATTCCACCTGAGTATAATACACATGTTAAAAATAAATAAATAGAACTGCCAGTTGTCTTTACTGTCTAATATATTCTTTAAAGGGATACTCCACTTTTTTTGGAAATAGGCTCATTTTACAACTCCTCCAGAGTTAAACAGTTGAGTTTTACCGTTTTCGAATCCATTCAGCCGATCTCCGGGTCTGGGGGTACCACTTTTAGCATAGCTTAGCATAATGAATTGAACCGGACAAGACCATTAGCATCTCTCTCAAAAAAATTAACAAAGAGTTTCGATATTTTTCCTATTTAAAACTTGACTCTTCTGTAGTTACATCGTGTACTAAGACCGACGGAAAATGAAAAGTTGCGATTTTCTAGGCTGATATGGCTAGGAACTATACTCTCATTCCTGCGTAATAATCAAGAAACTTTGCTGCCGTACCATGAGTCCAGCAGGCGTAATGATATGACGCAGCACCTGATAATAGTCCCCAGCTCAGTAGCCTATTATCAGGCAGCATGCACTGCGTCATATCATTACGCCTGCTGGACTCATGGTACGGCAGCAAAGTTTCTTGATTATTACGCAGGAATGAGAGTATAGTTCCTAGCCATATCAGCCTAGAAAATCGGGCAATATGTGGTGTTTGCCGTGATGTTTAGCTCAGCTGAGACGGTTCTTGATTTTTTTATCTCTTTTTTTGTTTGACTTTTTCTGACGAAATGAAGAGTATTGTAATAATGTTAACAAACTGATGAAACATTACCCTCCATTTTTGCAACAGGGATTCTGTATTTCTGACAGTTACGCACTTTAAATCAGTAATAAAGACAGTATTAGCAAGAGCACTTATTATGGAAATAATGCTCTTTAAAAGAATATACTTAATTGTGAATGTACTTTTCACACACTAAGAAAATTAATCGAAAATGCATTATTGTTTAAATTTAAATTAAATGCATTACAGATTACTTAAGATGTAAAATACATAATTAATGATATAAATACTTCTATTGTCTTTGAAATATGGTTAAGGTTTACTGAATGTACTGACAAGCATTTATGATAAACTAAAATATTCTTTAATGTCATATTGAAACATGTAAGTATGTATTTAAATATTTTTGTAGCAGTTTAGTAATTTAAACAATTATAACTTTAAGTGTAGCCTAATAGCACATTTTAAATATTAAATTAATATCACAAAGTGAACTTTTTTTAAAGTGTGCAGAAACATGAAAGTGTACTCTCTTTAAGTTCACTTAACATTCATTTCATTAATATAGATCTGCAAGTACAGGTTTTATACTTCTACGGTACTTTTAAGCACATTTAAAAGTAATCAGTGCATGTTTTTATTCACAAGGGTCTCATTGGAAAATGAAGTTTGTAGCAGAAATGTCTCCATTTCTTTCACATCAGTGTCATTTAACCTCATCATTTAACCTCATCATTTAACCTCAGATCATCATTTAACCTCAGATCACAGATGATCATGTTTCCCCGATGCTCTTAGAGAGCGAACAAGATCATTAAATAAGAGCTTAACCAGAACCAAATCTCAGTCTGTTTGACAAATATCTCTAAGTCTCTAAGTAGTGACAGCTTTGTGATACTGATTTTGCAATAAAACACCATATTAATGCAGCTCCAAAAATGTGAAATATTACATTCAATCAAGTCGTTTCAATCCTGTCATAGAGACTAAGAGTTTGCAAGTAAATACAACATTTAAACAAAGTTACACAGATCCGGAGAATATAACACTCGTTTAAACGCGTTCTGTGTCGTAAAGCTTCACACTGAGTTTCGAGAAAGACATCAGCTTATCCTTCATATTCTCAGACGAGGAAACATATATTACAACCAATATTACCAGCAAAATAAAATAAACAACCGTAAAAACACCTGATGCTGATTTCAGAAGACTCGTCCTGTTATAGATCAAACTGAAGTGAGATGCAAAATATCCATAACAACTTTTAAATTGTGTACAGCCCATTATTTAAATTCTTGCCAAGCATGTCGGTGTGCTACTTTATTTGTGTAATAAAGAAAGAAAAATAGAGAAAAGTTACAAAACTCACTTAGAATGGGCAGTTTAAACGTTTAGCATATTTGTATAAGAGTATATTTCAAAAGTACCTCAGACACACAGGTGACGCGGGTCCGCGCGAGGAAACATCACTGTAGCGCGCGCTCTTCACGCGCTTCTTAAGAGCGCGCGACAGCCTCCCTCCAGAGCGCGCGCGCCAATCTATCTATCTATCTATCTATCTATCTATCTATCTATCTATCTATCTATCTATCTATCTATCTATCTATCTATCTATGTGTGTGTGCGCGTGTGCGCGTGTGATCTGACAGTGTTGTTATGAATGTGTGTGTGTGTGTGTGTGTGTGTGATCTGACAGTGTTGTTATGAATGTGTGTGTGTGTGTGTGTGTGTGTGTGTGTGTGATCTGACAGTGTTGTTATGAATGTGTGTGTGTGTGTGTGTGTGTGTGTGTGTGTGTGTGTGTGTGTGTGATCTGACAGTGTTGTTCTGAATGTGTGTGTGTGTGTGTGTGTGTGTGTGTGTGTGTGTGTGTGTGTGTGTGTGATCTGACAGTGTTGTTCTGAATGTGTGTGTGTGTGTGTGTGTGTGTGTGTGTGTGTGTGTGTGTGTGTGTGTGTGTGTGTGTGTGTGTGTGATCTGACAGTGTTGTTATGAATGTGTGTGTGTGTGTGTGTGTGTGTGTGTGTGTGTGTGTGTGTGTGTGTGTGTGATCTGACAGTGTTGTTATGAATGTGTGTGTGTGTGTGTGTGTGTGTGTGTGTGTGTGTGTGTGTGTGTGTGTGTGTGTGTGATCTGACAGTGTTGTTATGAATGTGTGTGTGTGTGTGTGTGTGTGTGTGTGTGTGTGTGTGTGTGTGTGTGTGTGTGATCTGACAGTTTTGTTATGAATGTGTGTGTGTGTGTGTGTGTGTGTGTGTGTGTGTGTGTGTGTGTGTGTGTGATCTGACAGTTTTGGTATGAATGTGTGTGTGTGTGTGTGTGTGTGTGTGTGTGTGTGTGTGTGTGTGATCTGACAGTGTTGTTATGAATGTGTGTGTGTGTGTGTGTGTGTGTGTGTGTGTGTGTGTGTGTGTGTGTGTGTGTGTGTGTGTGTGTGTGTGTGTGTGTGTGATCTGACAGTGTTGTTATGAATGTGTGTGTGTGTGTGTGTGTGTGTGTGTGTGTGTGTGTGTGTGTGATCTGACAGTGTTGTTATGAATGTGTGTGTGTGTGTGTGTGTGATCTGACAGTGTTGTTATGAATGTGTGTGTGTGTGTGTGTGATCTGACAGTTTTGTTATGAATGTGTGTGTGTGTGTGTGTGTGTGTGTGTGTGTGTGTGTGTGTGTGTGTGTGTGTGTGTGTGTGAGAGAGTGTGTGTGTGTGTGTGTGTGTGTGTGTGTGTGTGTGTGTGATCTAACAGTATGATGTGTTGTTCTGAGTGTGTGTGTGTGTGTGTGTGTGTGTGTGTGTGTGTGTGTGTGTGTGTGTGTGTGTGTGTGATCTGACAGTATGATGTGTTGTTCTGAATGTGTGTGTGTGTGTGTGTGTGTGTGTGCAGCTCCTCATGAACTCCTCAGAGATGTGACCCTGGATGAATGGGACCGTGGGAAGGACATCATTGCATGTTGAGCTGGAACTCTCGTTAAAGCGGTCAGGATGATGTTCAGTCCACGCTGAGGAACATCTGCCCTTAAAGACCCTCAGTCCACTTATTCTATCACTGCTAACTAAGAAGAAAACCTCTCATATTTGTAAAGTACACAGTTATACTGGAGCTTGAGAGTTCACCTTTAAGCTTTTCTTCAGTAGATTATGGCAAATAACTCACAAACTCACACCCGGCTGTAGTCTTTCAGGATTATGGACTTTATGGATATGAATGAGCACTTGAACACTTCACCTGAGCTAACATGCTTTATTTACTCTGCAGTCTCTCTTTCTGGGAATTAGAATCAGCTTTCTAATTAGAATATGGTGAAGGCGGCTCGGCTCATGAATATTAATAAGCATGCATTACTGGACACTATAGGACTGGCGAGCAACATTAACCCTCTTTGTACTGAGAACGCCTGATTTGACCCTCACTGGTGAAGGGGTTTATACTGCAGTGCACTGGTGTGTAAGAGTGTAGAACTGAACAGGTCATTACTCAGTGTGTTACTGTATTCTCCAGATGACGACACTAGATGGCAGTGTTTACACACACTCCTGAAAACTGGCATCTTCTCATCTCTGTGATCATTTCAACATCTTCAGTGTGTAAGATCTGACCCTCAAGTCTTTTAAATGCAGGGGATGTTAATGTTTTCTCTCTGATATGTTCACTTCTGTTAACAAGTTTGGAGTCTGTAAGATTTTTTTAAAATGTTTGTGGAAGAGTCTCTTCTGCTCATCTAGGCTGCATTTATTTCATCATAAATACATCAAAACTGTGAAATATAATTCCAGTGTAAATCATCTGTTCTCTATGTGAATATATAGTAAAGTGTAATTTATTCCTGTGATCAAAGCTGAATGTTCAGCATCATTACTCCAGTCTTCAGTGTCACATGATCCTTCACAAATCACTCTAATATGAGGATTTGACGCTTGCTTTGATTTGATGGTAGAAATGTTTTGTAACATTATAAATGTGTTTACTCTCACATCTGATCAATTTAATACGTGCTTGATGATAAAAGTATTAATGTCTTTCAAGAACATTTAAAGACTGACCTCAAATATTTGGACGGTTAAAGCATCTGTAGTTAACATGATCACACTGCAGGTTTACACAGATAATATAAGATAATTCCAAATTTCTTTATGACAAACTAAAGTAAGCATGCTGTCAAAGACGTGGAAGATTATCGGTTCAAATGAATTACATTTTTATCAAGTTTTTATAGAAGCTTATGGTTAGAAACTGCAGGCCTGTATAAACAGGGTATCTGCACATTTTTGATCAACAAATTTAATGACTTTTAAGACCTTTTTAAGACCTTCAAGAATAAAAATGAAGACCATTATCACGGCAAAAATATATATATAAACGACACTCTAGGCTGTTCAGGTTAACAAAGCACATTTGTATTTGAGCAACAGTGCAAATAGTCAGTGCATATTTAGCAACATAAAGTGCATGTCAGGAAACTGCCTTCTCAATACTACAACAATACTGCTGTAAATAACATAATGTGCATGTCAGGCAACAGCCTTCTCAATACTACAACAATACTGCTGTAAATAACATAAAGTGCATGTCAGGCAACAGCCTTCTCAATACTACAACTATACTGCTGTAAATAACATAAAGTGCATGTCAGGCAACAGCCTTCTCAATACTACAACTATACTGCTGTAAATAACATAAAGTGCATGTCAGGCAACAGCCTTCTCAATACTACAACTATACTGCTGTAAATAACATAATGTGCATGTCAGGCAACAGCCTTCTCAATACTACAACAATACTGCTGTAAATAACATAATGTGCATGTCAGGCAATAGCCTTCTCAATACTACAACAATACTGCTGTAAATAACATACAGACAGTGCGTAAACAAATCAAATTGCAAATGACAAGTTAAACACAGTCCAAAAAATGGACGGAGTAAAAAAAGGGAATTAGTGTCCAAACAACAGCAAAGAACCCTAATATTCTTGCACAATTTTTACTGTTGATCCGTTAAGCATCTTCAATAGCCTTCTTTTCAATGTCAGCATTCAGGACCACCAACTGCTCTCTTTTTCCCTTAGCTCGTCGTCTCAGGGTGTTTGACTTTGTTATTAGTGTTGCCATTTTGGTGCCAGCAGAATTCTCCGCTTTTTCTGCCATTTGGTCAGCATCGGTTTGAAGACTCTCACATACACCTTCCAATGATCTCCTCTGCCTTTTGAGATCCTCCAGTTCCTCCACCACATTCTTTCTTTTTTTCCTTTTTCCTCCTCTCCTCATCCAGGTATGCTCTGTACCTGGTGCGTGCTGTGGCACAGTAACTGATCATCTCTTTGGTCAGAGGCACTTTGGTCACTCCTCCACACACTCTTTAGGACACCATTAGGTCACTTGATGGAGTTTTAGGACACCATTAGGTCACTTGATGGAGTTTTAGGACACCATTAGGTCACCTGATGGAGTTTTAGGACACCATTAGGTCACTTGATGGAGTTTTTCGGTTCCTTGCCACTGTTGCCTTTGGCTTGCTCAGTTGGGGATATTTTGGGGATATTTAATTTAATTTTATCAATCAATAAATTCCTCTTGAAACAAACTTTGTTGTATTATTTTAATGTAATACTGTGAAGCTGCTTTGATACAATCTGTATTGTGAAAAGCGCTATACAAATAAACTTGACTTGACTTGATTTGACTCTGACATGGTCACATATAAATCTCTGTGCAATGATTCCTTCTTCAGTTAGGTTGCAGGTCTCCACCTCTTTATTTGTTGAAAACCCACGTTCAATTTCAGCTTGCCCATGGGACAAGAGCAGCAGATTTTTGCAGAATGTCCAGAGGTCAGGATAAGACCCACCCATTCTCTGATGCAAAAATACATCAACTCTGCATTCTTCAGAAGGACTGAAGGAGATGAAGTCCAATCCTTTGGCATCAGTGTGCATCAGATATTACATCACCTGTAATTAGATTTGATGCAGAAGAAAAATGTCAACACATAGGATCACAATAAGAAAGTAGCTTGTAATCCAATAATCCCATGATACCAGAAATGTGCAATAAAATCTCTGGGTATATGTTAATCTGGGGTGCGTTTCCCAAATCCATAGTTGCTATCCAGTTAGCAACTTAGTTGGTTGGCAATGGGAAATTGCAACCGACAAAGTAGCTAACTTAGTTAGCAACTATGGTTTTGGGTAACCCACCCCAGGCTAATACTTCAAACCAAAAGAGTTGGTTGGTTGATAAAAGGTTTTAAAATCCATGTGTTAAAAATGTTCATGTTGAAAACAAAATGGAAAAACATAATTTAATATTCCATTCATAGGCGGAAATCACGGGGGGGTCGGGGGGGTCAGGACCCCCCCTATCTGAGGGTTGTCCCCTCCTAAAAATATAATTAAAAATGTGTATTGTAAATAATATGATGATATATACTTAAAATAATTGTTTAAGTAGTAAAACAATAAAAATTCAAACGGGGCAACAACAAAAAAACGTTATAACATTTTGAGTCCTCCTTGATCCCTTGCCTCAGTGCTTTGGTCCACTGCCTGCTCCCCTTTTACCTCATCACAAACATAGTGGGAGAGAACAAGGTTTTTCAGTTGTGAAACTCCAGTAAGTCAAGGCTATTTTATTCACTTTAAACCTCGGATGAAGTGATTATTTTTTCTTTAATACAGATTATGCTGCGTCATTAATAAATCATGACAAAATGTTTATTATATCCAATGTACTTTTGTCACCGATGTAGTCCGCCTCGCTATGTTGGCAATTATAACCTTGTTTTATACAGTCTGTGCGTTTACTAGCTTGTTTAAAACCGTTCCGTCACACACACACCCATAGAGTGTACGCATACAATAGTCTTGTAGATTAGAAGTGCGGGTGCGCATTTAGATTTTCACACTTTCCCTGTGTGATTTAGTCAGTTTATATAATTTAATATAGTTAATATAATATAATATCACACAAAGAGTGCAGTTTTTCTCCAGATATTAACATGGTAATAAATGTGATTTAATAAATTGATAAATGAAAAGCTTACTTTTAGACACCATATTGCCTGTTTTAACTCTATTTCTCCAACGAAAATAGTTGAAAACTAAGCCAAAGCACTGTATTTGCGTCTCTGAGAAACACACGAGGTATTTCCTTACTGAATTATTAACCAGCGTTTTGAACGAATCAGTTGAATCTCAATGACTCACTCATTAACGATGAATTGCTGCCACCTACTGGCGGTTTTAATTTCACATTTAAATTATCTTTTCATGTTTTAAATCATTTTATATATCAATATTCAATGTTTTATGTTTTAAACAAAACTTTATTTATGTCTGTGTAAAAGCATCTAAATGCCATTTCAAATGCAGCTTCTGTGTTTCCTCTCCATTGCAAAGATTTTGTTGTTTATTTAATTTGATTGGTAACAGCCCTATTGTGTCTTATTATTATAATTAAATTTAATTAAATGTATGAAATTGACACAAAAGATGATGCATGCATATCATTAGGTTTCAAAATACATTTATAAAGGTAAAAAATCTATTGAAACGTATTGGAAAAATGATTTCTGTCACTGCTGTGAACTGACCGCCACACAGAATATGAAGAATATCAAAAACTTTAGGAGTCGGCTGTCCTTGGCAGTCCTAAACATGCCAAGTTCCCAGCACAATAACACACTCAGCAAAATATTGTCTATAATTATCGTTATCGATAAAATCCCTGAAAATATAGAGATATTTTTTTGTCAATTTCGCACACCAATGAAGAATATTTTGGTCAATTTAGTCAGCTTTTGCAATGAACCAGAGAGAAACTTTGAGAAGAAGGATAATGGCACGGTCTCCATGCTAGCTACACTAATAATAGTAGTAAGGCTTTCCTCTGTGTACTACACATGTCCATAGAAAGTACAAGTTTGCCTGTATTATTGGTGTCCCCTTCAAAAATTGCTCTTGAGGAATGTTATGTTAATTGTCCCCCCCAACATTTAGATGAAATGTACGCCCCTGATTCCATTCTATTCTAATCTATTCTTATTCCTAAAGTTTACCAGCAGATATCCCGCCTGCCAACTGTTTGTCCTGCACAAACTTCTGGATGAGTGCTTTTATCTTCTCCAGACAGTCATCTGGCTTTGAGTGCATTTTCTTTGGGTCCAAACACATCATATTGTGCACAATTGAATACTTCAGAGGGCACTTATCCAGCGCCTTCTTGCAGATGTTCGAAAGAACAATCTGGCAGTCTTTTCTGAACTGAAGCACACCAAGATCACTAACTCTGCCTTTGGCCCCTGACAGCTCCTGACAACAAAACATGGCTTGTCAAATTTCTATGATCTCTCCAAACACTAAGCAGAAGATTAACAATACCTCAATTGTACATACCAAAACAGCTCACACTCAAAGTTAGTCACATTTGTTTGACATTTCTATCTAAAGATACAGGAAGTCCCACCTTGATGACAGCTGTTGCACCCATTCCAATGTCCACTTCCTTTGGACTCAGCCAGAGTTTTTGATCCGTAACATCAAGCCTAACAAGTTTGTACGGAGTGAGAGGCAGGGCATCTCGCTTGATAAAGCGTTTAAGGAGATTCTGAAAATAAAATTCAATTCAGTTAATTTGTGTGTGTGTTTGACATTTGTTGTTGTTGTTGTTACTGTTGTTGTGAATGATTACCCGGATCAAATTTTCCAAGTCCTCCCAAAGGAAGGGCATCATTGGCACATCCGTCTGATATTTCGCCAGAAATGGCTGAAAGGCTCGTGATATGGACATGAAAAAATGGAATTTGGCCAGTAGAAGGGGATCCATTTGGGCTTCACAAATGCTGTCAAATGATGATGTCCCTGGATTCTTCACCTTCTTTGACTTCACAAGGTCTACATACTTCACAATGGAGGGCCAGACTTCGAACGCTCTTTCAACAGCAGGCAAATTTTCTAACCACCTATGCCCACAGAAAGGCAAGGGGAATGTTGAGGTTGCTGTTGCAGAAGTGAAATCTTCTCTTCTGGCTGGTGCGCAGTGGAAGAGAAAATGAAGTGCTTTAAGCACTTTTTCCACCATCCACAATTCAAAACCACCCTGAAATGCATTATGAAGGGTGTGTAAACCACAGCTTCCAACAATTTGAATTTGTGTCCCAGCAAATTGCTCAGCATGCTCTTTTTGCAGGAGATTCACAAATTTCCAGTTGACAGACGGTCCATCCATTGACAAGGAGAGCATATTTCTGAGATTGAGTTCCTTTGTACATTCCTAAAAATATGAAAAACACAAACATTATAAAAACTGGCAACTTATTCCTAAAGCAATGATACCAAGATCATTTTATTAATATAGCCTATGTCAAATATTTAAATAAAGTAAGTTTACCATAAGATAAGGTGTGCAAACATAAACATACAGAAAAATTGCCTTATGCCACACTGCCACACACACACACACACACACACACACACACACACACACACACACGCCCAGCACCAGCCCCCCACCCTGCCTTCCACCAGACAGCCCCCTCACAGCACACACACACACACACACACACACACACACACACACACACACACACACACGCCCAGCACCAGCCCCCCACCCTGCCTTCCACCAGACAGCCCCCTCACAGCACACACAATATTTCTATGTAGGTGACAATAAAAACTCATTGAATCCGTGAGTTTGCTTATTAATTATAACAGGGGAACATTCAAAATAGCTTTAAGTACTATTCAATTAAAAACCAGCTGACTTAGTTCCAACATCAGGGTAGGAAAGCTGGTTTTGCACACATTTATCCACGAGAGGACCTAAATCAAAACCAACTGTTGTAAATTTGCTTGCCAATAATTATTATTATCCCATTTACAAACATTAAACTGACATTTTAATTTTAATTTATTTATTTATTTTATTTGAGCTGTTCACAATCATGTTTGTTACAGAAGTCAGCTTAGCATAAATCACGTGCTTGTCTTAATTTGTTAGATTGTTGAATGGCTTACCTTGAACTTTTCCAGTAAGTCTTCAGCAGTGGAGTGACCCATATACTGTGATCCCAGATACCGGGACTGCACTCGAGAACCATTCTCGTCATTCGCCCAATACCTGACATGCAAATCCAGTTGTTTGCTTTTGGTGGTCCTATTCATGCTTTCGTCAAACATGAGAACGAAGCTGCCTTGATTCACACTTGACAGAAGTTGCCTTTTTATGTACGGAACAAGTCCAAATCGAGCAAGATAAGAGGTTTTGTCCTTGCCACAACTAAATGTTTTTGCACATTCCGAGTCAGGGAACATTGCCCTGAAGACGGTGCTCACGTCTTCGTTGGACGTATAGGAGTAACCGTGTGCAAAACCCACAGCATTTCGGCCTTCAGTGTAGTGATTGGGGAGAATGTACCGAAGGCATTACTTGTACTGGGACCCGAAGACACCAACGCGGGTGTAACGTTAGCCTTTGAAGTAGATACCGATGCTGCAAACATCTGAATGGGGACAGTTGTTGCCTGACTGTCGGCATAGCGCTTGTGCTTCTCCCCTTTCATATGTGCGTCAAGGGCTTTGCAGCCCATTGTTCCCAATTGTGTGGTCTTTTTGCAAAGTCTGCACCGCACTTCGTATTCCGTCGTTTTTTGTAACCAGCCGCTATATTTCTCATCATCGAGCCAGTTATCATTAAACCTGCACTTCCCCATCTTGGCTCGCGTCTGCCACTCTGAAACACTTCTTCGTCTGTTTCTATGACAGGCCTACGGGGAAAACACTGCCCCCTAAATGGTGTATGATGCCTGTGCTATAGGCACACGCTACTTTTTACTGTCTTTAGACAGGGACGTGCGCTGGTGAAATTACGTTAGCATGGAAAATAGTTTTTCCGATATCTTTCTTTCATTCCGCCCAGATGAAATTTAATGCCACTCTTCGAAAATTTGCGAAATTTAATACATTTTAAGAGCACCAGTGGGAAGAGGAGAGAGAGCACCAGTGAAGAGAGGAGAGAGAGCACCAGTGAAGAGAGGAGAGAGCACCAGTGAAGAGAGGAGAGAGAGCACCAGTGGGAGGAGAGGAGAGAGCACCAGTGGGAGGAGAGGAGAGAGCACCAGTGGGAGGAGAGGAGAGAGCACCAGTGGGAAGAGGAGAGAGATAGCACCAGTGGGAAGAGGAGAGTGCTCTGGTGCTCTCTCCTCTCCTCCCACTGGTGCTCTCTCTCCTCTTCCCACTGGTGCTCTCTCTCCTCTCTTCACTGGTGCTCTCTCCTCTCTTCACTGGTGCTCTCTCCTCTCCTCCCACTGGTGCTCTCCTCTCTTCACTGGTGCTCTCTCCTCTCTTCACTGGTGCTCTCTCCTCTCCTCCCACTGGTGCTCTCTCTCCTCTCTTCACTGGTGCTCTCTCTCCTCTCTTCACTGGTGCTCTCTCTCCTCTCTTCACTGGTGCTCTCTCTCCTCTTCCCACTGGTGCTCTCTCTCCTCTCTTCACTGGTGCTCTCTCCTCTCTTCACTGGTGCTCTCTCCTCTCTTCACTGGTGCTCTCTCTCCTCTCTTCACTGGTGCTCTCTCTCCTCTTCCCACTGGTGCTCTCTCTCCTCTCTTCACTGGTGCTCTCTCCTCTCTTCACTGGTGCTCTCTCTCCTCTCTTCACTGGTGCTCTCTCTCCTCTTCCCACTGGTGCTCTCTCTCCTCTCTTCACTGGTGCTCTCTCCTCTCTTCACTGGTGCTCTCTCCTCTCTTCACTGGTGCTCTCTCTCCTCTCTTCACTGGTGCTCTCTCTCCTCTTCCCACTGGTGCTCTCTCTCCTCTCTTCACTGGTGCTCTCTCCTCTCTTCACTGGTGCTCTCTCCTCTCCTCCCACTGGTGTTCTCTCCTCTCTTCACTGGTGCTCTCTCCTCTCTTCACTGGTGCTCTCTCTCCTCTCTTCACTGGTGCTCTCTCCTCTCTTCACTGGTGCTCTCTCTCCTCTCTTCACTGGTGCTCTCTCTCCTCTCTTCACTGGTGCTCTCTCTCCTCTCTTCACTGGTTTTGATGCTTGACTTGATGGCGATCCTGCATCTATCGTGATCTACAGCTGCATCTTCCAAGTCGTCTTGATGTTTGCTTTCAGGTCTTGTTTGCTCATATCTTTGTAGTGAAGTACAGGCGTTCCTGCTGACCGAGTTAAAGCCTCGGTCAGGTCAGTGAAGGAGATGTAGAGAAGTGTCCTCTGCTCACAGCACTTCTCCTGCTGTTGCCTTGATCTTCCAGCTCTGAGTCCACACTGCGCCTCAGGAGAAAGCCTGCAGTCTGTAGAGCACTACACAGGCGAAGGCCTTCCCGATGATACTCCGGACAGATGTTGCTGTCACTGCGATCCCGCTTGTTCCCGCATGTCCTGAAACACTGTCCCTCTTCACCCTCTGTCTGCTGAATACTGTGAATTCAGACATCATACTCTTTCATATAATGTTCGCCCACTATATAGTGAAGTAATGTAATTTGGGATGTGGCCTGTGGCTCTCTCTGCTCTTTAAACAGGCCTGCAGTTTCTAACCATAAGCTTCTATAAAAACTTGATAAAAATGTAATTCATTTGAACCGATAATCTTCCACGTCTTTGACAGCATGCTTACTTTAGTTTGTCATAAAGAAATTTGGAATTATATTATCTGTGTAAACCTGCAGTGTGATCATGTTAAATACAGAACATGAGCTACTGCTCTCGGCACAGAGGGTGGAGCTTCAAGAGCTTGTGTGTGTGTGTGTGTGTGTGTGTGTGTGTGTGTGTGTGTGTGTGTGTGTGTGTTAGCAGCTCTGATTACCTCACACACACGCACTAAAATGTCAGAAACTGTTCTGCCTTTTATGTTTAAACTGGAGTCGGACAATGATGGAGAGACTCAAGAAGAAGTGACAACATGTAGAATGCAAGAGGACATTCCTGAATGGTTAGTTGATGAATTTATGTTGCTGATGTGGAGTTAACTATCTTCAAGTGTTTGATTAGCATATTCTGTCAAGATAATCTATAAATCGCTTGTGTGGGAACTGTTATAAGATGTCCACAGACTGACATGATATTGCATTTGTGTTACGAACTGTATTACATGTGAAAAGACGGATGCGACAGCTTGAGCTTGAACTCACAAATGTGCTTGACTACAACAACTCTTCCTCTTCTCAACACTGCTTGCGTGTTCCCGAGGGCGGGGTTAATGTAAATTCTAGGGTTGGTGATGTCACTAACCCGGGAGGAATGTGGTGTAGTTCTTACCAGCCGTTTGTTGTAGTCCTTAAAAAACGATTTCTTTAAAAGCAAATATCTCCCTTTGCTTTGAACTTTGAGCATCGTAACTTTGCAGATGTTGTTTATGCTCAAACAGCAACATTACACACTAACTAAAGTTAGAAAAGTTAAATCATAATCAACCACCCCTTTAAAACTCATCTTTGATCACCAAAATGACATATTTAAGTAATTTCAAAAGTCTTCATGCCTTAAAATATCTTGACTGTAACGAGACACCCTTGCCTCATTTAGTATGCGCGGTTGTATGAATATGCAAATGAGCCCCGCCTCCACTCACTCACTCACTCAGCTCAGAGATCCACTCGTTGATGATCACACGCTGATCTGATTGGTTACAAGGTAACAGTTTGGTTCTACTTTGCAGGGTTCTGACTTTTGTCAAAACCCTGCAATATCTTTTATCAAGTATTTCTTTCATCTATAATCCAGTACCTGTGTTCCAGGAAGGACATGAGACTTTTACAGTTTTTCTCACTCGCTTTGGCTCAATTCTCAAATGAGACTTCTTTCTCTCAAAACAATAAGTTGAAATATTGGTATGCAAATTGCATGTGTTTTGGCACTTGTGTGTACAATTGTCTAGAGTTTGCACAATGACTTCTGGATGGATGTGGAGTCAGGAGGGACTGACAGGTCTACTCATTTCATTTGAATATCATGCCTTTTACTGTTACTTATCCGGACTCTTCCAGCAGGTTCACTGGGATCTTCCTGAAGAGATGGAAGTGCAGCACTGCTGTCCTCAACATCCACACACACCTCAGAGACTGGACACGACTCACACATACTGCTGGCTCTTCACTAACTCCTTTTGTTCCTCTTTTGTCAGTCACTTTGGTTAAAAGTGTTTTGCTAAATGCATAAATGTAAATGTATTGATCCTTAATGTGGGAATAGAGATATGTCAAATCAGAGACATTCAAGCGTACCTGTGACGATGCTGTTTAAAGCTTTTATCTGCGAGGTTCAGGAAAACACTTCAGACTGTTGTTTCATAATAGGTTTATTCATATAAAATAAGCTTTTAATTAGTGATGCATATTATATTAGGCAAGTTTAGCATAAACTCTTAATTAATATTGAATAACATATGTACATGATATAATTCTGTTACATCTAGGTATAAACATAGCATATTACCTTCATATAAAACTCATTTCAGATCAATTTTTACATGCGTGTTCGACATTAAAGTGTTTGGCCTCTTTCTTTCCCACCGGCAGATCAACGTTTGGAGTAGATCACGTCTGTGTGAGGAAACACACACCATCAGATGAGACTGAACAGACCTGCTCATCACACACACACACACACACACACACACACACACACACACACACACACACACACACACACACACACACACACACACACACACACACACACACACAGACACACACACACACAGACACACACACACTAACCTCTATGCTGATCCGGATGCACATTCTCATAGATGGGATACAGGAGGTTCTCCTGTTCACTGCGCAGTTTTCTGGCGCGCAGCACGTCCCGCACACACTGATAGAGGTACGAGTACTGGCACTGGAGAAACACACATGACACATATCTTTAATCTCTCTCTCTCTCTCTATATATATACTAATACCAGTCTACCAATAATGAGAGAGGTAGTTGACATGCCTTTGACAGTTTGCTCATAGTTAGAATGTCTGAAGTGGACCCTGGAAATGATGTGTAGTGTGTGTGTGTGTGTGTGAGTGTGTGTGTGTGTGTGTGTGTGTGTGTGTGTGTGTGTGTGTGTGTGTGTGTGTGTGTGTGTGTGTGTATGTGTGTGTGTGTGTCTGTGTGTGTGTGTGTGTGTGTGTGTCTGTGTGTGTGTGTGTCTGTGTGTGTGTCTGTGTGTGTGTCTGTGTGTGTGTGTGTGTGGCGGACGAGCCTCACCTCTGTCTGCACCATGTGTGTGCGATGAAGCCTCAGGTCGAACACAGAGCTGTAGATGTCCACCGTGTCCCTGGTGTCGAGCTGCTGAAGGACTCGGTCCAGGGCGATGAAGGTCCCGGTGCGGCCCACTCCAGCACTGTCACACACACACACACACACACACACACCACACACTCTTACTGCACTGCTTTTTCAGATATGATCTTTCATGTAGATGTTTGTGAATGTAAAAGATCACAGTGCAGTGATTCTGAACTGAAACGAGTCGTCAGTAATTCAGTCTCACTTCCTGCACTTCCTTGCCAGCCTCTGGTCTTGATTGGCTGACAGCGTCTCTTAGCTCCGCCCTCAAACACTGTAGTGTATCTGAGACTGGAAAAGTTCGTGTTGTTCATGTGGAGAAGACGCTGTTTTTTGAGATTTATACGGTAAAACCCACGCCATCGTTACTGTTCGTATCAAGAGCTGAGATTCAGATATGATAATGAGCATTTGGTTTCTGACCAATCACAACAGACTGGGCCATCTGACCAATCAGAGCAGAGCAGATCCTTTAGAGAGGCGGGGCTTAGAGAGACTGAATCCTTGATGGAAGTGTTTCAGACACTGAGAGGAAAGAGCTAACGCTGCAGTGGAGATTATGAGGAGATTAAAGTGTGTTTGAGCTTGTGATGCATGTGAACCTGTTGTAGAGACTCCAAAACAAAATTAAGAACCTTTAAAATAGCACAATATGAGCACTTTATACTGTTAGTTGTGTTTGTTAGGGGCCTGTAGCCTCTATAGTATCTGTTAGTTTTCTTATTATTCCTCCTGAATAGGAGTCTATGGCAGCCCTATCAACGGAACATGAGAAAATGATGAAATTTGGCACAATTGTAGAGATAGTAATGAATAATGATTTGATCAATTTTGGAGTCTCTAGGACCAACTCTATAGCGCCACCACCAGTTCAAAACTCACTTTTCTAAAGGTTTCTAAAATTTAGTTCCACTGATTCCTCGGCCTAACTTTGATCAAACGAAACATTGGTAACCTTCATCGGAACCATGATCTGAGGGTCCATGCACTGCAGAGACCTGAAAAATGAAAAAACTTTTGAACAGTTCGTCGTCTATGCCGAATCCGTGGATACCGATTTTGCCAGGATCGGACCAACCATCGGGCTACCATTAAGAATTTTGTCATAAATTGCAATATCTTTTTTTATGTTTTGACATATCGGCAGAAAATTCATAAGGTATCATCATCACCATGTTCTGAAGGTACCTGAGAAGTTTGAACACAGCGCCACCTAGTGTTGCAACATATAACATAGTTCAAAATTTGTTTTCTTGGTGTCATTACGTTCCTTCGTTTATGCCAATTCCGACAATAACTTATTTCTAATTTTCCAAAAATGTGACTGTCCGCCATATTAAAGCAAATGAAAAACACTTTTCCTGCTACTCCTCCTAAAACATTTTCCCAGTTTTGTCCAAAATCGGCTCAGATGATCTTTGGCCCGAGCCGCACAGAAATAACTTAACGGATTTTTGATATTCACTACTGTAATGATATCATCTGAACTTATTTAATAAAACATTCGGTGCATTTTTATTCAAAATCTGAGTTAATTCTCACTTGAACTATGGAACTTCGGCATCAGTGTGAACACAAGGCATCCAGAGATAATGGGTCCCATGTGGGACAACTAAATAAAACTATTTGTAATGTTGTGTCATTTCAATTATTTTATTATCTGGGTAAGCGGTGTACTTATCTTTCTTCCTCTTGGATTAGAAATAAGTGTGTTTTTGTTCATTCTGTGTTTGTTCTCACCTGAACTTCTGGACGGACGGACGGATGGACAGATGGACAGATAGATAGATAGATAGATTGTCTGTGCAACTGACAAATAAACAACTCCTGAAAATGAGCATGTCTGAGGAAAATCTGTGTGCTGGATTTACACTAGAACAGCAGAACTCTATATTCTGTTGTAATTCACTTTGACAGGCCTTTGGACATACAGCAGACACTTCCATTTGGGACTGGTGGATTCATAGACTGTGATCAAGGTAATGCTGTAATAATGTGTGTGTGTGTGTGTGTGTGTGTGTGTGTGTTCACCTGCAGTGCACTACAGTGGCTCCTGAGAAGGGCGAGCGGTTGATGTAGTCTCTCACGGTCCGCACGAACTGAATGAGTGACTGCGTGATCTCCGGCACTCCGTGATCCGGCCACACGGTGTAGTGGAATTGACGCACCACCCTGGAGTAGCTCAGGTGTTCCTCCTGCAGACACACACACACACACACACACACACATCACACCTGCGTTCCCAGTACAGCTCATCTACGAGGGACAGAGACGGTTAAACCCACATTACAGATCTTGAACTCTCGGATGGTCCACTCCGGCAGCACGGACTCCGACTGCATCTGGACGATCAGATCTCCGTAGTACAGCGGCTCCTGGTCGAACGGCCAGTAATGGTCACACTTCACCTAAGAGAGAGAAGCTCAGATTCACTGAATGCCAGAAGACCCTCATGAGCTGAGGAATCATGTGTGATCATAGCACATACCCTTCCTTTCTCAACACACTGAGTCACCATGACTATGTTGTGCACATTCTGCTCCCACACCATCTTCCAGAAGTCGTCTTTAGTGCCGGGTAAAGGTCCTTGAGTCGCGATGTACTCCCGTCGGAAGTTATTGCCCTTTAAAAGAAACGTGATGCATTTGGTCAAGTGTCATTGGATAACCTTTGACCGATACTTTCTCCTTTCATGCAAACTCTATCTACCAATATTTACTGAAATTGTCAAAATGTTTAAGTTGAAATATGTATTACTTAATTACACAGCCATGTTAAACTCACAGAATGCATGCTCAAAAAACTCAATTATCGCATCTAAGACATTTGCCTTTTGTCATTAATGTACTTGCATAACCAAAGATCTTACAGGAATATAGCTGGCGTTAATATAATCTGAGCAGGAGTCGTCGTCAACATAGGACAGCTTCACTCGTGTGGAATCATCTGTGCCAAGAACACGTAAACATAAACCACCGTTTTAGTAAAACTACATTGGAATAATATTAGATATAGTAGATACAGGTACTTGTATAGACGTACAAGGCAGAATATTGTTGTAGCGATTTTTGCCCCTGTTTTCAGGCAATAACGCAGAGTCTTGAGGTTGGTTACGACCAACATCCTTCAGGTCCTGAAAGCAGAACGAAGAGTTACTGTGTTCAATCTGAAACATGAATCATATTAAGAAATAAGGAGGATAGTTTACCTCATATTCCTCAGAAAGGAGATAGTTGGAGTCTGCTCGAAGTTTAGTTAAATGGGACTCAAACGTTGAGGTGCTGATGGGGCTGTATTTGGAAGAGACAACACTAGCTTACAATAGATAATGGATAACATAAATATAACAATGCATAAATCTAGCATAACGTAATGCTAAAAAGCTGATAAAGTTAATGCGGTGTGCTGTAACTATGAAGATCAGCGTGATGTGATGCAGTTCAGTACCTTGAGACACGCCGGTTCCTGAAAGAAGAATTCATGCTTTTAAACTCAATCAACGTAACAAACAATAGTATTTATAAACGTATAATATGACTCTTCCTGATATAGAAAATATCTTTTTTAGAATGAAAAGAAAAGTAAACTGCTAGTATAAGCTTTATGGTGATATAAATGGGGTGGTTCGTACCCTCTGACAATGCCGTGTGTTCCTGGAGATGGTCTTTCTCTTCTCAAACTCATTCTGACCACAGGCTCTTGTGCACTCCTGGAAAAGACAAAACCCAGCATCGCTGATTAATGACTTCCTGATACTTCAATTATATCTGAATACATGTCGCTCTGTTTCACAGCCGAAGTCAACACTAAGCCAGGGTGACGTGACGCGACAAAAGTGAAAACAACCCATTATAATCAGTGATGCTGTCTACACTGGAAGTCTACACTGGAAGCAGTGCGATGAAATCGCCGACAGTAAACTGATATTTCTGACGTACTCCAAGCGCTCGCGTTACTTCTGGTACGAAGGACGAATGGATTTGCACTGGACAGCTTCTATCTGTTAGACATGTTGTAAGGCTGCGTTCAACTCCACTTTTAGACGTACACTCGCAAACTTAAGTGTGTTAAACTTCGTTAAGTGGACGAGGGAAGTTTATTTGGACAGACCTTCAACCCCTCAGTTTTGACAGAGGGAGCGAGTCTACTCATATGTACTTATTAGGCAGATCCATAGACCACAATGCAACACATAGACCAAAATGCTCTATAGAAATGACGTCACAACAGCAACTCCCATAGCAGATTCCAGGTGATCGATTACAGGGAAAGATAAGAAGGAATGCAGTTCATGTAGACCCATATCAGTCCTAAATGTGGACTATAAAGTATTTGCTTCAATTTTATCTAAGAGATTAGAGATTATCATCCCTGAGTTGGTGGATCTTGATCAAACTAGCTTTATACAAAACAGGATAATATCAGGAGAGCATTGCAAGTAATGAGTCATGTTGTAACAGATAATATAAGTGCAATGTTGATGAGTCTAGATGCTGAGAAAGCAATCGACTCTGTTGGATGGGATTACTTGTATCAAGTATTGGCAAGATTCGGGTTTAATGATAATGTTATTCAGTGTATTAAAGCGTTATATTCCTCACCAGTAGCTAGGATTAAAATGAATGGTCACTTGTCTGAAACAATCCATTTGGAAAGAGGAACACGTCCCTTAAATCCGGCTCTGCTTGCCCAGTTCATTGAGCCTTTGGCCCAAGCAATAAGAGAGGACTCAGAGATAAAGGGATCTCGATTAGAGGAGATGAACATAAGATCTGTGTGTATGCAGATGATGTCCTATTGTTTCTGACAAATCGAAAGTCTAGTATTCCTAAATTGATGACTCTTTTAAAAACATATAATTTATATTCTGGGTATAAAAATAAATATCCAAAAAACTCAAACCCTTATTTACGAAGACAATATGATTTCAATTGGAAATCTCGACCAATAAAATATTTGGGGATAACTCTAACAAAAGATATATCGAAACTCTTTGAAAGTAATTGTGGTCCTATTAATAAGGAGGTAAAATCTGATATCTCTAAATGGATCGTGCTCCCATTAGATATATAGAAATAATTCAAATGAACACGCTACCATGGATGCGTTATCTTTTTCAATCACTGCCTCTGGAAGTATTGCAAAAACTATTTAATGAATGGGATGGTTTGATTTCAAGGTTTGTCTGGAGTGGTAGAAGACCTGGAATAAGGTTTAAAACTTTGCAGTTGACTAAAGAAAGGGGAGGGAGAGCTCTAACATGTCTTCAGGACTATTATTATGCTGCTCATTTGAAACCCTTAGTAAGTTGTTGTATACCAAGCTATGAATCAAGATGGAAAACCCTAGAAGTTTCACAGATAGATACACCTATACAGTCGATACTTGGAAATACAAATCTATCTGAAAGGAGCTATAACAGATTGAGTTCTTGGACTGTATTTCACTGAGGGTATGGTTCAGAGTATTGAAGAAACTGCAATTAGAGAAACAAGCTGGAGTTCTAAGTTGGACAGTATTAGCCCAGGTTTAGAGCCAGCTAGGGCAGACGAGAGATTTAAACGGTGGGTTTGGAGAGGTATCACATCTCACCGTTCAGTCCTCTCTAATAAGAAATTAGTTATCAGGCACTTTCAAATACATTTGGACTAGAAAAGCAGGATTTTTATAGATATTTGCAGGTCAGAGATTATTTTAACAAAAAAATTAAAAGCACATTGACGGAAGATTATAATTTAATTACAATATTTTCAAATGCGTACACACTGCGCTCGTTAAAATCACAAATGATTTACTTTTAGCTTCTGACCAAGGCTGTATCTCAATACTAGTTTTACTTGATCTTAGTGCTGCGTTCGATACTATAGATCACACATTACTCTTAGATCGACTACAAAATTATACTGGTGTTCAAGGACAAGCACTAAGCTGGTTCAAATCATACCTATCTGACCGCTACCATTTTGTCTATTTAAATGGAGAAAAATCGATCATAACTAATTTTCAATATATATGATGCCACTTGGAAATATTATAAGGAAACATGGAATTAGTTTCCATTGTTATGCTGATGACACTCAAATATATATTTCATCACGGCCGGATGAAAACGCTAAATTTTCCAAATTGACAGAGTGTGTTAAAGATATAAAAGATTGGATGACGCGTAATTTTCTTTTATTAAATCCAGACAAGACAGAGGTAATACTTATCGGTTAAAAAAACCGCCCACAAAACCTCGCACAATACAACTTTAACATCATAGGATGTCCTGTTACTTTATCCTCTACAGTAAAAGACCTGGGTGTTATACTCGATTGCAACCTGTCTTTTGAAAATCATATTTCATATGTTACAAAAACAGCCTTTTTCCACCTTAGAAACATTGCTAAGCTACGTAATATGCTATCAGTTTCTGATGCAGAAAAGTTAGTTCACGCATTCATGACCTCGAGACTGGATTACTGTAATGCTTTATTAGCTGGTTGTCCTGCATCCTCAATAAACAAGCTACAGTTAGTCCAAAATGCCACCGCTAGAGTTCTTACGAGATCAAGAAAATGTGATCATATAACACCGATTTTATCATCACTGCATTGGTTACCTATAAAGTTCCGTATTAATTACAAGGTATTGCTACTGACTTATAAAGCCCTAAACGGCTTCGCTCCAGTCTATTTAACGGATCTTCTATCGCCCTATAATCCATCGCGCTCTTTAAGATCACTAAATTCAAGGCTTTTGGTCATACCTAGGATATCCAGAACCACCAAAAGAGGGAGAGCATTTTCACATTTGGCTCCAAAACTCTGGAATAGTCTTCCTGATACTGTTCGTTGCTCAGACTCGCTCTCCCAGTTTAAAACTAGATTAAAGTCGCATCTCTTCAGCCAGGCATTCATATAATCCTACAGTTCAAACTACAATCCGGCCTCTAGTTCATAAATGCCAGAGGAGAACTGGCCCCCGACTGAGCCTGGGTTCTCCCAAGGTTTTTTTTTTTTTTTTTCTCCATTAGGTCACCTGATGGAGTTTTAGGACACCATTAGGTCACTTGATGGAGTTTTTCGGTTCCTTGCCACTGTTGCCTTTGGCTTGCTCAGTTGGGGATATTTTGGGGATATTTAATTTAATTTTATCAATCAATAAATTCCTCTTGAAACAAACTTTGTTGTATTATTTTAATTTAATAATGTGAAGCTGCTTTGATACAATCTGTATTGTGAAAAGCGCTATACAAATAAACTTGACTTGACTTGACATTAGAAGATAGCAGAAAGCTCGTTTCAAGATTGTCTGGAAGTATGCAAGCATCCAAGGACCATTCATCAATATACATTAAACAGAAATGGGAGAAAGAGTCTGACTCACAAATAACAGATGAAGACTGGACAGATATATGTGTGAAACAGGCAAATACCACAAACTCAAGATCCTGGAAGGAATTTGGATGGAAGAATTTAGTAAGATTTTTTATAACTCCCAAATGAACAGCACTACATCTGAGGCAATGTGAAACCCCGATGGCTAATCATTACCATATTCTCTGGGCCTGCCCAAAAATAAAATTGTTTTGGCAAGAAGTAGTGGCAGAGATTGGGAAAATAATGGGAGTAGAGGTTGATTTTTCATTCACAACATTATATTTAGGTAAAATACCAGAAAATGTTTTAGACAAGGATAAATACTTATTTAAAATATTGTTAGCAAGCAGTAGGAAAGCAATAACCCGTAAATGGTTGCAGGTTCAACAACGGATCAATGGCTAGGGATCGTAAATGAAATATACAGTATGGAGAGACTTACATTTATATTAGGGTTCAAATCTGAAAAATGTAACAAGTATTGGGAAAAATGGATTATGTATATAAACCATTGAGGAAAGTGTGATATTGTATATCAAGATGATGGAAATATATTGTGTACTGATATTGTAGCATCCATGATAACTTTGTGTTCTTTGTTCCAATAAAAAACGAACAACAATAAAAAAAAACTCTCGGAAATAGAGAGTTTTTTGGGAATGATGTCATTGATAGGTGACGCACGGCCCGTGTCCTGGTTAAAACTGCTTATTTCTCTGGATTTAAACATTCTTGGAAACATTTGGGATAATGTAAGTACACAAATCAACAAAATATATAACATTGTTCAAGTGGTTTTTGGATATTTTATCCCCAAAATCTTTCATATTGTGCCTTTAACTCATCACTGCTAATCCATCACTGATAGACCACCATCACTAACAAACCCGTATTTACTAAACCAGCATCACAAACCCACCAGTTCCAACTCAAACTGATCATCACAGACCCACCAGCTCCAACTCAATCTGATCATCACAAACCCACCAGCTCCAACTCAATCTGATCATCACAGACCCACCAGCTCCAACTCAATCTGATCATCACAAACCCACCAGCTCCAACTCAATCTGATCATCATAACCCCACCAGCTCCAACTCAATCTGATCATCACAGACCCACCAGCTCCAACTCAATCTGATCATCACAGACCCACCAGCTCCAACTCAATCTGATCATCACAGACCCACCAGCTCCAACTCAATCTGATCATCACAGACCCACCAGCTCCAACTCAATCTGATCATCATAACCCCACCAGCTCCAACTCAATCTGATCATCACAAACCCACCAGCTCCAACTCAATCTGATCATCACAGACCCACCAGCTCCAACTCAATCTGATCATCATAACCCCACCAGCTCCAACTCAATCTGATCATCACAAACCCACCAGCTCCAACTCAATCTGATCATCATAACCCCACCAGCTCCAACTCAATCTGATCATCACAGACCCACCAGCTCCAACTCAATCTGATCATCACAAACCCACCAGCTCCAACTCAATCTGATCATCACAGACCCACCAGCTCCAACTCAATCTGATCATCACAGACCCACCAGCTCCAACTCAATCTGATCATCATAACCCCACCAGCTCCAACTCAATCTGATCATCACAAACCCACCAGCTCCAACTCAATCTGATCATCATAAACCCACCAGCTCCAACTCAATCTGATCATCACAAACCCACCAGCTCCAACTCAATCTGATCATCACAGACCCACCAGCTCCAACTCAATCTGATCATCACAAACCCACCAGCTCCAACTCAATCTGATCATCATAACCCCACCAGCTCCAACTCAATCTGATCATCACAAACCCACCAGCTCCAACTCAATCTGATCATCACAGACCCACCAGCTCCAACTCAATCTGATCATCACAGACCCACCAGCTCCAACTCAATCTGATCATCACAGACCCACCAGCTCCAACTCAATCTGATCATCATAACCCCACCAGCTCCAACTCAATCTGATCATCACAAACCCACCAGCTCCAACTCAATCTGATCATCATAAACCCACCAGCTCTAACTCAATCTGATCATCACAAACCCACCAGCTCCAACTCAAACTGATCATCATAACCCCACCAGCTCCAACTCAATCTGATCATCACAGACCCACCAGCTCCAACTCAATCTGATCATCACAAACCCACCAGCTCCAACTCAATCTGATCATCACAAACCCACCAGCTCCAACTCAATCTGATCATCACAGACCCACCAGCTCCAACTCAATCTGATCATCACAAACCCACCAGCTCCAACTCAAACTGATCATCATAACCCCACCAGCTCCAACTCAATCTGATCATCACAGACCCACCAGCTCCAACTCAATCTGATCATCACAAACCCACCAGCTCCAACTCAATCTGATCATCACAAACCCACCAGCTCCAACTCAATCTGATCATCACAAACCCACCAGCTCCAACTCAATCTGATCATCACAGACCCACCAGCTCCAACTCAATCTGATCATCACAAACCCACCAGCTCCAACTCAAACTGATCATCACAAACCCACCAGCTCCAACTCAATCTGATCATCACAAACCCACCAGCTCCAACTCAATCTGATCATCACAAACCCACCAGCTCCAACTCAATCTGATCATCACAAACCCACCAGCTCCAACTCAATCTGATCATCACAGACCCACCAGCTCCAACTCAATCTGATCATCACAAACCCACCAGCTCCAACTCAAACTGATCATCACAACCCCACCAGCTCCAACTCAATCTGATCATCACAGACCCACCAGCTCCAACTCAATCTGATCATCACAAACCCACCAGCTCCAACTCAATCTGATCATCACAAACCCACCAGCTCCAACTCAATCTGATCATCACAAACCCACCAGCTCCAACTCAATCTGATCATCACAGACCCACCAGCTCCAACTCAATCTGATCATCACAAACCCACCAGCTCCAACTCAAACTGATCATCACAAACCCACCAGCTCCAACTCAATCTGATCATCACAAACCCACCAGCTCCAACTCAATCTGATCATCACAGACCCACCAGCTCCAACTCAATCTGATCATCACAAACCCACCAGCTCCAACTCAATCTGATCATCATAACCCCATCGTTACAAGTGCATCATTCATTGGACAAAAAGGAGAAAACATGACATAAAGTTAAAGTTTTGCGATAGCACTGTCATTCGGAATTCTTTTGGTCACAATACCAAAAGAGACTATGATTTGGACTAGGACAATACCCTTTGACTAGTAACCAAAAGTCCAAATCATAGTCTCTTCTGCACCAATTTAACTGATATAAATACTAGTGTAGAACATTGCATAGAAACCGTGTCTATTCCTCGTTTAGTGAGATCAAATAATAAATCTACTGCAGGATCTAGGAAAAATCTAATTGTTATTAAAACAGAAAATGTTGCTATTAGTAAACAAAAACAATTTCTAAAGCTAGGTCTTCTAAACATTAGATCACTCACACCTAAGGCAGTTAATGTAAATGAAATAGTCACAGATAATAGCTTCGATGTACTTTGCCTTACTGAAACCTGGCTTAAACCAAATGATTATTTCGGTATTAATGAGTCTACTCCTCCTGGATACTGTTATAAGCATGAGCCCCGTCTGATTGGTCGTGGCGGAGGTGTTGCAACCATTTATAGAGATATTCTAAATGTTACTCAGAAAACGGGTTATAAGTTTATTTCATTTGAAGTACTTGTACTAAATGTTACGCCCTTAGATGTTAGAAAAACATCCCTATTATCTCTAGCCTTGGCTACCGTATATAGACCGCCAGGGCCTTACGCTGATTTCCTAAAAGAGTTTGCAGATTTTCTCTCAGACCTATTAGTCAATGTCGATAAAGCATTAATTGTTGGAGATTTTAACATACACGTAGATAATCCAAATGATGCGTTAGGAGCTGCGTTTACAGATGTATTAAATTCATTTGGGGTCAAGCAAAACGTCACCGGACCAACACATCGTCTTAATCATACACTCGATTTAATTATATCACATGGAACCGATCCAACCGATATAGATATCATTCCACAAAGTGATGAAGTCACTGATTACTACATGGTAACTTGCATATTACGTACTGCTGTAATATGTCATGCGGCGTCGCGTTATCAACCAGGCAGAACAATCCTCCCATCCACCATAGATAATTTCTCAAATTGCTTATCTAATCTGTCTCGGCTGCTGCCTGAACCCAAACAAACAGATGAACTAGAAGAACTAACTAGCACTATGAGCACCATTCTCTCTAGAACATTGGATGTGGTTGCACCTATTAAATTAAAAAAGGTCAGAGAGAAAAATAAAGCACCATGGTATAACAATACTACGCATGTTTTAAAGAGAGAAACCCGTATTTTAGAGCGTAAATGGAAACAAACTAATTTAGAGGTCTTTAGAATCGCGTGGAAAGACAGTATGTCACGTTATAAAAAGGCCCTAAAAGCGGCCAGGGCTGAGCACCTCCGCAAACTAATAGAAAACAACCAAAACAATCCAAGATTTTTATTTAACACCGTGGCTAGACTAACAAATAAACAGACGTCACCTGAACAAAACATCCCGTTACAGTTCAGTAGTAATGATTTCATGAACTTCTTCACTGAGAAAATAGAAAGCATCAGAACCACAATTGTAAACGTTCAATCTTCAATCGCGCCTTATAATTCAGCTTCAATTATCACCCCGAAAGAACAATTACAGTGCTTTACAACTATAGAACAAAAAGAGTTAAATAAACTTATCACTTCATCTAAAACAACAACATGTTTATTAGATCCTATACCAACTAAACTACTGAAAGAAGTGTTAGACTAATCCAGAACCACCAAAGGAGGGAGAGCTTTTTCACATTTGGCTCCAAAACTCTGGAATAGTCTTCCTGATACTGTTCGTTACTCAGACTCGCTCTCCCAGTTTAAAACTAGATTAAAGTCGCATCTCTTCAGCCAGGCATTCATATAATCCTACAGTTCAAACTACAATCCGGCCTCTAGCTCATAAATGCCAGAGGAGAACTGGCCCCCGACTGAGCCTGGGTTCTCCCAAGGTTTTTTTTTCTCCATTAGGTCACCTGATGGAGTTTTAGGACACCATTAGGTCACTTGATGGAGTTTTTCGGTTCCTTGCCACTGTTGCCTTTGGCTTGCTCAGTTGGGGATTTTTTGGGGATATTTAATTTAATTTTATCAATCAATAAATTCCTCTTGAAACAAACTTTGTTGTATTATTTTAATTTAATACTGTGAAGCTGCTTTGATACAATCTGTATTGTGAAAAGCGCTATACAAATAAACTTGACTTGACTTGACTTGACAATAATTGTGTAGTGAAAATCTGTCACTACACCATCATCATCAGCCTCCAGTCAGAGCATTCGAGTGCTCATGTTCAATGTTCAATGTTCATTGTATTGGAGTTTTAATAAAGCTGGACTCACATTTTGTGTGCTTTCTGCCTGCAGATCAGCAGGACGATTAACCCCACCATGGTGGCGATGAGGAAGAGTCCAGCGCTGACCCCTTCGATGACCCCACTCAGCGGCTCTGAACACACACAGATATGAGGAATTAACACACACGTCCGTCCGACTGATCGCCCTCAGCATGGCTGAGCCGTGTGTAATACCTGCGTCTGTCACGAAGGGCTTGGACAGGAACGTATCCGTGAAGAGCGGAGAGAGGAACTCCTCGTGACCCTCATCAAAGAGTTTGGTAAACGCTCGAACGCTGAGTCTGAAGATCACGAGACAAACAGTGGAAGAGATCAACAACAACTCAAATATTAGTGTGAGCATTTAACCTTCACATGTGTAGGATCATGTGTGTTAGAGGGAGGTTAGGTGTATCTATGGTGAGCACTAGCACAGGCTCCTGACTGGCCATCACCTGTATGAGGTCTTGGGCTTCAGTGGCCCATCGCAGAAGACCAGCTGATCCTGAGCTGCATCAGCCGATGGCCTCTGGTCACACCGTCCTCCCAGGCTCTCCATGCCCGATCCCAGGTGGATCTCGAACTCCTGCGTGGAGCTCTGGCTCTCGTCGCAGTGGCTGCGGATGAAGCCGGTCTGGTACGCTCTGACAGAGCTGTTGGACCTGTAGTCCAGGTACGAGGGAAGAGGATGATGCTGGATCGGCTGCTGGTTTTCACTGTCTGGATGCAACCAGAGAGAGGAATCAGTGCATTACAGGCTTGTGTAAGGAGACTGGCTTAGCTATCGGTGCATGACACAAAAAAAGATAAAGAAAGATGTCTCCCAACCATCAGACTCGGTGACGATGATGGTGAAGAACTTCACAGCGCCGTTGATATCACTGAACCAGCTGCAGTTGAACTGGAAGAAGATGGTGGACTTGGTGATCTGAACTGAACTCTCCTCAACGCGAGTGGAGGGCAGAGGTGGACCTGAGAACACATAAACAAGCCTATCAGTGAACGCTCCTGTCAGAACGTTATAGCGAATGAAAAGCCCAAACTCACGGTCTATCATCGTCACCACCGTTTCCACGACCGCCTCGCTGGTCATGCTGTCAGAGATGACCTTGACGGAGACCGTGTAGTGTTTATGAGGCTCCAGGTCTTTGATCAGATAGACGGTGTTCTCTTTGAGCGTGCGTCGCGAGTACACCATCTTCTGAGAGTCCTTCCTGGAGCACTCAATGGTGTAGGAGTCGAAGTCCGCTTCTGGAGGAGTCCAGGAACAGCTGATGGCCGTGGAGTTCTGCGGACGGCAGTGCAGACCCTGGACACGCACGGGCCCTGAAGACAGCACACAACACACACACTACTGCTTTACCCACAGACAACACACACACACTACTGCGGGCCCTGAAGACAGCACACAACACACACACTACTGCTTTACCCACAGACAACACACACACACTACTGCGGGCCCTGAAGACAGCACACAACACACACACTACTGCTTTACCCCCAGACAACACACACACTACTGCTTTACCCACAGACAACACACACACACTACTGCGGGCCCTGAAGACAGCACACAACACACACACTACTGCTTTACCCCCAGACAACACACACACTACTGCTTTACCTCCAGACAACACACACACACTACTGCTTTACCCACAGACAACACACACACACTACTGCGGGCCCTGAAGACAGCACACAACACACACACTACTGCTTTACCCACAGACAACACACACACACTACTGCGGGCCCTGAAGACAGCACACAACACACACACTACTGCTTTACCCCCAGACAACACACACACTACTGCTTTACCTCCAGACAACACACACACACTACTGCGGGCCCTGAAGACAGCACACAACACACACATTACACTTCACTGCTTTATTGTACTGGTGTCTTGCACTGTTAACCCTTGTGCGTCAATTAAACAAAGTTATAAAAGGACAAAAATGTCTGAGTCAAAAACTGTCATAAAACTTTGAAGCTTGGGAGCGCAGACTTAGGTTTGGTCTTATTTTAAAGAGACCCTTGGCAGATTATTGTTGAAGTAAAAAAAGTTATAGAGGTTTAAATTTATGAAAATGATTTATATAAAATGAAGACTTCAGATGCAAAAGCCTCTGAAATTTTCTTCTAAAATTAGTATTTTAATCAAGCTCCTATATTTGAGTTCAGCAATTTCACTTTAATGACAATTAATAGGTAATTTTCATTGCCATTAAAGTGAAATAAGTGAACATAAACATACAAGCTTGATAAAAATGATCATTCTAGAAGGAAATTTCAGATTTGCATCTGAACTCTTCAAATATATATTTTATGAAACATTTTGAACTCTAAAACTGCTAGAAAATCAAAGTCATTAATCTACACAAGTTGTGCTCCAAATGTGAGGTTGATCTCTCAAAACATGAGCTTTCAGTGAGAGTGTGTTCAGGCGCAGTCCCAGATCATCCCAAACTCCACTGACACACACACACACACTGGCTGGATTTGGGATTTGCAGTTGAGTTTTCTCTCGCAAATATTACAGGCACACACACACACAAACACAATGTTTTATACAAGCCACACTCTGACATCCATACCAACACACCCACACAACTATAGCTGCGTAATCTATCCATTTGGCTCTATTTACTTTATAGGCCAAACCTGAGAGAACTGCACCATCCGGGAAACATAGTCACATTTGAAGCCTTCCCAACAGAGTAATATCCTGTTAACAAAGATTGCATCATTTTATAGTTAAATTTCCCTGGGATAAAAAATTGCAGTTTTAATGGGTTTCAACGGGGACATTTTTGTCCAAAAGGTCCTGAGTGCAACTATTTTGTATTACTGGTGCAAAATAGATTTTTTAAAGGAAATTGGGGTGAAATAGTAAAATTCCAATAAAAATACACACCTGTACCAAAACGTATGCAGTTTGCAAAATGATTTAAACAAATAAAATAATAAAAAAGACATTGTCCATAAGGACACACAAGGGTTAAGCATTGCATACTCTAGTGCCGGTCTTCACAACACTACAGAGAAGTGCAGCTTCCCTATCATGTGACTGTATAGAGTGTGTTTGGGACATGCAGGTTCCAGCAGAGACGCCTGATAAACTGGCTCTTATAAAGCGCTCACTGACTTGTCCTGATGCTCATGTAGATGGGCCAGCTGTAGCTGAGGTTGTTGGAGCCAGCGCCGCTGACCGTACGCAGGCTGATGTTGTACCGGCGGCCGGGGAACATGCCCTTCAGGATCCGGCTGCCAGATGTGGGGCTGTGGTAGGGGTTGAACACGGACAGAGGGTCCCTGGGGATCCACTGAAGGTCAAAGTCATCATAATCAGTGTTTTCTGGCCCGCTCCAGGTCATCTCCAGTGAGGTGTTCGTGACTTCTCCAGAGGAGAACGAGACCGGAGGCCGAGGGTCTACAAGGGAATCAGTACTACATTTAAAAAGTATTGATTCTACAGTTCTGATGAAGGAAACTGTACCAATGACCCATCTTCAGGAGTTCTGAGATCGCTCTTACCCGTCCTGCCGGTAGTGGCTGCCATGTTGGAGAGATCTCCACTGTGAGTCAGGACCACGGCCCGGTAGAGTCGTCCAGACACCAGGCTCTGAAACTCATGACTCCGGCTCTCCGGACCCAGACTGTGCTGTGTGTGTGGAGTCCCGTCGGGG
>CM038643.1:31991064-32101064 GCA_021554675.1 Leuciscus idus | reverse complement strand
GAACACACACTCAAACATACACACACACACACACACATGCTGAGTGCTTTCTGTTGACAGTGTTTCAGCTGATGAACACAAACTCAAACACACTCAGACACACACACACACACACACACACACACACACACACACACACACACACACACTCAGCTCTGACCGATGGTTTGGTCAAGTGTGTTGTTGCACTATATTTTCCCCCAGCTGAGAGAGTTTCGTCAGCAGGAAGAGCCTTTTCCTGCCATTTTTCACAATTAGCAACGACGTTTTTGCATTCAAATGTGCTATTTTTTTATTTTATTCGACAAATATTAAAAATTCTAATTTTTATTTGACAGCCCGAATAAATACACAAAAAACTGTCAGATGTGTGGTGGTTGTTCACCTGTCCGGGCCCAGATGGATGTGTCGTTGGTCTGATCTCCACTGCGGGTCAGAACCACCACCTTGTACGGCGCCCCAGGTCGAAGGTCATGGAAAGAACAGTCCTGCATGCTCACTGGTCCTGGTTTCTGATCATGCAAGCTTTCATCTCCATTATACAGGAACACATCAAATCCATCAAACTCCCCGTCCGGCGGAGTCCAGCGGAACGACAGGCTTGTGGTCGTGTTGCTCCAGACCGACAGGTCATTAACAGATGCTGGACCTGCAACACACACACTCTCAGACACTGTAACAGGCCCGTTCACCACGGTAAAGCTGGCGGTCTACTCACAGGTTCTGCCCTCAGCCACGGCGTCTCTGCTGCTGATTCCTCCGCTGACGGTCTGCATCCGGATGCGGTATCTCTTCCCCGGCGTGAGCTGTGTGAAGTAATGCTGACGGGTGTCTGCGCTTTGAGAGTTATTAGCCACCAGAGTTCCTCTCTCATCCAGAATCTGCAGCCGATAGCTGTCGTACACCCCCCGCGCCGCCTGCCACGACACCAGCAGACCGGCCGTGCTGCGCTGGTTCTCCACCAGTAGAGACCCCACCGGCGAGGGAACTGCAGGGTTTACAGAGGAGTTCGGGAAATCAGGAATAGATAGGGGTGTAACGATACCCTCATGTCACCATTCCATACATATCACGATACTGTATTATTGCGATACTCCAGGACATGGTAAAGGGTTAACCAAAAATGTACTGTTGATTAAAATGCTAAATTTTGTATTGCATTGTGTGTGTAAATGAATAGGCTTGGACTCCAGAAACCAGATTGCCAGGACAATGGTGACATCAGAATAACAATATTCATGATTCTGAAGATGAAAATACAGAATTATTTGAGATTAATATGCTTGCACTCTGTCACTTTTACTGGTAACATCAGACATTTGGCGTTATCAGGACCCACACATATTCCCCCATTGCATTATTATACAATTTACTCAAAATTATATAGTAGTTTAATGTAGTAGTAGTAGTGACACAGGGCCTTATCTTGCACCCGACGCACAGCGGACTTTTCCCTCCACAGACGCACGTCGGTAAATTAGGGAATGAACTTGCGCTCCCGGGGCGGTTCAGCGAAAAGAGGAGGAGTGTTCCGGCGCAAACGTTCCCTGGTGCTATTCTGCAGTTCCAGAAAACAATTCCGCCACTGACCAGGAGAAACCTCGTCTAAAGTCAGCGGCGCGTTGCGCATGTTATTCAGAGGCTGTTTTAAGGGCGCATGCTTGGCCATAATGTAGCGTGTGCACAACACACACACACACTTTGTTGCAGCAGTTCTCATTTTCAAGGAAAAATATGAACACACGAGGTAAATCAATGCTGTGTCCATGAAGATGTGAAAAATAGGCATAAATCTAGATTACACATTTACCCAGATTATCATACGCCTGTTTAACCGAAGCTAATCTGGGTGTTCCTCCATCCCCAATGTCACTCCTCTGTGTGTTACGGCCCTGACGAGAGCGTCGGTCTCCTCGGCTGTGAACCGCTCCTGGCTAATCCGCCGTTATAATAGCAATCCGCCATGGAACAAGCGCGCCTGCTCTTAAAGGGAATGTGAGATGAGGCTCTGATTGGTTTATTTCACGTTACGCCCAAACCACACCTATGAGTAATGAAGCTACTTCAGACCAACACATTTTAGATTTGCGTCGGAGAGTCATTTATCCCGCTGGTATAATAGCAACAGCGCCCGAGAATCCGTCCACAAAGTTACTTGCGTTTCACGCTTGATACTTGTGTTTCAGATCGTCAAAATAAAGCCCTAAAACTCTGAAAACCTTAATTTTTTTCTCAGACAGTCATTTTCATTTTGTGTGAACTATCCACAATAAACATGGTCACTATCCTCGATACATATTGTTGCATTTTTGTATTGCAATATATTGTGACAACCCTAGTAATAGAGCAACTGAAATAGGTTTAAGTAGGCCTAAACTGAATATTTTAATATTTGTATTAACAGAATGATTGAATGAATGAATGAGGTATTTATATAGCGCATTTTCTATGTACTACTGTACACCCAAGAATAATTCAAAAATTGACAGTACAGTGTCTGAACATTTCATCAAAATCCACCCCAGGCTGTACAACACACTGATTTAACCATGATGTTGTCAGGCATGTGTTTTTTTTTTAAATGAAGGTTTGATTATTGCTTTTATAAAACAGCATGCAGCAATACGATAAAGACACCAACGGAACACGATTAATCGTTATTTCACCTGTCCGTCCTGTTTCTGTGCTGTTGTTGATCAGAGATCCGCTAATTGATGTAACGGTTATCATGTACTGCTGTCCCGGCAACAGATCCTGGAAACTCATCTCAGTCACATGTTTAGGGACTGATCTCTCTTCAGCCGGGCCGCCCATCTGAGAGAGGGACACAGTGTACCGGTCCACATCACCCTGTCCCGGCGTCCAGTTCACTCTCAGACTGCTGCTCTCACTGCCGTTACTGATGTGAATGTTCTTCACTTTACTGGGAACTGAAATAGAAAGACAACATCACAACCTTAAATATTTCCCACGATAACTACAGTGAAAAGTCACATTTTTCAACTTTCGCATTTCTCCGATATCCACATGCAACAGTGAGATGTACCTGTTCTGCCTTTGATGAACTGCACACTGAGGTTTGGACCACTGAAGGTGGACACCACGATCTTGTAGAGTCTTCCAGGAGTGAGTGAAGAGAGCAGGTATCTGTTAGTGCTGCTGGTCAGTGTGATGGGTGGAAACACCTTCATGTCATTAAAGAGCAGCTGAACCTCATAATGATCCACATCTCCGGGAGGAGAAACCCACGTCACCAGCAGATCCTCAGTGCCGCTGTCAGCTAGCGAGAGGTCCCGCACTCCTGCCGGCACTGAGAGAGAGAACATAATAATACTCAACTAAAGTACAGAACGACAAGAAACTGAACTACAGAACAACATAACTACAGTAAATTAAACTACAGAATAACAACTAAAGCAAAATACAAAGCCACAAAACTACTGTAAACTAAACCCCAGAATTACAGTAAACAATTATATGGTCTAATTTACTGTAGAACTGTGATAAACTAAACGATTAAGCAAAAGAGTTACAGTTAACTAACCTACAGAGCTACCAACTAAGGTAAACAACACTGTAAAGCTAGAGAATTACTCTGAACTAAACTATAGAACTATGGTAAAATAAACTACAGTACAACAGAACTATGGTAAACAACACTGTAAAGTTTTATAAATCAAAACTGCCTAATGTTACTGAGTGAAATGTCCACCCAGGACAAGCTACAGGACTGTGAAGCTTTGGGGGTGTTGGTGGACTCGATCTACTACATCTGAGTTTTGATCTGTGTTTTTTAAATATTTTTTTAAATATTGCTTTTTTCAACAATGCATGAAGATAGAATAACGATAGAAGATCCAAAGTAATAACTAAAGGCAGTAACATGTTTAAAATTTTAAACCATATATTTTATTTGTGAACTGATGTTCAGCTGTTCTTTTTCATAGTTAACTTTTATTAAGTTCAGTAAATACTGATGACAGACACAAAGATTTACCTTTATTTCCCCAAGCTGATTGCTCACTAAAAGTCATGTTTTTAGGCCATTTCGAGTTTGATTTTGACGTGACAAAGACGTGATTCACGAACAAGGACGAAAACAAGAGGCAGGATTTATCGCACAAACCAATCATATCCAATCATAGCACGATGAAGGCATTGCCTCCTCGCAGGAAACGCCCCTGCTACAGAAGTACAGTAAAATGAGCTACAGAAGTACAGTAAAATGAGCTACAGAAGTACAGTAAAATGAGCTACAGAAGTACAGTAAAATGAGCTACAGAAGTACAGTAAAATGAGCTACAGAAGTACAGTAAAATGAACTACAGAAGTACAGTAAAATGAACTACAGAAGTACAGTAAAATGAACTATGGAGCTACAGAAGTACAGTAAACCAGCACAGGCATACTTACATGTCCTTCCGTGAGTTGAGACACTGGACTCATATTTCCCACTCCATGTACTGACAATCACAGTATAGAGTCGGCCTGGCACCAGCCCACTGAACACACACTCATTCTGAGTCTTGGGGACCGTCTTGTTCTGGTGGAAGATGTTGTTGTGCTTAATGGAGACATGATAGTAGTCGAAGTCTCCAGCCGCGGGCCGCCAGTAAACCTTCAGATGGTCATCACGAGCCATGTGTGTGGCCGTAGGGTTCAGCACTGTGGAAGGTTCTAGAGCAGAGAACCGTAGAATAATGTGAAAACCAACTACAAACACCTCCATTACAGGAACTAAACCTGGACAAAACTGCTTATGAATCTTCTTACGTGTGCGCTCCTGAACCATGGTGTGGTTTTCATACTCTCCACTGCGGCTGGTGATGGAGATGCTGTAGAGACGTCCAGACACCAGAGACTTAAACACACACTCTGTACTGAGCTTAGACACAGTGAGGGTGTGAACGGTTCTCTCCTGATCTCTCAGAGTCACAGAGTAGTTGTCCACGTCTCCTTCAGCTGCTCTCCACGACACACTGAGGAAGTCCATGCGCCCGTTGTTGCTCACCGTCACGTCTCTCACAGCGGCTGGAACTGAACACACAACATGAAACCTTCACTGCCAAATATGTGCAGAGCTTTATTCAACTCACAGAGAAACATATAATCATGATGGCTGGTAGTGCTTTATTTGTTTGGTATGTTTTCAGTATCATTACATATAAATATTGTCTGGATAAGGGAGAGGGAACCAAACAAAAAAAAGATATTAAATGTGAATATGTAGTTATATTAAGCCCTATTATTACAAATGCTATTCCAAACACAGCCGTGAACTCCTCAGATTCATATCAATGTTGTGGATCATAAACTGGTGCTGTGTAATTTTGAGCTGTAGTTTTAGTGCAACCACTACTGCAAACTTGATATATTTATATGTAAAAAATGTAAGTAAAGTAATTTCACACATCAACACTGACCTGACTTGATCTGAATAATGATACTTTTGTCTTTTTGTCTAATTCACAGCCGAATTGAACTTTATTTGCATTATTGATCATTATCTTCCTGTTTATCACTGTAAAGCTGCTTTGAAACAATCTGTATTGAATAACATGTGATAGAAATAAAGTTAACCTGACTATAAATTACATATTCAGATTTATATAATTGTTTATATAACTTAATAATGGCATTTATTTATTTATAAATAAGATAAAGATGTAATGTTCAGGAGTCTAAATGTCTAAACACTGAAGACTCTGTGTGACTCTGAAGACTTTTTGAGTTTAAGTCAATGATTGTTCGCTCAAAAGAGAACAACATCCTCCCTCCACAACAACATTCCCTGCAGGAAGTCACACACATGACCTTGACATATTCAAGGCTTCCTGAAAATTCCAGGAGCATTCCTGCAGCTCCTGATAAGAGTGTGTGTGAAGTTCAGCGTACCTGTGTCATCCTTCAAGAAAACCTCACTGACATTCCGAAGAAACTATTGTGATGTTAAACGCATGAGCACAGCGTTCAGTGTTTTTCCACTCGTGTGTGTGTGTGTGTGAGTGTGTGTGAGTGTGTGTGTGTGTGTGAGTGTGTGAGAGTGTGTGTGTGTGTGTGTGTGTGTGTGTGAGTGTGTGTGTGAGTGTGTGTGTGTGTGTGAGTGTGTGAGAGTGTGTGTGTGTGTGTGTGTGTGTGTGTGTGAGTGTGTGTGTGTGAGTGTGTGTGAGTGTGTGTGAGTGTGTGTGTGTGTGTGAGAGTGTGTGTGTGTGTGTGTGTGTGTGTGAGTGTGTGAGAGTGTGTGTGTGTGTGTGTGTGTGAGTGTGTGAGAGTGTGTGTGTGTGTGAGTGTGTGTGTGTGTGTGTGTGTGTGTGAGAGAGAGTGTGTGTGTGTGTGCGTGTGTGAGTGAGTGAGTGTGTGAGTGTGTCTGTGTGTGAGTGTGTGTGTGAGGGCACCTGTGCGTCCATCAGCCACGGTCTGGCGTGAGAGGGCGCTCCTGAGCGCAGTGGTCACCACCGTCCTGTAGAGGGCGCCACACCTCAGGCCCTGGAAGTGGTAGGAGCTGACGTTGGGCGGCACGCTCTCGTTCTTCATGACCACGCTGTCGTGGATGAGGAGCACACGGTACAGATCCACGTCTCCGACCGCCCCGTCCCAGCGCACCTGCAGAGCGTCTGTGCTGCCCTGATTACTGACCCGCAGGTGTGTGACCTGTGCAGGCGCTGAACACACACATCACACTCATCAGTGAACACACACATCACACTTCATCAGTGAACACACATATCACAGTTCATCAGTGAACACACACATCACACTTCATCAGTGAACACACATATCACACTTCATCAGTGAACACACACATCACACTTCATCAGTGAACACACACATCACACTTCATCAGTGAACACACACATCACACTCTTCAGTGAACACACATATCACAGTTCATCAGTGAACACACACATCACACTCATCAGTGAACACACATATCACAGTTCATCAGTGAACACACACATCACACTCATCAGTGAACACACATATCACAGTTCATCAGTGAACACACACATCACACTCATCAGTGAACACACATATCACAGTTCATCAGTGAACACACACATCACACTCATCAGTGAACACACATATCACAGTTCATCAGTGAACACACACATCACACTTCATCAGTGAACACACATATCACAGTTCATCAGTGAACACACACATCACAGTTCATCAGTGAACACACACATCACACTTCATCAGTGAACACACATATCACAGTTCATCAGTGAACACACACATCACACTTCATCAGTGAACACACACACATCACACTTCATCAGTGAACACACACATCACACTTCATCAGTGAACACACATATCACAGTTCATCAGTGAACACACACATCACACTCATCAGTGAACACACATATCACAGTTCATCAGTGAACACACACATCACACTTCATCAGTGAACACACATATCACAGTTCATCAGTGAACACACACATCACAGTTCATCAGTGAACACACACATCACACTTCATCAGTGAACACACATATCACACTTCATCAGTGAACACACACATCACACTTCATCAGTGAACACACACACATCACACTTCATCAGTGAACACACACATCACACTTCATCAGTGAACACACATATCACACTTCATCAGTGAACACACACATCACACTTCATCAGTGAACACACACATCACACTTCATCAGTGAACACACATCACACTTCATCAGTGAACACACACATCACACTTCATCAGTGAACACACATATCACAGTTCATCAGTGAACACACACATCACACTTCATCAGTGAACACACACATCACACTTCATCAGTGAACACACACATCACAGTTCATCAGTGAACACACACATCACACTTCATCAGTGAACACACATATCACACTTCATCAGTGAACACACATATCACACTTCATCAGTGAACACACACATCACAGTTCATCAGTGAACACACACATCACACTTCATCAGTGAACACACATATCACAGTTCATCAGTGAACACACACATCACAGTTCATCAGTGAACACACACATCACACTCATCAGTGAACACACACATCACAGTTCATCAGTGAACACACACATCACACTTCATCAGTGAACACACATATCACAGTTCATCAGTGAACACACACATCACAGTTCATCAGTGAACACACACATCACACTTCATCAGTGAACACACATATCACACTTCATCAGTGAACACACACATCACAGTTCATCAGTGAACACACACATCACACTTCATCAGTGAACACACATATCACACTTCATCAGTGAACACACACATCACAGTTCATCAGTGAACACACATATCACACTTCATCAGTGAACACACATATCACAGTTCATCAGTGAACACACATATCACAGTTCATCAGTGAACACACATATCACAGTTCATCAGTGAACACACACATCACAGTTCATCAGTGAACACACATATCACACTTCATCAGTGAACACACACATCACACTTCATCAGTGAACACACATATCACAGTTCATCAGTGAACACACACATCACAGTTCATCAGTGAACACACACATCACACTTATCAGTGAACACACACATCACAGTTCATCAGTGAACACACATATCACACTTCATCAGTGAACACACACATCACAGTTCATCAGTGAACACACACATCACACTTCATCAGTGAACACACATATCACACTTCATCAGTGAACACACATATCACACTTCATCAGTGAACACACACATCACAGTTCATCAGTGAACACACACATCACACTTCATCAGTGAACACACATATCACACTTCATCAGTGAACACACACATCACAGTTCATCAGTGAACACACACATCACACTCATCAGTGAACACACACATCACAGTTCATCAGTGAACACACACATCACACTTCATCAGTGAACACACATATCACAGTTCATCAGTGAACACACACATCACAGTTCATCAGTGAACACACACATCACACTTCATCAGTGAACACACATATCACACTTCATCAGTGAACACACACATCACACTTCATCAGTGAACACACACACATCACACTTCATCAGTGAACACACACATCACACTTCATCAGTGAACACACATATCACACTTCATCAGTGAACACACACATCACACTTCATCAGTGAACACACACATCACACTTCATCAGTGAACACACATCACACTTCATCAGTGAACACACACATCACACTTCATCAGTGAACACACATATCACAGTTCATCAGTGAACACACACATCACACTTCATCAGTGAACACACACATCACACTTCATCAGTGAACACACACATCACACTTCATCAGTGAACACACACATCACACTTCATCAGTGAACACACATATCACACTTCATCAGTGAACACACATATCACACTTCATCAGTGAACACACATATCACACTCATCAGTGAACACACACATCACACTTCATCAGTGAACACACACATCACACTTCATCAGTGAACACACATCACACTTCATCAGTGAACACACACATCACAGTTCATCAGTGAACACACACATCACACTTCATCAGTGAACACACATATCACAGTTCATCAGTGAACACACACATCACAGTTCATCAGTGAACACACATCACACTTCATCAGTGAACACACATATCACAGTTCATCAGTGAACACACACATCACAGTTCATCAGTGAACACACATCACACTTCATCAGTGAACACACACATCACACTTCATCAGTGAACACACACATCACACTTCATCAGTGAACACACATATCACACTTCATCAGTGAACACACATATCACAGTTCATCAGTGAACACACACATCACACTTCATCAGTGAACACACACATCACACTTCATCAGTGAACACACACATCACACTTCATCAGTGAACACACACATCACAGTTCATCAGTGAACACACACATCACACTTCATCAGTGAACACACATATCACAGTTCATCAGTGAACACACACATCACAGTTCATCAGTGAACACACATCACACTTCATCAGTGAACACACACATCACAGTTCATCAGTGAACACACACATCACACTTCATCAGTGAACACACATATCACAGTTCATCAGTGAACACACACATCACAGTTCATCAGTGAACACACATCACACTTCATCAGTGAACACACATATCACAGTTCATCAGTGAACACACACATCACAGTTCATCAGTGAACACACATCACACTTCATCAGTGAACACACACATCACACTTCATCAGTGAACACACATATCACACTTCATCAGTGAACACACATATCACAGTTCATCAGTGAACACACACATCACAGTTCATCAGTGAACACACACATCACAGTTCATCAGTGAACACACATCACACTTCATCAGTGAACACACACATCACAGTTCATCAGTGAACACACACATCACACTTCATCAGTGAACACACATATCACAGTTCATCAGTGAACACACACATCACACTTCATCAGTGAACACACACATCACACTTCATCAGTGAACACACACATCACACTTATCAAACAGATCTAGGGGTGCAACGGTTCAAATAGCTCACGGTTCGGTTTCTGTGTTCAGGAAAAATAGGACTACTGTCAAATAAAAATAAAGAAAATAAGAACAAATAACTACAAACAACAGCACAAATAAATACAATAGAGTAAAAATACTAATAAAATAAACAGTGCGTTTTTATAGGTTTTTCAGGTAGGTGTAATAGTTTTCAGGCACAGAAATTGAATAAAGTAATCAAATGTAAAATAACATTGCATATTTGACTGTATAAATGAAAGATTAATAATCCTTATTAAAGTTACAAAAGCTATTCAATCCAGAGCTGTGAGTGATTTTCATGTCTTTTGTTGTTTGTTTAACATTAAAATCACAGACAGCAGGAATATTAGGCACTGATCCATTACACTGATGCTGATACACATGCGTTGTCTTTGTCGTCCGTATAATTAACTGAAGGCATAACCGACTATGTCTGCTAAGACACTCATCAAGACGGATATGTTGACAATTTATGAGTGGATTTGTCCATTAAAGCGCAAGACTTAAAAGAGAACTCAATACTTGAATATTTGCGCGCTGTCTGAGACATGTGTGCGCTTCAGATGAGTGCACACACACACACACACACACACCTTCTCAAAGCGCGTGTGAGTTCTCTTATCTTGCTCTTGAATGTTTAAATTGGCAAAGCTTAAATGAGTTTAGTTTGAACACAGATAGCAACGTGTGCAGTTCAGGTCTCGCCTGTGTTCGCGCACTATTAACACCTGGGTGATGACGGCGTAAATGTCCGGTCATGTTCGAGCAAACGGCACTCGCATTGAACAAAGTTTACAAAGAATAACCGTTTTGATCACGTTTGCTTGATTATCGCTGTTGTAATGTATTATTGGGGAGCTAGCATGTGGATCCATCAACAGAAACATACATTAGCGGAACTAATATTAAACATTAGCGGTCTGTTTACGTGTTGTTATTTTCAACAAACCAGATCATAGATGCGTCATCAGGTTTGAGATCAACCGCGGTGCAAGTGCATGCCGAACGGTACCGTTCATTTTGTTTACCGAGAACCGCTACACCCCTGAACCGAACCCTGATGAAAGCAGAGTGACTCACGGGTTGTTCCTGTGATGTGGGCGGAGCTACTCAGAGCTCCACTATTGGTGGTCACAGTGATAGTGTAGGTGTGTCCAGGCGTCAGGCTGTTAAAGCTGCACTGCTGCACGTCTCGATCTAACGTCCTTCTGTCCACAGTCGAGTCTCCGTCCCTCAGCAGGACGGTGTAGTCGTCCCACTCGCCCACAGGACGGTTCCACACAGCGCTCAGAGACGTCTCGCTGCTGTGACGGAGATTCAGCGACTGAACGGGCCGGGGAGCTCAACAGAGAGGAACACAGAGATATTTCACAATCTACGCTGCCTCTCAGGTCTTATCATTCTGGGCTGAGTTTCCCGAAAGTATCGCTAGCCAAATATGGTTCCATCAATGGCAATTTCCCCCGTTATCAGGATAGATCAACGAGTCGGTGTTTCCCAAAACCATAGCTCTAATGAACATGCGGAAACAGCATCGCAGAGTTGTGTGTTTGGAACGACAGCACTAGACCTGTGGTTAGAAGAAGAGGTTCTTGTTTTCATGACGTGGACTCAATAAATCCTTATCTTGAGCAAAATAATCAAGCTGACATTCTGTACAATCTGTATCTTTTATTTAGAATACATACAAATGTAATTTACGTCTTTTAGTTTGTCAAAAGATTTAAAGCACCGTTATTGAAGAGTGTGCATGTGTGAACGAGCTCTAGTGCGTAAGAACGAGCCTATGATTGAATCTGGAAATAAAGCAAAATAACTGAGAAAAATTTGAAATATTCCTCAGATGACATGTCCGTAATTTATAGCAAAACATCGAGCATTAATTCGATCTCAAACAGATTAATTAAAAGTAGTTATTAACGTGGTTGAACGACCAATTTGCGACAGTATGGTTTTGGGAAACAGTCGTGACTAGCTAGATGATTTCTTCAACGATGCATCGTACTATGGCAGTGAAGCAGCGAGTTACGGCGTTGTACGGGAAACACACTCCTGGTCTCTAGATATGGGCACTGTTCATTGTGATACAGTTATATATGAGTGAATCTGTTCAGCATGTTCAGTAAGGCTGGGATTCAACTACAAAAATAAGCAGTGTGTGTTCATAGACCAGTCCAAATTTTGCTTCAAAAGAGCCGTTTTCAGTTTACTTTTTAGAAGTGTGTTAAAGGATTAGTTCACTTCAGAATTAAAGTTTCTTAAAAATTTACTCTCCCCCTCGTCATCCAAGATGTTCATGTCTTTCCTCCTTCAGTCGAAAAGAAATTAAGGTTTTCATTCCAGGATTTTTCTCCAAATAATGGACTTGCGCATTACGTAATCACGTTGAAAGGTCACGCATGATGTAGGGGGAAGTACAGAGCAAGTATTTACAAAGCGAATGTGCAAAGACAAAGTCAAAAGCCATCTGCAAAAAATAAAATAAAATAAAAGGTAAAACAACAATGTTGGATGATTCTGAAGTTGGAGGAGAAAATTAGAAATTTTTTAACCGGAACACGCGTGACCTTTCAGCGTGATTACGTAATGTGTGGTGCATCACAGCTATTGAAGACCAGCATTTGTGGTTAAAAGTATACAAATTTTCATTTTAAAATAAAGTTTATTTTGTTCTAAAATATCCGCTGGTTTGTCTAGATGAGACTCTTATTCCTTGGCTGTATCGTGTCGAGACTCTGAAGCTGCACTGAAACTCACATCTGGACCTTCGACCCGTTGGACCCCATTGAAGACACTATATGGAGAAAAATCCTGGAATGTTTTCCTTAAAAACCCTAATTTCTTTTCGACTGAAGAATGGGAAGAACTACTACCCCTCTTTAGGCCCCTGTTGGCTAGTGCAGTTTCAGTGCAGTGGTTGAATCAGTCACACACCTAGTCTCCCGTGGCAGTCTGCGGTCGAGCTCAGACCTCCGCTCTCCACGCTGACGGACGCCCGGTACAGCCGGCCAGGAACCAGAGTCCAGTTAGTGAAGCTGATCTCCAGCACACTCCTGTCAGCGGTGCGGTTCGCCAGCACAGACGAGCCGTTGAACAGCAGGATCCGGTAGACATCCCAGCCGCCGTCAGGAGGAGACCAGGACAAGCGCAGGACCTTCTCATTCAGGGCCTCCAGCTTCAGATGAGCCGCCCATCCTGGTGCTGATGAGCAACACACACAAACACACACACACACACACACACACACACACACACACACACACACACACACACACACACACAGACATGCACACACACACACACACACACACACACACACAGAGAGAGTCTCCGTTTATTTCTGTCTACCAACCACTGGCTCTCTGATAACACAGGAGATAATAAGGTTATCAGAACGTTTCATCTTAGCCTTTACAAAATGTTTCCTGTTAGTTGACAAGGACATTAATCATTTGTTATTCATATATGCATATGTCATACAGTATCTATAGTGGTAAGTGGTTTTAAATGGTTTACGATGCACAACTCATGTTTTTCGTCATATCTCTTGCCTGTTCTTCCAGTCGTCCTGCTCTCAGCTGTTAGTTCCCCACTCTTCGTCTTCACCGACACCTGATAAACGTGTCCGGGTGTCAAGCCGCTGAAGAGCCAGTGAGAAGCGTTTGGAGGAAGGGTGAGGGCCTGTTCAGAGGAGCCGGAGCGAGACAGAGACAGCTGGTAGGACTCCATGTGTCCGACTGCAGGAGTCCAGACGGCTTCGAGAGAGTCCTGACTGCCGTTGCTCTGCAGAGTCAATGATGTGACAGGAGCAGGATCTACAGGAATGACAAAAGTCAATGATGTGACAGGAGCAGGATCTACAGGAATGATAAGAGTCAATGATGTGACAGGAGCAGGATCTACAGGAACGACAAGAGAGTCAGTGATGTGACGGGAGCAGGATCTACAGGAATGACAAGAGAGTCAATGATGTGACAGGAGCAGGATCTACAGGAACGACAAGAGAGTCAGTGATGTGACGGGAGCAGGATCTACAGGAACGACAAGAGAGTCAACGATGTGACAGGAGCAGGATCTACAGGAACAACAAGAGAGTCAACGATGTGACAGGAGCAGGATCTACAGGAACGACAAGAGAGTCAATGATGTGACAGGAGCAGGATCTACAGGAACGACAAGAGAGTCAGTGATGTGACGGGAGCAGGATCTACAGGAATGATAAGAGTCAATGATGTGACAGGAGCAGGATCTACAGGAACAACAAGAGTCAATGATGTGACAGGAGTAGGATCTACAGGAACGACAAGAGTCAATGATGTGACAGGAGCAGGATCTACAGGAACGACAAGAGAGTCAGTGATGTGACAGGAGCAGGATCTACAAGAACGACAAGAGAGTCAGTGATGTGACAGGAGCAGGATCTACAGGAACGACAAGAGAGTCAGTGATGTGACAGGAGCAGGATCTACAGGAATGATAAGAGTCAATGATGTGACAGGAGCAGGATCTACAGGAACAACAAGAGTCAGTGATGTGACAGGAGCAGGATCTACAGGAACGACAAGAGAGTCAGTGATGTGACAGGAGCAGGATCTACAGGAATGATAAGAGTCAATGATGTGACAGGAGCAGGATCTACAGGAACAACAAGAGTCAGTGATGTGACAGGAGCAGGATCTACAGGAACGACAAGAGAGTCAGTGATGTGACAGGAGCAGGATCTACAGGAACGACAAGAGAGTCAGTGATGTGACAGGAGCAGGATCTACAGGAATGATAAGAGTCAATGATGTGACAGGAGCAGGATCTACAGGAACGACAAGAGTCAGTGATGTGACAGGAGCAGGATCTACAGGAACGACAAGAGAGTCAGTGATGTGACAGGAGCAGGATCTACAGGAACGACAAGAGAGTCAGTGATGTGACAGGAGCAGGATCTACAGGAACGACAAGAGAGTCAGTGATGTGACGGGAGCAGGATCTACAGGAATGATAAGAGTCAATGATGTGACAGGAGCAGGATCTACAGGAACGACAAGAGTCAATGATGTGACAGGAGCAGGATCTACAGGAATGACAAGAGAGTCAATGATGTGACAGGAGCAGGATCTACAGGAACAACAAGAGTCAATGATGTGACAGGAGCAGGATCTACAGGAACGACAAGAGTCAATGATGTGACAGGAGCAGGATCTACAGGAATGACAAGAGAGTCAATGATGTGATAGGAGCAGGATCTACAGGAACGACAAGAGAGTCAGTGATGTGACGGGAGCAGGATCTACAGGAATGACAAGAGAGTCAATGATGTGACAGGAGCAGGATCTACAGGAACGACAAGAGAGTCAATGATCTTAGTTCCACTTTCATTCACAGACTCTCACAGAAGTAAGTGTTCATTGATTCCTGTTTTCCTTTGTTCTGTTCCCACCACTAATTTTTCATCTTGGTTATTCTGTTCGGCTGTGTTCATGATCAGTGTATAACGGTAGGTTTCTGTGTCTTCAGTGTTTTCTGTGTTTACCGGCCTCATTAACGCCTGTGTTCGTTTGCCGGCCTGTATGGGAGTTGACTCGTGTGGATTATTAAAGACTTTCTGAAACTATGCTTCTTCTTCATCGTGTGTTCTGCAATCGAGCATGACCACCAGAACCTGGACATTTTAATTTCAGGTCCATGCTCAAAAACTGAATAATTGGTTATAACTACTGCATAAAAATAATTTAGTACCATAAAACTATTTAGTACAGCAAAATATAAAATAAAAAATAAAACATAACGGGATTCAGGATGTTTTAGTTTTTTTCGATTGCTAAACGACAGTGGGCACAACTGGAGTCACATGTGCAAAACTCTAACTACAGTCTGCACAGCAGCAGTTTATGTGGACCAAACTCTAGTTCGTTTTTCATTGCTTGAACACAGTTTTCAAAACTCTACACACTTATCCCATGACTTTAACCACAACCTGCACAACACTGTGGATTTACAGCACTTTCTTCAAATGCTAACACACTGCTGTCAAAACTGTGAACCACACATTCAAAACAGAAAAGATCTCAGCCTTGTGCCTTTCAAACACTGCCGATTGCAATCTCAGCTGAAAGGCTCCTATACACAAAATACTGTAAATATATTTGAATGTAATATATTTTTGGAATTGTCATGGTTTAGAAGGAGAGAACCCAATCGCAGACCATTTGCAGACATTACAAGGGTTTATTACTACACAAAAACAGAAAACAAAACCCACGAGGGGGTAAAACAAGACAGGATGAACTATTAAGACAGAAAACACTAGACTAACACTCAGACGATAAACTTAGACAATAAAGACAGGATCAAATACTTCTAACAAGACAAGGCTTTCTTCAGGTAACTCACGGAGGGTATCAGACAAGGATAGACAATGTACCGACACAGGACAGAAAACATGAGGGGATTAAATAGGGTGCAAACTAATCAGGAACACAGGTGATGATGGGTAAAGCAATCAAGACAAAACGAGGATAACAAGGGGGCGGGGCAGAGAACGAGACAACACAAGCACATGGCCCAAACAAATGGCCATGTGCTAGTACACAAAACATGGGTCTGTCATGATCCTGCCTCAAAACAAGAAAGATCTAGGACATGAAGGCAGAATCATGACAGAACCCTCCCCCCAAGGAGCGGCTTCCAGACGCTCCCTAGAGGGAACATGAAACACGGGACAAGACCGACTGAGACATAGACACAAACCAACAATACATGACAAAAACTAATAAAGGCAGACATGAATACACAATGACAGGATTGGGGTGACATAATAAAAATAAAAAACAAGGAAGAGGAGGCGGAGACAACACAGAGTTCATGGGGGAATGTCCAGGGTGGGTGGGTGGGACTGTGGTCTTGGGTGGACAGGACGATGGCTGAGGGCGAGGGGTCCGGGCAGACTTGGATGGGGACACACGAGGAACAGTCTTGGGGGAAACAGTCCGGGGTGAAGTGGTGACAGAGGGAACAGCTACAGCCGGCAGCGGAGCGAAGACAATGGGTGAGGCAGGTGGTAAGGGAGTGGAGAAAGCTGTAGACTGTGATGCTGGGACAGGGCTGGACACAAAATTAGGGACAGGGCTGAACACATTAGCTGGGACAGGGCTGGACACATTAGCTGGGACAGGGCTGGATACATCAGCTGGGACAGGACTGGACACACCAGCTGGGACAGGGCTGGACACAATAGCTGGGACAGGGCTGGATACATCAGCTGGGACAGGACTGGACACACCAGCTGGGACAGGGCTGGACACAATAGCTGGGACAGGGCTGGACACATCAGCTGGGACAGGACTGGACACACCAGCTGGGACAGGGCTGGACACACCAGCTGGGACAGGCATCTCCAGAATCTTGGCTAGACTGGACAGATACTCGGACAAGGCTCTTGCAACGGTGACAATCGGCATCTCGTGGCTCGCCGAAACCGACCGCAAAACAGCCTTAGCAGCTGAATCGGCCGCTGCTTGCTCTGCAGCCCTCATGACTGCTGGCTCTGGAACAGCGCCTGCAGAAGCTGGCTCTGGAACAGCGCTTGCAGAAGCTGGCTCTGGAACAGCGCTTGCAGAAGCGGGCTCTGAGACTGCGCCTGGGACAGCCTGAGATGAAGAGCGAGAGGCTCCCTTTCTCCTCTTCTTTCTCCTTGGTCGCGAAGCCGAATCCGTAGCTGGACTAGCGACCAGTTGGAGATGTTCTGCGGAGACAGTAACTGGTGCTGGTAGGGAAGTCTCAGGCAGCGTTGACTCGGTGGAGGAAGACTCAGACGGGGAATCCCAAGAAACCCGTCTCCCTCGTTTACCACGGAGCTCAAAAGGTGGAGAAGAGACCTCTGGAGAAGTGGAACCAGCCGGATCACCATGGGCAACAACGGCCAGGACGCGATCCTCCGGGACCACTGGCAGCGAGGCGGGTGGAGAGAAGATGGAGCCCCGCAACTCCCTTCGCGACAGGCAGTCCACCATATCAGCAAACGGGCGGTCTACCAACCTCTCCCGTTCAGCAAGAGGCGGAGGAGCGTTGAGACCCGCAATGAAGTAGCGGTTGAGAAGGATGTCGGGGAGGAAAAAACGCTTCTCATGAGCGACCCGAGCGTACTGCTTTATGGACCTCTCTCCCTGAGGCGGAATCGGCAGCTTGCCGATCCTGATGTCTGAACTTGTCTTCTGCCACCATTCAACAAAAAGGTCCGCTTGGGACTCGACAGGCGAGGACCTACTGTCTGCTGGGTTCTCTTTTGGTCGGTACATTCTGTCATGGTTTAGAAGGAGAGAACCCAATCGCAGACCATTTGCAGACATTACAAGGGTTTATTACTACACAAAAACAGAAAACAAAACCCACGAGGGGGTAAAACAAGACAGGATGAACTATTAAGACAGAAAACACTAGACTAACACTCAGACGATAAACTTAGACAATAAAGACAGGATCAAATACTTCTAACAAGACAAGGCTTTCTTCAGGTAACTCACGGAGGGTATCAGACAAGGATAGACAATGTACCGACACAGGACAGAAAACATGAGGGGATTAAATAGGGTGCAAACTAATCAGGAACACAGGTGATGATGGGTAAAGCAATCAAGACAAAACGAGGATAACAAGGGGGCGGGGCAGAGAACGAGACAACACAAGCACATGGCCCAAACAAATGGCCATGTGCTAGTACACAAAACATGGGTCTGTCATGATCCTGCCTCAAAACAAGAAAGATCTAGGACATGAAGGCAGAATCATGACAGGAATATATGCAAATATTCGAAATTGTCCCAATAAATATATTTTAGTTAAATATATGTAAATATATGTAAATATATTTCACACTTACTGTAACATCATATATTTTTGTTATATTTCAGAATATATTTCAAAATGATAAATATAAGTGACCAACAATGCAAATATATTTCAATGTATTTGGAATATATGCCACATATATTTTCGACACTTTACGTAAAATATATTTTACAGTATTTCACAATTGCTAAAACACTAAACCCCATTCTCTGAACCCAATGCTCAGTGGCCTAAACCCATCTGTCGAATCAGTCACTCTGTAGGCAAAACATTAAACAAGTTCAGGTAGTTAAGACACTGTTTGCAAATCTCATCCACTCTTTTTGCAAAACTCTACACACATTCTCACTCACTAAAACACATTTTGCACTGTGTTGCAAAATGGTAAATACATGTGGCAAAAGTTAAACACAACTACAACACTGCTGTCATCGTTTACACACAACAACTCAAAATTGTTCACACTTGTTTCTAATGATGTGATCAGATCAGTTGTCTAGAATATAAGCCAGTTCAGAGTACACTGGGGGCCCAGGTACGTTGAATGTTGATTCCAACAATGGATGGAAACAATGTGAGAGGCAGAGGAGGAAGAGTTTGTGTAAGAGGTGGTGGATGAGGAGGAAGAGTACAAGGACAACGAAGCGCAAGACCAAGAATAGTAATTTCAGATCAAATTCGAGCAACTGTGATAGACCATGTTCTTGTTCATGGAATGACCATGAGGGAAGCAGGACAAAGAGTACACCCCAATTTGAGCAGATTCTCTGTGGCCACCAATCAGGACATTCAGAGAAGAGAACAGGTAAATGTATTGTTTTTCTAATTTGTGCGACTGAAAGTTTACTGTATACATTTGATACAGTACATCAGTTTGTCAGGGGACTGGGGAAAAAAGAAAAAAAAGATTTACAATACATTTTACATATGAATGTGATGTCCATTACTATTGTTACTGTATGTATTTGTAAGAGCATTTTCCCTTTTGTAGAATTGCAAGACTACCAAATGAGGGTGGAAGGACTCCTTTGTTCTCCCAACAGCATGAGGCTCTCATTGACTTTGATTTTGCAATTGCACAATATTTTGTGTAATACACTTTTCATTTAGAGTTATCTTTGTTATTTGGGCTTACTTTATTTTTTACAGTATACTGAAAATACAGACATTCAATACTGTATTACTTGCAGTACTTACAGTGTGCAATATATTTGCTGTACTGAGTTGTGAATTATTTACTTTTATTTATGGCAAAATTATTTTCTATATGCAATAAACATTTTTTTCTCTGTAACTACATGCCCTGGACGCTGTGTTCTCAATTTTTTGATGTAGTGTCTAATGAATGCTGATGAGTGTTTATATATCGACTGGCTGTGTTTATGTTTTGAAAGCATAGTTTGATTTTGAGAACAGATCAAATGGTTTTGAGGCAAGTGTTTGATTTTGCCAGAAGAGTCAGGGGTTTTGTGAATGTAGTTTAAAGACTGGGTTTTGTGTTTAAAGTTTTGAGAATATGGGTGAAGGTTTCAAGAAATGTGTCTTATCAATTGTGAAATACTGTAATATATTGTTTTTCTATATGGGTGGAGGTGGAAAGTGTTTGGTCACCAACCACATGACCAAATGTCTCTTTTGGAAGCCATGCGTGCCGGATGTGAGGACACGACTGCCAGGGATGGATAAGGCACTCCAGAAGGTTCTTCCACAGGTGCATGGCAGAACATTAGATGTGATGTTGATGAAAACCCGTGGCCTGATGCTAGAGAGAGGCAGGATTAGCCCCTCAATTATTTGTTTGAATTACATTACATTACATTACATGTTCGTATGTACTTTTAGTTTCTACCTTTTTTTTCTTATTACTGTAATTCCGTAAATTACTACAGACTATTGAAGCAAACTGCTAATTTTCATTTACCTTAAAGAATTATGTTCTAAAAATGTAAATATATCATGTGAAAGAATGTCACTCTTTTCTTTGAAGAAAATATTACTTTGTATGAAGTCACTGAAATTGTTCAAACTGTAAAGATGAAAAGTGTGTATTTTTCGGTATTGGTGTTTGATGCTAGTGTTTTTACTCTCAGTGTGTTCTGAGTGTGTGTTATCTCAGTGTGTGTGTGTGTGTGTGTGTGTGTGTGTGTGTGTGTGTGTGTGTGTGTGTGTGTGTGTGTGTGTGCATGAGTGTGTGAGTGTGTGTGTGCATGAGTGTGTGTGTGAGAGTGTGTGTGTGCATCATGGGTAATAATGGGCAGTAAACGGCAGGATATGTAGGCGGGTCGTCTGGTAAAGCAGGAAGGGAGGAGGCGAGCTGAAAATATCCTGGAAAAAGCAATTAAAGAGCTGATGGCCTTTGGTTAGGAGTAAAAGTGTGTGTCCTGTGGAACATCACCACTGTACCGGCGTAAACTGAGAGCACATAAATCACAGCAGGAATTATATAACTGTGTAAAAAGTGACTTGTTTAGTTTTTTAATTTAGATAATGAATCTGAATCTGAGTTGTTTACTACCGTTTCCTCCATCAGTTTGACCAAATCAAGGCTGTTAGTGAACTGATATGTGCTGTTCTCAGACACCATACACACCGCAGTGACACTCAACACACACACACACATTAAAGGAAAGAGCAAAAGCACTATTACAAATAATACAGTGAACAGTAAAGCCACAACAGGCCTGATTTATTCGTGCTGCAGTGCATGCTGGGAACTGCAGTCATTGTATGCTTCAGCTATACGTTACGGTGTGCAAAATGAGCAAACGTTGCCTCATCATATTGGCTAAGGACAAGGACACACAGCTCTAGAAGCCTTTGTCCCTGTCTGAAAAAGCTACAGTCACAGCTTGTAAAAAGTTAAGCTCATTTGTAGTCAAATTTGACTCATATTTCATAACCCTGCACAACCCAGACACACCAACCTCACGCATGATCTTAGTGCAACAGACACATGGAAGTTGTTGAGTGGCTTCAGATGACTAAGAATATAAGAATGACAGCCTCAGTTCCTATTGGCTTTCTCCCTGTATGAAAAAGAGCTCAAAGCAGGATGTTCACTCTAATCATGAGTCATCAGACATGGGGTCAGAGGTCAGGGGTCAGGCTTGACTGGAACGTGATCAGGTGTCAGTTAGTTTGGAAAGCATGATGGTTGACTGATGAATTGATTCATCTGAGTGTAATAGGAGTAAAGGATTTTTCAAACTGAAAAATTATAACTAGTTTGAAGTGAGACCAGGTTGAAAAAAGGGTAACACTTTATTTTGATAGTCAACTTTAGTGATTCTATTGTCTATAAGTAACTTTGGAACTACATGTCAACGTATTATATTAACCTAAACCAAGCAGTCTAATAATACTCTAACGAGAGTTACTTAACATGTAGTTGCATAATAATGAAAGTTAGTTGACATGTAGTTGCAAAGTTACTTGTAGTTAGTAGAATGTCTAAAGTGGGAAAATAAAATAACTCAAATTAAATTTGTACATCCCTTTATAGAATTACAATGAGGAACACAAATTAGTGGAATCAAGTGCAATTACGACATTCCACACATTATATAAACCTCAATAAATCAGTCTAGTTCAGAAGCACTGAAGTTCATAGGTCCATCATGCCAAGATCTCAAAGATCTCAAAACATAAGCTGGATCGTCTCAGAAGGAAGTACTAAGTTTCGTTGTTTTTTGACAATGACTGTTATGGGAGTGCATCCCTAAATCCCCTCCGAGAGCCTGCAGGGACCCTCAGAAGTTCTAGCTACAGTCGGTGTTAATGTGTGGAAGGAAGCTAATCCCGTCTCCACAGGAGGATAGGAGGAAGAAGCAGGACTTCTGGAACAATGTGTCCTGGACAGATCGAGTCAAAGGTCGAGTTGTTCAGCCTCAGTTCCGACGTCCAAACGTCACGCAGATCCAGAGAGGAATCAGACGAAAAGCCAGAAATGAAGGGTCCTGAATGGATAAGTTAAAGTCCAGGAGCCGGTTGCATTAACTGCTAAGACTAGTCTTACAAGTTAGTCATCAATTTTTTTAGATTGTTCATAACTTTTTTTAAAGTCAGTTCCACAAAAACGTAGATATGAACGTAAAAACTCATGTTCGCGTATAAATTGCATGGTAAACACAATGTGTGCTATAGAGACGCACTTCATGAGATTGGGTTGGTATATCATAATGTATTCTCTTGAAAATTATTTATTGTCAGTTGTGTATAAACTCCTCTTAGGATTTTCACCATTCAATGTGAATTTATCTGAGAACATTCTTAAATAAGGAAATCTATTCAGTGATTGGTCCACGCCAATGTCGTCATCCAAAATCCTGTTTGTGGCACAGCAAAGTGTCGTGATTATCTCTAAGACTGACACTTAAGATTTAGTCCTACACTTCACATTCTTGATAACTTACTTTTAAGCGCAGCTTTAAGACAAGATTTTTTTTACTCATAAGTCAATTCTTAGCGGTGTTCTTGTGAGTAATTCTCTGAGGCTTGATGAATACGGGTCCAGAACTCCATCTAACTGGGCCGTACATGAAAGAAACCCCTCCAGTAAACACAGTTCACCTGTTCACTGTCACCAGCCCTTCTGAGAACAGATCTGAAGAGAAACGCTTGTGGTTCATGAAGGCTTTGGAAAACGGACCGAGAGCTGATGAAAGTGAAGCGTCAAAAAATGTAAGGGTACACAGGTTATAGACGTCTAGGTCCACTGTTAAGCAAATGTACTGAACTTTTTATTTTATACAAAATAAATTTTTTAAAATTGTTTGAATTGTTTGAATATCGAATGACACCTAATTTATGACTATAAATTATATAGTCTATATCCGCTATATATAGAGGAATAGACAAAAAAATCTTCTACTCAATGTGAGACACTGACAGACAATTATAAAAAAAAATGCCTGCATGAGGAATTCTGAAATGTGGCTGAAAATCCTGAAAATGTTAATGTACCAGTTATAATTTACTTGTACTATAATATACTACAGTATAATTTATGTACTATGAGGACAATTGGATTTCTATTATTGTTTATAGTATATGTATTATAAATTGAGAATTAAGAAATGAGGAATGTTGAAACTATTACGAGGAGTTACAATCTAGAAAACATTAGTAACTGATTACGTTTTGAGTAACTTTTACCCACACCATGCTTCTCTTCTTAATGACCGCTGCTCTTACCGTTAACGGAAAAGTTCACGCATAATAATATCTATTCAGAGAAAAACTCACAGGAGAGAAAAGGGTTCCTTTCTGTTATCGTCTTTGCAGCTAAACATGCCTTGAGTGAGGAAACTGGAGTCAGAGAGAGAGAACACACTGAACTACAGACGCTCACAGACACTGTGTGAACGCAGGAGCTTCATCACATCTGTCAGAACAATGTGTTCCACCGGATCAATGTCAACAAGAAAAACAACCATACATCACTGAAGAAACACTTCTGTTCACACACAGGCACCTTCTGATTCACTACAGCTCTGAAGGAATGTCAGGGTCTTACCGGTTTGAACTGTGATGTTTAAGCGAGCGCCGTCCGTCTGGGAAATGATCTCAAACACATAGGTCTCACCGGGAATCAGCCCCACTATCCGGCATGTGTAACGGTGGGGTCTCTCCGTGTCTTCAGAACAGCTTGTGAAGTGAGAAGCATTCGTCATGATGAAGCTGCAGGATTTTCCAGGTGATGTGAAATTGATTACACAATAATCCATATGAATACTGGCTGTGGTTACGTTCACCAGACACCTGACGGCCTCCGCCGTTTCAAGCTGCAATCAACAAACAAAGAGCAGAACGTTAAAGAGAAACTGACATTTACTAGTACTATGATGATCTTGATATTATTGCTGGAGCTCAAACAGAAGAGCGTTGTGCATGAAATGCCATGGGTTTGATTCCCAGGGAACGCATGAACTGATGAAGTGTAAACCTTGAATTTAATCTAAATGTGTTGATTGAGCACTGATTTTCCTGCAGTTTCGGTTACGTATGTAACCCTCGTCCTGAAGGAGGGAACGGAGACGTTACGTCGACGTGCAGATGTAAAAGGGGTCACTTCAGGGAGCCCTATCATCTTCAAGTGTATAGAGAACGAGCCAATGCACATTTGCGTGCGAGATTTGCATCTCACGCCCCGCCCCACTGCGCGGGTATAAATACGAAGCGGATGCACACACCTTTGTTTTACGCTGAGGAGCCAAGGGTGTTCGGCCAATCAGCGATGGTATAGCAATCATGGCGACAGGACGTAACACCTCCATTCCCTCCATCAGGGAACGAGGCTTACATAAGTAACCGAGACGTTCCCTTTCAGTCGGTCACGTTCGACGTTACGTCGACGTGCCAACGTAATTGGGATCCCTAAGGAAAACGCCATGGTTGCTGCCACCTCCAGCGCCCTACGTAAGTCTCTCAGACCCCCAATTATCTGGGGCGGAAGACATACCTAGAGAGAGTACATACTGTTGTTCCGTATAACCCATACAGTACAACTCTTGGATTACACTGGGAAAGCATGCCCTTTCCGGAGGAGAGGAATGCTGCGGAAGCCACATCCTGCCCGCAGGGAGGTAACATGTGGGAGTTACAGATATGGACTGGCCGATCAGGGCAGTACAACATATGGAATGTCACTGGGGTTGCTCCAGCCTGAGTGGGGGGAGACGACACCGGACAGTGACGGCAGAGCGGACTTTGTGAAGGGAAAGACACGGGCTCACTGCAGGGAGCCGTACCGTGGTAGAATACACATATGAGATCGCCACAGGGATCACAACATATGGGACCCAGCCAAGCAAAGGTTCTACCAATGCATACGAGTATTAGGCCTGGCGTCGGACGCTCTGCCACGTCTGACAGCTGAGGGGTGTGGAGGAACTCGGGGTGTGGAGGGTTCGCCTAAGTGGGGAATCAGACTGGAGCAAATAAGCGCACGTAGCCACACCATGTGGAGGGGAGTGGCGCAGCAAGCCGACACTAGAGCGGGTACTTCAGTGTTACTGGCTACTTGAGGCGAGCACACAGGAAGAGACCGAGACTCATTGAGGCGAGCACACGGGAAGAGGCTCTACACGTAGGCTATACAATCTAGCGAACATGTTGGGTGTTGGGCCCAGCCCACAGCTCTACAGATATCTGTCAGCGAGGTGCCGTGTGCCAGCGCCCAGGAAGAGGCAACACTCCTAGCGGAGTGGGCTCTCAACTTGAGCGGGCAAGGCACGCCTTGGGTCTGGTACGCCAAGGCGATGGCATCCACTATCCAGAGGGCCATCCTCTGCTTGGAGACAGCCTTTCCCTTCTGCTGGTCTCTGTAACAGACGAAGAGCTGGTCTGAGGTCCTGAGGCTTTGAGTTCTATCCACGTATATGCGCAAGGGGACAGAGAAAAGCCAGGGCTGGGTCTGCCTCCTCCAGCGGCAGCGCTTGAAGGTTCACCACCTGGTCCCAGAGAGAGTGGTAGGATCCTTGGGCACATATCCAGGCCGGGGTCTCGAATAATTCGTTGATTGAAAATACATGCAGGTCCCCTACCCTCTTGATGGAGGCAAATGCAACCAGGAGAACTGTTTTCCAAGACAGAATATTTAACCCTGCTGATTGCAAAAGCTCAAAGGGCGCTCTCTGTAGTGTGGTAAGCACCAGAGACAGGTCCCAAGAGGGTATTGAGTGAGGGCGAGGAGGATTCAGTCTCCTAGCAGAAGCAACATACACTTTAAGGATGGAGGAAGACAGCCTTTTCTCTTCAACGCAGCTTGCAGGAAGGAAAGCACTGCCCTGATCGAGCAAGCTCGGGGGTTCTCCTGGTGGGAAGAACACCACTCAACGATCAGGTTCCACTTCAATGCATAGAGGCGCCTCGTAGAGGGGTGACTTTTGCACCTGACTTTGCACAGTGTCAATGCATCCATGCCGATCCCCTCGGTCAGGGAGGGGAGAGAGAGAGAGCTCGTCGGCTGCACGGTTGAGCAGGTCCGGAATGTGAATGGCACGAAGCGACCTCAGATGCTTCTGACTCTAAAGGAGGAGATGGCGGGCGAGTTGTGACATGCGGTGGCAGTTGTTGAGCTTATACAGCTCGCGGTCACCGCTGATCGTGCCATACACCAATACAGAAGAGATATTTTCACTCTGGAGAGAACAGGAAGCTTGGCTCCGAAGCGATAGACAAATGTGCGTGCATCCGCTTCCATATTTATACCCGCACTGCAGGGCGGGACGCGAGATGCAAATCTCGTACACCAATGTGCATTGGCTCGTTCTGTATATACTCGAAGATGATAGGGCTCCCTGAAGTGATCCCAATTACGTCAGCACCTCGAAAGGGTTTTTATTGAAGCTACACTGCTGTTCAAAAGTTTGGGATCAGTAAGATTTTTTATGTTTTTTCTGCTCACCAAGGCTGCATTTATTTGATAAAAAAAAAAATAAAAAAAAAAAATAATAACAATATTGTTAAATATTATGACAATCTAAAACAGCTGTTTTCTTTGTAAGCTTGTTTCCGCAACAGAATTAAAAAAAAAAGGTAATTGTGACTTTTTATCTCAGAATTACATGATATAATATATATTATAACAAAATTGCGTGTTATAAAGTCAGAATTGCAAGAAAAAAAGTCTGAATTACCAGATTATTTCTCGCAATGCTGATTTTATATTCGGCAATTATTTGAGATAAAAAGTCGCAATTATTTTTGAAATGTTTTATTCTGTGGCGGAAACAAGCTTCCATAGTTTTTTATGTGAATATATAGTAAAATGTAATATATTCCCGTGATCAGAGCTGAATTTTCAGCATCATTACTCCAGGCTTCAGTGTCTCAAGATTTGATGCTCAAGATATAACTTTTTTTTATTATTTTATTCCGTGGCTTCCACAGACTGCTACTACAGAACTGTAATTTTCTGCCACTAGGTAGGCTCCACCCACAAAAATGTCATCGCTGTTTGCAAACACAAAACAGGACTATAGGCAGATGAGTGAGAGTCACTGCTCACCGTTGATGTGGAGGGCACTGTATGAGTGACTGTAGACGCAGTAAGAGTGACTGTAGACGCAGTAGGAGTGACTGTAGACGCAGTAAGAGTGACTGTAGACGCAGTAGGAGTGACTGTAGACGCTGTAGGAGTGACTGTAGACGCTGGAGGAGTGACTGTAGATGCTGTAGAAGTGACTGTAGACGCTGTAGAAGTGACTGTAGACGCTGTAGGAGTCATTGTAGACGCTGGAGTAGTGACTTTAGACGCTGTAGGAGTGACTGTATAAGCTGTAGGAGTGACGGTAGACGCTGTAGGAGTGACTGTAAATGCTGGAGTAGTGACTTTAGACTCTGTAGGAGTGACTGTAGATGTTGTAGGAGTCACTGTAGACACTGGAGTAGTGACTTTAGATGCTGTAGTAGTGACTTTAGAGGCTGTAGGAGTGACTTTAGAGGCTGTAGGAGTGACTGCTGAAACTGTAGAAGTGACTGTAGCAGTAGGAGTGACTGTAGATGCTGGAGGAGTGACTGCAGACACTGGACGAGGTGATGCTGTGGTGCTGGGAGCAGCTGTGGTGCTGGGAGCAGCTGTGCTGATGATGACCGCGGGAGATGTGCTAATTTCTACAGCTGTAGTAGTAGTTGCAGTCACTGATGTGAATGTGTCTGTGTCCAGGGCAGGTGTAGATGTGTATGGGGCCGTCTGGGAGGTCGTGTCTCTTGCTCTAGCTCTAGCAGAACTGGTGGCTAAATTTGGAGCAGATCTAGTATCCGTACTGGTAATAACTTCAGTAATTGCGTGGGTCGTTCTGGTTTTGAATGGCAACATTGTCTGAATATCTTTGATGATATTTGAGCGTCTGGTTCTGGCATTTGTCAATGTGCCATCTGTGTTTGACACTGTTAAACTACTGGTTGAGCTCTCAGTCGATGCGTGATCTGCTTCAGTGCGGATGCTGTTACCGTCCGACGGTCCTGTGTGAGAATCTAAAGCGGTCTGAGCTTCAGTGCTTGCATCAGAGGAAACTGAAGGCTCAGAATCTGTTGTGGAGAGCATGAACCCTTCCTGAGATATCGGAGGGTTATGGGTCTGCTCCGATACATCTGAGCTCACGTGAAGCCTGTTCTGGGTGATATTCAGAGGTACATGAAGGGTTCTGGTCACCATCAGAGCGGTGGAGGACATATCAGTGCCGTCGTCGGGTGATTCTGTCTCCAGTGTTTGAGTGTAGTTCTCCTTAAGGTCAGTTTCGGCTGTGAATGCCGTCAGATCACCTAGATCAGTGGTGGCGGTCCGTTTTGTTCTGCTTCTGATGGTGTGCTGGGTCATGAGAGTGACTGTCCGAGTGGTGATTTCCCTTGTGGATTTCACTGTTGAAACTGTGGATGGGCCTGATGGAAAGAGATTGATGTTAGCCTTATGCAGCATGTGTTTTTCAAACATAAACCATAATGAAGTTGATGGGCACCAAATGTAAATTCCTTAATTAACAGCTGTTGTGCATTTTAAGAGGTCTTTTTCTTGAGTCGTCTATAATGGAGCAAAACCAATGGAGGCTTGTTTCCGCTTTAGAATAAATAAATAAAAAAGAAATTTGTGACTTTATCTCACAATTCTGACTTTTGTTCTCACAATTGAGAGTTTACATCTCACAATTCTGACTTTATAACACAATTGGGAGACAAAGTCATGAAATAAAGTCGCAATTGTGTGTCATAAAGTCAGAATTGAGTGATATAAAGTTGCAATTGTGTGTTATATAGTCAGAATTGAATGATATAAAGTCACAATTGAGTGTTATAAAGTCAAAATTGTGAGATGTAAACTCGCAATTGTGGAATAAAAAGTCACAATTATCGTTTAAAATGTTTTATTCTGTGGCGGAAACAAGCTTCCATAAAATCCAGCAAGTCAGAATCATGGAAAAAAATGCCTCGACTATGAGCTCAGTTCCCTGAAGAGGGAAAGAGACGCTGCATCGATTGACGCTGTGGGAACGCTTTGCGTGATGACATCTTGAAGCACATGTGAAATCAGTCCAATGGTGTGGAGGAACGCCAGAGGCGGTTGAAGTCATGAACCAGGAAACTATAAAGCCTGCCCTCCAAAAAAAAAAAACGGCACTAGCTTCGTAAAAGTCTGAAGTAAGTCGCTGACTAAAGTCGTAGGAGATATGGCAAGGTGATGCAGCATCTCAGGGAACCGAGGTTACGGTCGTAAACGAGGCATTCCCTTTCAAGAGAACTCAGATCAATTGACGCTGTGGGAACGTCTATACCAATGCCACCATAGCGATAAGTGGCGGTCCTGTGTGAAATCGAGAGCACCTGGGACCTTGGTTTAGAGTCAAGGTTCAAAGAGTAGAACCTTAGAATCACAGACATCTTGGAGGGCAACTCGTGAAATAAGGGCCTTGGAGGCTGCCATACTCCTAGTAGAGTGGGATCAGACAGCCATAGATGAATGTCGATGTGCGACCGACTCAAAAGAAAGTGAGATAGCCTCGACCACCCACTTGCTCATTCTCTGCTTTGATGCTGGGGACCCTTTGTTAGGGGGACCGAAATACACGAACAACTGTTCAGATTTACGCCACGGGCAGCTCTGTGGATGTAAACATCTAGCGCCCTGACTGGGCACAGCAGGTTTTTCTTTTCCTGGTCCGAATTTTGAAAAGGAGGAGGACAGAAGGCCTGCAGCACAATATATCTAGCCACATACGTAAGTGGGGACCATAGGAACATAGCCTAGTCTAGGGTGAAGAAACGCTTTGACCATACCAGGTGCAAATTCCAAGCACGAGGGTGAGACCGACAGTACTTGCAAATCTCCTATTCTTCTGAGAAAAGTGATAGCGAAGAGGAAGTCGTCCTCGGAACCTCCTCAATGAGCTTGAAGGGAGCCAGGGCAAGGCCTTGAAGGACAATGGCCAGATCCCATGTTGGCACCCTGGTACGAACTGCAGGCGTTAAATGTACCATGCTCAATGTATTCATGTACCATAGCATCCAGTCCCAGAGGAGCTCTGGGACTGGATGCTACAGAGCTCAGACGAGTCTCTGTCGTTAGCGTCTTGCGACGACAAGAAGTTCCTAACACAGGGCCTTGGGACAGGAACCAAGGTTTTTTCCTCATAACCAGGGCACGCAAGCATTGCCGCGTGACCCTGATCATGCAAAAGGGGTTGCCCCTCAGGGAAAACCCTATGGTCCTGAGCCACCACTGCAAAGGTCTAATGTACAGCTGGCCAAAAGGTATCACGTTGGACGCTGCTGCAATCAGACCCAACAGTCTCTGAAACTGTTTCACAGTGAGTGACTGGCCTAGTTTTATTCTTTTCACAGCCGAAAGGATGGACTCTATGCGTGCCGGTGAGAGGCATGCCGGCATCGACATTGAGTCCCAAACCAAGAAAAGTGGTCCTCTGTAGTGGAGAAAGCTCACTCTTTTTGGCATTTAGCCTTAACACCAACTCTTTCATATGGGCGAGAACGACATCTCATTTCGAACTGCCAACTGATGTGACTGAGCCAGAAGCAACCAATCGGCGATGTAGTTCATGATGTGAATACCCTGCAGGCCGTAGTGGTGCCAGAGCTGCATCTACGCATTTCGTGAAAGTGCGGGGTGATAGTGTTAGGCCGAATGGAAGAACTCGATATTGGTATGCTTTGCACCGAAAGCAAACCTCAGGAACTATGCGTCCTTAAGATATGTCGTGACAAAGGCTTGAAGGCTTTTGAAGGGACTTTTGTTTGGCTTTGTTTGAGCTGACTTTAGATGTTTGGGGCTGCTCCTGCTCAGCAGCCCCGGAGATATGAGAGCGACAGGGGAAGAGTTTCTGGAATGCAACCGCCTGTTTGGCTGCCTCCTGGAACCTCTCCACGACTGAATTTACAGTGTCGCCGAAGAGGCCTTAAGGTAACAGGGGTGCATACATAAGGAAGTTCCTGTCTTTTTCCCTTATATTACTTAGATTGAGCCACAGATGCCTCTCAGTGGCCACCTGGGCTGCCATAGAGCGGCCGATGGTTTTAGCTGTCTCTTTGGTGGCCCTGAGAGATAGATCTGTGGTACGCAAACTGCGTCAGGGCCAATTCCCCCGCCCTCATCCATATCTCCTAGCAATACAGCTTGGTAGGCCTGCAGCAGTGATACAGTGTAAAGGCATGCTGCAGCCTGACCAGCAGCTGAAAAAGCTTTTCATTTTTCTTCCTGGCTTAGTGGGCGCTTACTGAAGACACAGAAGCTAGTGCTGCGTTGTTTTGGACAGTCTTTATAGTTTCCTGGTTCGTGACGTCACCTGCCTCTGACATTCCGTCACACCATTGGACTGGTTTCTCATGTGCTTCAAGATGTCATCGTTGCAAAGCGTTCCCACAGCGTCAATCAACGCAGTGCGAGTTCCCTTGAAAGGTATTAGACTGTAGGCCTGATCACTGTTCGATCATGCCAAATGCCAAAAGCAAGTCAAAACAGCCTAAATGTTACTTCTATAGGCACATGTTAACAAATGGCAGCTTGTTTCAGCCACTGAATAAAAAATTATAAAAATGTTCTACTTTTTCTCTCAGAATTGTGAGTTCCTCATAATTCTGACTTTATTTCTCGCAATTGCGAATTTAGATGAACTCAGAATGGCAAGATATTAAGTCACAATTGTGAGGAAAAAACTAGCAATTACTTTTTTTAATTCCATGGTACAAGCTTCCATACACAAAAGTGAAGATGTGATGGCAGGAGAGTCAGCTGACCTGTGTCGGGGCAGAGAGACGCGGTCACCTGTCGGCCCTCAGAGTCCACCGTCATCATAGACCAGTTGGAGTACCTCTGCTCGGAGCGCACCACCACCCGCACGCCCTGCTTCTTCAGGAACAGCGGCGTCTCTGCCAGTCCGAAGATCCCTGGGCTGTCGTAGCACGTCCACGCTGGTGCGGTGTGGCAGTCGCTGAGCTTGACCAGGCGAGCGTGGCGTGGGATGCCGGCGCTCGGATCGGCCCACAGGCACCGGGACAGCAGCGTGTGGTTGAGTCTCCTGTCGCCGGTCCAGATCCACTGCTGAGATGGGTCGCTCTCATCACACATCCTCAGCACCACCACGCTCACATGTGCGCTCAGACACAAACCTTTATTAGTGTGTGCGATCAGAAAGCCACCTGCCAGGAGAGAAAACTATTGATCATCTGAGTAAATCGCTAACACTTTGGTATGGGTGCACTAATATGCATTAATTCATTCTTAAAGTTCCCCTGTAGTCAAAAATGTTATCCCTTAAAACTCATCTTTGATCACCATGAAAGAGGCGATGAAATTTAACATGGATAACGTTTTAATTTAACATTAAATACATATTTTTGTATCAGGTTAAACTTTGATTATTAGTCACTCAAACCTTTATCTAAATCTCTCACTGTCGGTCGCGCAGATTCACAATTATTTGTAGTTTTATAACACTTTTTCCTCGTGTTTGTAGTTCCTCCTCCAAAGTGCAATGGGTTGTGGGCAATATTAGCTGTTATAGTGAGCGCGGATCCACGCTTCGAAAATCCACCGAAAAATGTCCATCAGGGGACTTTGGCATAGGCCTATCTTTTCAACATACTTTGGGACACACTTTGGGGTCTCACATTAGGATGTATAGTATAGTATATTACAGTGTTTTTGAGACTGTCTTTGGTTCACTGCAGTTTTAAGGAGAAAATACTCAGCAATGGTGTCGACTTATGAATTTACACATGGTTTGTCTTAAAGCATATTAAAAACACCACAAGATATTTTGAAGAATGTCGGTAACCAGACAGTTGAAGGCTTATATAATGACTATGGAAGTCATTATGGTTCATTAACTGTCTGGTTACCGACATTCTTAAAAATATCTTCCCTTGTGTTCAGCAGAAGAAAGAATTTATACAGGTCTGGAACAACTTGAGGGTGAAAGATGACACATTAGAAATGAAAGTTGTGGATTAATAATGAGTGAAATCATCAGATCTGTGGTGAGTTTTACAGCAGAAGTCAGAGAGTCTTCAGGCCTCGTCCCGATACAAACTACAGACCAGAGCTGATAAAACAACAGCGACACACACTCACTATTACAGTCCAGCACAGCGAACGCATCCCGACTCGAGTTAGCTGATCATATCAGTGCTTTACAGTCACTGATCTTAACATGTCTGATAGATGAAGCTTCTGTGTGAAGACTGAGAGATTTATTGTGTTGAGACTGGCAAGATTAAAGTAACTATTTACAATATAATATAATATAATATAATATAATATAATATAATATAATATAATATAATATAATATAATATAGCCTAATATAATATAATATAATATAATATAATATAATATAATATAATATAATATAATATAATAATAGCACCATTAATAAAAAAACAGTAACACATAAGGTTTCATCAGTTAACATTACTTAACTACTTTAGTTAACAAGAACTCAGAATGAACAATACTTCTACAGCTTTTTATTAATCTTAGTTAATATTAATTTCAACATATAATAATACATTATTCAAATTAAAAGTTGTATTTGTTAACATTAATGCACTGTGAACTAACATGAACAAACAACGAACAACTGTGTCTTTATTAACTAATAAGTAACAACGATTAATAAATACTGTAATAAATGTATTACTCACAGTTAGTTCATGTTAGTTAATATATTAAATAATGTTAACAAATGAAACATTATTGTAAAGTGTTACCGAAAAAACATGATATAATGTTAAATAATGACATTGCCAACAATTATAATGTACATAATAATAATAATTAATGTTATGAATGTATATATTGTTAATGTTATGATCAGTTCAGCTAACCTTCTATAGTTATAGTTTCAACAGTTCAACGCAGATCAGATTTCCGCTTGGATTAGGGTTAGGGTTAGGGTTAGGGTTAGTCCCTATAACCAACTAATTCAACAAGCCAGAAGAGTAAAGACTGATAATATTAATACTCACTCAATGCAGAGAAACGCTCCAGTGTGAATAAGATGAGGACGAGCGTGTCCATGTTCCTGGCTGTGAGCTTCTCTGAGCCGAACTGAGAGTTCGAGCGCTCCGGAGGAAACTCTCTTTCAGGGGAAGGAAAAGTCACTGACCGGCGTTTCCTTCTATTCAATAGTGTGAGGCTAGTGACAGTACAGGGATCTGTACACGCAAACGCCTCAGACGCCAGCCTGGGACATCATGACACGCACGCCATCTTTGCTGGAATCAGTGCTATTAAATACTGGTATCTGAAGCTGTGTCGACACTGGGCTCTGCTTGCCATGTTTGAAATACACAATATAATGGAAGTTCAGTCCAGTTGAAGACAGTGGAAGATCTTCAGATCGTCGCAGATCTCTATTACCTTCAGGAAATACAATGGCTGAACACACATTCCACCTCACCACAACACACACACACACACACACACACACGGTCTTTGCTGACGAATTTAGTGTATTAAATGTATTTAATGAATAACATGCGATAACTGTGATAGCTTGTGTTGTGTTGTATTTAACAGGGCTTATGAGGCACAGTTCTCGGTCGCCATAAACTCGCTGGACTGGGTTCTGAGTGAGCACCAGTGGCCTTCCTGCTTTACTTGGACAACATCAGACATCAGTAAAGGGGAAAAACACAGGTATTTTAGCTAATTAGTTTTAGGGATGAGAGCAGCTCCTGACCTGCCTGAGGCCCTGACCTGTGAGCCATGTAAACCATTAGCCTTTACCTGACACCCCAGTGCTCCCAGTACAATCCTCCCTCCTTTAACTAGTACTAATGAAAATGTAATTCATGATATCAGAAATAGACATTATTAATAGAAAAAGTACATTCTTAATATCAAGAATTCACATTTTAAATTATACAAATTTCATTATTGAAATCAAAAATGCCTCCTGTGAATGAATAAAAGCTCAAATGGCTGGCCATAGTGTCACTGTGTTTTAAATGATAAAAGCAATACTTGATACTTGATGGTTATTATTTACTGAGGGATGTGCATCCATATTAATCTATATTTCCAGCCAATCAACATTTTAAATGCAATATAGCCTATAAATCAATAGTTAATGTCAATACATTGCATTACATCTTGCTTTATTGCAGATTTGTAACTAAACTGACTTGGAGAATAGATAATCATTGTCTTGATTTAAAAGTATGTGCGCTTATAATGAGGCGTGCCATCACGCCCATACTGTACTGGTGTACTGGTATATTGTACTGGTCCCAACAGGTGTTTCTGCTGGAGAGTGCGCGCTTCATTTCGTGCACGCGCATATGTTAACGCGCGACGCGGTTATCTTTCCCGAGTGGCAGTTCATAAACAAACACCGTTGCCCTTCGTCGTTTATCAAACGTAATAAATAGTTGTATTCCACTCTCACTTTTTTGTCAGGAACAAAGTCACAGAACAGCCCTGGAAGTGGCCGACATTAGCTAACAAGACACAGAAGACACAGAATGACCAAAAGATGCCCAGGTTAGACAGACAGACTAGACTATAGAGAGATGCTCAACTTAACTTTACTGTTCTCTACATCAGACTTGGAGAGGAGAGAACACAAGTCTGCCTGATCGTTTCTGCAGTTCACTCTCATGGTGTGTGTTTTCTCTCTCTGTTCGTGACCAGAAGGATAGTTCCGCTAATTATCTCATCGGTGTTGTAAGCTTTGATTGAAGCACTTTGCCACGAGGGGGAGGAGGGCCTTGAGTAATTTGCGGGGCCTACGCAACTTGCGTAGTGCGTAACGGCTGATCGGCTCTAATGAGAGGTCAGAGGTCAGAGGTCGACCGATAGTGCATTTTACCAATACCGATATTTAGGTTTGACCGTACATGCCGATAACCGATTATTCGACCGATATTTAAAAAAAATTAATACTGGATTAAAAACAAACATAACACTCCAAGTAAAACAGTGCTGAACTGAAATGTGCTAAATTAAATACATGTATAAATATGAATATATTAAAATGAGAAGTTCTACAGAACAAACTCTATAGAAAATAAATTAAACATTAAAATATTTCAGGTCAAATTTGTTTCTTTAGCTATAACCTAGAAACATATGTATATTTCATAGGCAACACCTTGCAAGTTAACAAGGATGTATTATAGCTTTAATGAACTATATGCATTATGCAATACAATATACGTTTTTACTGCATGTATTAATATTTGAGCAATACAATTGTACCTTGATCAATCATGTTAGTTCATAGTACATTAGGTAATAACAGATAAAATACAAATTAAAACTCAATTTAAAATGTTTTACTAAATGTTGAAATTAACAAATGAATAGGCTATTTTTTTTACAGTATTTATTAGCCTTAGTTGATGCTAAAAATGGAATCTTATTGTAAAGTGTTACCATTTCATATAAATCCAAAGAGTCATGCTTAAAGAAGATGGTCATCTTTAAATATCTGCAAAATTACAAAATTACATAAATGTAGGCCTATATTTGTAATGATGGGTCAGAGACGGTCGGATCCATTTGCAGTATTTATTAGTGAACAGTCAGACAGGTAGAAATCAGAGAACAGCGTCAAGAATGTCAGAGGCAATCCAGAATCAGAAACAATACCAGGCAGAGGTCGGGGCAGGTGGCAGAGGTCGGGACAGGCGGCAGAGGTCGGGGCAGGCGGCAGACAAATATACGAGGATCAATACCAGGCAGAGGTCGGGGCAGGTGGCAGAGGTCGGGACAGGCGACAGAGGTCGGGACAGGCGGCAGAGGTCGGGGCAGGCGGCAGAGGTCGGGGCAGGCGGCAGACAAATATACGAGGATCAATACCAGGCAGAGGTCGGGCAGGCGGCAGAGGTCGAGGCAGGTGGCAGAGGTCGGGACAGGCGGCAGAGGTCGGGCAGGCGGCAGAGGTCGGGGCAGGCGGCAGAGGTCGGGCAGGCGGCAGAGGTCGGGCAGGCGGCAGAGGTCGGGGCAGGTGGCAGAGGTCGGGACAGGCGGCAGAGGTCGGGCAGGCGGCAGAGGTCGGGACAGGCGGCAGAGGTCGGGCAGGCGGCAGAGGTCGGGCAGGCGGCAGAGGTCGAGGCAGGTGGCAGAGGTCGGGACAGGCGGCAGAGGTCGGGCAGGCGGCAGAGGTCGGGGCAGGTGGCAGAGGTCGGGCAGGCGGCAGAGGTCGGGCAGGCGGCAGAGGTCGGGGCAGGTGGCAGAGGTCGGGACAGGCGGCAGAGGTCGGGGCAGGCGGCAGAGGTCGGGGCAGGCGGCAGAGGTCGGGGCAGGCGGCAGAGGTCGGGGCAGGCGGCAGAGGTCGGGGCAGGCGGCAGAGGTCGGGGCAGGCGGCAGAGGTCGGGGCAGGCGGCAGAGGTCGGGGCAGGCGGCAGAGGTCGGGGCAGGCAGCAGAGGTCGGGGCAGGCGGCAGAGGTCGGGACAGGCGGCAGAGGTCGGGGCAGGCGGCAGACAAATATACGAGGATCAATAAACAGGCAGAGGTCAGGAAACAGGGAATCAAACAATGTAGAATAAACGCTCAGAAATGTCAGCCATGGCAAAACAAGACTTCACAATGAGTAAGAGTTCAGAGTCAGTTTATATAGAGGGGAGAAGTGGATACACCTGTGCAGGTGATTAGACCTAGGTACGGGGCTGATGGGAAATGAAGTTCAATACTCTGGTGAACGTGTCCTTCGGTGATCGGAGAGAGCCACAGAGGTGCGATCTATGACAATATTACATGTATATTCTCTCACTTTATTTGCTTCTATTTTATAACACTTGATGATTATCTAATCCAAATAACAATATGTATTGTAGTGATAAAAAAATAACTGAATCGAATGTGTTTATGATTTGTTCATGTTTCTGTCGACTGCATGAACATTTCAATGTCGAGAGAGCAATCACGTCACTAGCTTTAAATATGAAACTTCGCTGGCTAATGAATGCATAAAAGTGAGCAGGATATAAACTAATGGAAATAAATGGTAACAAGAATTGCGACATAAAACATTTGGGTGAGGTTTGCATGTGTTCAGTAGTTTGTTATTTGTCCTCTAGAGGGCGCTCTCGCTCTGTGTAATGCCTGCAGTCTCTTCTTAGCGCGCTCATACTGTAGCCTGGAAATCCAGACCTAAATCTGAAAGATTAATGGTCTGGCGTCGACTAATGAAGCTCAAAATCTCACTGCACGCAATTGGATAACACTACGACCGATCACAACAATAAACCCCATTCGCTTGTGCAAGTACAAAGGTCAATTTGAGTGAAAATGCAGTGGAGTAACAAATATGTATTGTGTTTTATGTACCATGTAACCTTTGAACAAATACCAAATCTAGTGCATACAAATGCATATCTGTCTGTTATGATTGTGAGACACTTGGCTTTATTATGAGATCTCTCGGCTCGATTTTCTCACAAATGTGAGAATTTAGCGCTAGTCTCCCGGTAGAAGCACTGATTTGAAACTTGCCTTTGCCAGAGCTGAATTAGACTAAATTAGTGATTATGTCTACACTGAACAAGTCTATTTCTTTCGTTCTCCATAAATTAATGAGAACATTTCATTTAATTGAGAGGCGGGTTTCATTTGTCTCTCCAAAATAATAATTTGGGCACTGCATACGTCACAGGCAAGTTAAGAAACAATTGTAATATTGTTTATTTTGTTCATTAATTATTTCATTACATTAACAGTTAAGCTGACTGAATTCTAACTAAATAAATAAATAAGTGGGACCCTCCTTTCAATTAAATGAAATGTTCTCATTAATTTATGGAGAACGAGAGAAATAGACTCGTTCAGTAAATGTAAAGTTTTTACAAAAAATGTAAACAGCAACATATGATGGCAGAGCTTTCAGCTTATAGATTCCCCTATCCTAGAGAGAGTGAATTGCTAAGTGCTAATCTGTCTAGATATGCAATAAACATTATGCAAAAGAAAACCTTAAGAAGGTTAACTAGATGTACCGCATGGCGGTACAAAATATGACCGCCGCTCAGGCCTGCACTGGCTTTCCACAAAAATAAATGACGTGGAGCAATTTGGCTGTATTGCGTGTTTATGTATATACCTAAAAAAAAGTAGTATTATGTGCATGTCTGTCTGTCTGTGTGTGTGTGTATGTCAGTGTTGTTTTTGGCAGCCCTTTTAGTTTTAGTCTTAGTCTTAGTCTTTTGGACGAAAATGCTTTTTAGTTTTAGTCACATTTTAGTCACTTATAAACTTGATAGTTTTAGTCAAGTTTTAGTCGACGAAAACACAAAAAGGTTTTAGTCAAGTTTTAGTCAATTTTAGTAAAAAAAAAAAAAAAAGTATTCTTCAACAAATTAATTTAGGTTAAAAAGTATTGGAAATGGGCTTAGGTTTGACAGGTTGTAGCAAGTGTTGCAATTCATAAAAAAGCAGTTAACCTTAAAACCTTTGCATAATAAACTAGACTTTCTCATTGATGGAGATGCAGTGCTGCCAAGCTGTACTTCATTGTTGCATTGGGCAGAAACCTTTTATCCCCATATTTCAAGTTATATTTTTTCCATGAATTGATGCTCTTCTAAAATTTCAGCACATTGGCTATTTTCACCAGTAATCACAGTAATAAAGGAATGGTTTACAGTTTAAACAGCAAAAAACTTTGAGCTACTACAACATTACACACAGATAAAGTGGTAACAGTGGAATCACTGTTTTACTCCAAAAAAGCCAGTAATAAAAACATTCTTACTTTGGCAATTGTGGCTTTATTATATAATTAGTTAAATAATAATTTATGTTATAATCTAAGTTATATAATAATTATATATTACTTTGTACCAATTAGCCCACTAAACTAATGCTCGGACACACTCGGTCTCTCTCGCGCGCAGACACACTCGGTCTCTCTCGCGCACTTTCGGTCTCTCTCGCGCAGTTCGTTTCGCTTTTGTCAGTCTGGCGCCTCATATCGAAGATGTGTGGCGAGTGACTAGCCACAGCCGAAGGTGTGTTGTTGTTGTGTGGAATCTGATGCGCGGCATGGCGGCAGCTGGGTGGTGGGCGTACCCAAAACAAGGATAGGAAGCGGCAGCATTGCTGATACTTTTTTTTTTTTTTGCTCAAAAACAGACAGATTTCACGCAAATTAGGCAGAAATGACATGCATTGTGAATGTCAGACTTATAATCATTTTCGTTCCGTCTCGTCTCGTCAACGAAAACTCGAAAACGTCTCGTCATGTTTTAGTCACCTTAGAGCCATTTTTAGCTAGTCATCGTCGCGTTATCGTCATAAAAAAAAGATGCGTCAACGAAATCATTTCGTTATCGTCATCGTTGACGAAAACAACATTGGTGTATGTGTGTGTGTTTGTGTGTGTGTGTCTGTGCATGTGGATTTGTATGTGTGTGTATGGGTGTGTGTCTGTGCGTGTGGATGTCAGTGTGTGTGCATGCTTGCATTTGTTTGTATTCCTGCATGTGTGTGTGTGACAGTATCATCCTAAACCAGCAACCCTTCGCTCAACAGCACCATCTACAGGCCGATGAGTGTACAGTCACTAAATGTGCACATAAATGAATTTATTTTATACCCCCCCATGGATGAAATTCTACGAAACTTAGCATACCCCCAGAGGATGTCAAGTTAATCATACACATGAAATATGGTGCAGTTCTGAACATCTCAACTGAAGATAGGGGCGATTAAAGCAGAATAATATTGCATTTTCATTTTTTATGGGAGGGGCGCAAATCACAAATGAGTGATTATGGGCTAGGTTGATGTGGGCCCTTAAGACCAACATACCATAAAAATGTCTTCATCCTCGGTGCCACGGTTCAGGTAGTTATTTAGGAAAAACTGCATTTTTTGGGTTTGGGGGGGCCCAGTGCGGGGGGGGAGTGGCCCCCGGGGACCAAACGAAATTTTTCCGTAAAAGTCTAGTGGGGCTACATGCCCACCAAATTTCATGTTCCCCGGTGTTTCGGTGTCCCTGGTATCGTTGACGAAAAATTCAGTAGATGACGGAAAAAAAAAAATTATAGATAAATAATTATAGATAAAGTAAGACAGAAACACACCTGTTCACCGGGTCAGCTGTAGGCAAAGACAAGTTTCAAATCAGTGCTTCTCCTGGGAGACTAGCGCTAAAGTAATCCTCTATCTTCTACTGTTCTAGAAGAGGAAGTTGCTCAACTGCATTTGTGAGAAAATCGAGCCGAGAGATCTCATAAAAAGCCAAGTGTCTCACAATCATAACTGACATTCTCATTAATTTATGCAGAACGAAAGAAATAGACGAGAACGAAAGAAATAGACTCGTTCAGTAAATGTAACGTTTTAAAAAAATAATAAAACAGCAACATATAATGCCAGAGCTTTCAGCTTATAGATTCCCCTATCCAAAAATAATTATGTGGCTTAGTAAATATTACAGTAACATTGAACTGTATTTACTTAATAAAATCTCTGAATATCGTTTACTTGATTGTTTGGGTTAAACATACCAAAATAATTGACAAAAAAATCCAACAGTTAATTTTATCTCAAAGAATTTAGTATTTGACTAACCAATTATTTCTTTATAATACTGTAATAAAGGATCCACTGGAGGCAAGTTGAGAGATGAGAACCCATGTGCAGTTTATTATAACTAAAACAAAACATGAAACAAAAACATGGCGTGGCATGAAAACAAAAAGCCAAAGCAAGAACATGAACTTCACACAACAGCAGACTACAGGAAACAATACTTGACAAAGACACATGGCAAACATGAGGGCTTAAATACACAGACTAATGACTAGACAAGGGACACCTGTGAACAATGATCAAACAATCAGACAATAAACTCATGACAAGACACATGGCAGGATCACATGACTACAAGGGATCACATGACAGACAAGGAAGCAAACATGACAAGAACAAAACCAGACCAAAACCGTGACAGAATCCCCCCCTCTAAGGGCGTCTCCCGACGCCCAGCAAAACAAAAGTCCAGGTGGGTGGTGGAGCGGAGGCGGTCTTGGGGGAGGGATGGTGGGCCAGGCCCGTGCAGGGGGACAGGACATGGGACGTGGCATGGCGTGGACGGGCCTGGGTCGTGGCATGGCGTGGGCGGACCTGGGCCGTGGCATGGCGTGGGCGGACCTGGGCCGTGGCATGGCGTGGGCGGACCTGGGCCGTGGCATGGCGTGGGCGGACCTGGGCCGTGGCATGGCGTGGGCGGACCTGGGCCGTGGCATGGCGTGGGCGGACCTGGGCCGTGGCAAGGCGTGGGCGGACCTGGGCCGTGGCAAGGCGTGGGCGGACCCGGCAGTGCAGGAAGCCAGGGCGGATCCGGCAGTGCAGGAAGCCAGGGCGGATCCAGCTGTGCTGGAGGCCAGGGTGGACCAGACAGTTCAGGTGGCCAAGGTGGACCAGACAGTTCAGGTGGCCAAGGTGGACCAGACAGTTCAGGTGGCCAGGGTGGACCAGACAGTTCAGGTGACCATGGCGGCGCGGCCTCCATGGTCCTATCAAGGACCCTACTGCCCCCCCCCAAAATTTTCTTGGGGACAGCTATGGGGTTATGGGCTGGAACAGACAACGACTCCAGAACAGAAATGACGTGAAAAGTCTCAGCAGTCGTGACGTGAACAGGATCTGGCTCGGCAGACGAGACGTGAACAGGCTCTGGCTCGGCAGACGTGACGTGAACAGGCTCTGGCTCGGCAGACGTGACGTGAACAGGCTCTGGCTCGGCAGACGTGACGTGAACAGGCTCTGGCTCGGCAGACGTGACGTGAACTTCAAATGTGTGCACCGACCACACACACCATATGGCTGTGGCCATAATTGTTAGTGTAGCCATAACTGAGGGCTCAGGTTCAGGCGTGGCGGCGGCCATCTTGTCAGGAGACACAGGCTCGGCGGCGGCCATCTTGTCAGGAGACACAGGCTCGGCGGCGGCCATCTTGTCAGGAGACACAGGCTCGGCGGCGGCCATCTTGTCAGGAGACACCGGCTCGGCGGCGGCCATCTTGTCAGGAGACACCGGCTCGGCGGCCGACGTGGCGTGAACAGACTCGGACATGTCAGACATGACGTGAAGAGATTCAGGCTTGGCAGACATGACGTGAAGAGATTCAGGCTTGGCAGACATGACGTGAAGAGATTCAGGCTTGGCAGACATGACGTGAAGAGATTCAGGCTTGGCAGACATGACCTGAAGAGATTCAGGCTTGGCAGGCTTGGCAGACATGACGTGAAGTGGCTCAGGCTTGGCAGGCACGACGTGAAGTGGCTCAGGCTTGGCAGATACTGTGGGTTTGTGGGGCTTCTCCTCAAAACCCACAGTAAATGAGGAACCACTCAATAATAGGGCATAGTCAATATATTGGGCCAAGGACCAGTGGATTTTTCCCCCAGGAAGCTGGGAGCGAATGGGCTCATTCAGATTCACCCTAAATATGTCCTTGAGGGCCACGTCATTAAAATCCAACTGGTGAGAGAGTTCACAAAATTCTGCCACATACGTTTCAATGGGAAATTTCCCCTGGCGTAGGTTCAGGAGGGCAACCGCTGGGTTCATTGTTGTCGGTCAAGTATTCTGTAATAAAGGATCCACTGGAGGCAAGTTGAGAGATGAGAACCCATGTGCAGTTTATTATAACTAAAACAAAACATGAAACAAAAACATGGCGTGGCATGAAAACAAAAAACCAAAGCAAGAACATGAACTTCACACAACAGCAGACTACAGGAAACAATACTTGACAAAGACACATGGCAAACATGAGGGCTTAAATACACAGACTAATGACTAGACAAGGGACACCTGTGAACAATGATCAAACAATCAGACAATAAACTCATGACAAGACACATGGCAGGATCACATGACTACAAGGGATCACATGACAGACAAGGAAGCAAACATGACAAGAACAAAACCAGACCAAAACCGTGACAAATACAATATATTTGTAGCCTGGATGCCAGCCGAACTTAGCCCCGCCCACAAAATTTTTAGGTCGGGAAGTTCGGTCTGGACTCGCTCCGTTGAGGAGCTATTACGCCCGAACAAAAATTGTTCGTACCAATCAAATTGTCAGGGCGGGCTTTATACGATGATGGACAGATGAGCAACGTAACGTAATCATCCACGTCACCAACGAGCGCTTGGGTTGAATTCGTTTACAACAAAGATGGCTGCCGCTGGAGAATTGTTATTTCACGAGTTCACACTTACAAATAAGTCAGATAGAATAAAAGCATATTTGGCGTGCTGTCCGAGGAGAGGCTCCGGGCGTGAGAGTGAGTGGAGGGATGCTGAAAACTGTCATGGAATGTTAGGTGAGTTGACAGAGTGAATAAATATATGCTTCCTCTCATGCTGATATTAATAGTGTAGACCAGACGGCAATTGTTTGATGACAAGTTGATTGGTTTGATTATTTGAACGTGCTCCTCTCGAACTTTGTTTATAAAACATTATGTGTAGATTCCGCCATCGCATCTGTTATAGAAGATATCGCCTGCACATTGATTTTAAAAGAGGAACAGAGAACCGCGATCAAGGCATTTGTCGATCGGAAACATGAATGAAAAACATACGTCACTTACTCCGTTGCTCTGATTGGTTGTAGGTCTATCCAATTGAGTGCAGAGGCATTTTCCTTCCTGGTTCGGTTGAAACACGCCCCATAATCAAAGCTCAATGGAGCAGTATCAGACTCACATTTAAAAATGTTTCACCCAAAAAATTTATTACATAATAGTTCAACTTTTTAGTGTGTGAATACTAAGTGCTAATCTGTCTAGATATCCAATAAACATTATGCAAAAGAAAACCTTAAGAAGGCTAATTATAGATAAAGTAAGACAGAAACACACCTGTTCAACGGTCATTTTCCTCAGTTGTAGGCAAAGACAAGTTTCAAATCACTGCTTCTCCCGGGAGACTAGCGCTAAATTAATCCCCTATAGCTTCTACTGTTCTAGAAGAGGAAGTTGCTCAACTGCATTTGTGAGAAAATCGAGCCGAGAGATCTCACAAGTGTCTCATAATCATAACTGACAGATATGCATTTGTATGCACTAGATTTGGTATTTGTAAGGTTACATGCAATTTGTAGGATGGTTTGTATTTATTTGTGAAACCTTATCTAGGCTCATTTATTTATATTTGTAAAACATATTACATAATACATATTTGTTACTCCACTGCATTTTCGCTCAAACTAACCTTAGTACTTGCACATTGCTTTCTGTTTGTTTGCGAGTCGAGTTTTACTTTGCAAAGCAGATCAAGTTTGTTTGCAAAATGCTGGATTTGTTTGTTTAATTATGGCACAATATTAACTCCATAAAAACTCCTTTTCTCGAGAATATTGAAGCCAAAGTTTTTAGCTCCATAAGCCCCCCCCCTCTCGACCAGTGTTGGGAGTAACGCGTTACAAAAGTAATGCATTACAGTAATTTATTACTTTTTCCTGTAACGCAGTAGTGTAAGGCATTACTAATTAATTTTCAGTAATATTTTACTCAGTACATTTTAAGCAAAGCTTGCGTTAAAAAAAAAAAAAAAAAAAACCTTTGCGAGACCGCGAGATTTCCCTCTTATTGGTGTAAATTTGTTATTGCGTGACATAGTCCAGTGAAGGCGGGTTTTACAGGAGTGGCGCGAGGCATGATTTCTGCCCCTGCTGTGCTCGCGAGTCGCGCTTGCCAGTGGAAAAGCGGCTAATGAAGATGGCAGAAGACGACTGTACATTCACGAGGTGGACGTATGCTCATTACTTCGAATTTGTCAGAGATAAGGACAAAAAGAACGTAATAGTCAAATGCAACCTTTGTGTAAAACAAGGGCGATTCTAGGATTTTCATTTTAGGGGGGCTCAGCCCCCAATGAGGGTATGATAAAAAAAAAATAAAAATAAAAATGTTAGTTTATGGTCTATTGATCATTATTAACTAGTTTCATTCATTCATCCAGTAACATGCATATGGCACGGTTTTATAATCACTGAGGTACTGAATCTGAGGTATTTAGGGGGCGAGAAAATTTTGATTTCTCTGATCTACATATGTGCATTTTAAGATGTTTTAAAGGCCAAAAAAATTGGATAACAATAGCTTTAAAACCATGTGCAGGCAGCTGTTTATTTTTCTCACCTCATCAGCATCACACTCTTTTTCTCTTTGTTTTTCTCTTGCTCTGTCTCTTCTCCTCCTAAAGCTGGGCTCTGACTGATGTACGCTTTTCATTTTTGTCTGTCAGTGAAGAAAGTAAACATAGGGTCAACTGATAGGTTGATTTATAAATCATTTTCTCAGACAAAGCTACCAGGAAAGCTAGGTAACTAAGTTTATTAAATTCATTCACAATATGTACACATCCATTATTGATCTAGGCCTAATATATGGCCATAGACAGGGCTTTATAATCAAAGAGGTCATAAATTTGAGGTTGTTATGGGGTTAAAATATTTTCTTTCTCTGATATGTGCATTTCAAGACGTTTGAAGGCCAAAAAAGGATAAGAAATAGATTTAAAACCTGCTCTCTCCTCATCTCCATCACTCTGTCTTTATCTCTCAGTCTCCTGATCTTGCCCTGTCTCTTCCCCTCCTAAAGCTGAACTTTAATTTACTGAAGGCTACAAATTGTATTATATTAATTCTCAACATGTACACATGCATTATTAATCTTGTGCCTATGAAAACGGCTTTGTTAATGTTTCTTGTCCCCTCACAATGACATAATTACACGTTGTATAGGATTATTTTCCGCTCAAAATGGCGAAATTAGACAAAAGTTTATTAGTTTTCTAATTATTTTTGTCATTCGTTTAACATTTATGACCTAAAAAAAACCTGTCAAATATAAAATACTTAGTTAGCTACTTACATCTTCTTAACTCGCACTTGACCGTAAACTGAAGCGTCAGTCGTGCTGCTAAAAATCGCGCTCAGCAGCTTCTGCGAACACGAGTTTGTGTAGCCTACACTTAATCACAAATGTTTAGGGGGGCTAGGCAGAAGTTTAAAAAGGGCCTAGTGACGCCTATGGTTCTCACTCTGCGTGTGTTTTTGCGCTGGATGACGCGGTCGTGCTGAGCCGTGCAGGTACAGAGGAGAAGTAACGTTAAGAAGAAGAGAAGAGGATGACACCATTTGCTTAGCGGGGATGTTTTAATTTTCATCCTTAACACATACATTTTAAACCACAAACTACGGAGTATGTTTTGGACATTATTTAACCTTGTCAAAGACGAACAAATTTTTTAGAATAACAACATTTCTTACTCCAAGTTTTAGGGGTGCTGTGCTGAAGCACCCCTAAAAAGGGGCTAGCCTCGCCCATGGTGTAAAACCGAAAGAACTGTCGACGTCGCGAAATAGCACTAGCAATTTAAAAAAACATCTCGAACGGTGCCATGCGACCATTACACTTGCTGAGAAGAGAAAAATAACAGAGGACGAGAGTGATAAGCCAAAGCAGCAGAAATTAAATTTCTCTCGGCCTGCCATCATGCCACTTGAACCTCGAGAAGTCAGAAGACTTGTGGCAGAGTATGTCGTCGAAGAGATGTTACCATTGACTACGGTGGAATCTCCTGCTTTCAAGAAGCTAGTTAGCAAGATCCGTGTGACCAACAATGACAAGGTAAGCTAACGTTTCCATGAATACTAGCTAGAATTTTATAATCTAGTTCATATAGATTCTAGGTCACTGGGTCAAAATGTATAGTCAAAATATTATAGCCATCAACAGACCTAAACTGAAAAAAAAAAAAAAATGATTAATTGAATTTACTAAATGTTTTAAAGTGGTTGTAATAAATGTGTTTTAGCTACATTTAAAATAAAAAAAATAATGTTGAAGTAAGTCACCTAAATGTTTATTTAAATTTAGCTAAAATAAATGTATTGCAACCACTTAATGCAAAAAAGCACATTTTATGAGTCATTGATTTTTTCAATGTATAGGCCTACAGCTTAGTTGGGGACATTTAATTATCAACTATATTATTTATCTGCCTTAGGCCTACTTAACGTGGACGATGAGGCAATTTTCTTCTAGAAACAAACTTTGTTGTATTATTTTTATTTTATCACTGTGAAGCTGCTTTGATGCAATCTGTATTGTAAAAAGTGCTATATAAATAAAGGTGACTTGACTTGACTACAGCACAGCAGCATAATGTGAATGTATAGGCTACTCTTGCATCCGATTGGAACAGACAGTAAATTTGCAAACTGATTTAACATTGCATGATCATGAACTGGAATTTTAATATATGTGTATTTTACTTATTTTTCAGCATGTACTGCCATGCAGAACAACATTCACCAAAGAATTGGATAGGGCCTATACTGCCATGGAAAAAGAGCTAAAGAAAATAATTGATGAGCAGCAGTACGTGTCAACAACTGCAGACATATGGACTGCATACAACAGGAGTTTTCTGGGGGTGACGGTCCATTGGATCGATTCAGAGACGCTGCAACGGAAGAAGGCTGCGATCGCTTGTCGTAGGTTTAGAGGTAGACACACTTATGATGCTATTGCATCTGAACTTAAGGATATTTTTTCCCAGTATGGATTACTGTAACCACTGAAAAAGTGACTGCATGTGTGACAGACAATGGCAGCAACTTTGTTAAAGCTTTTAAGGAATACCAACAAGTCGAAACTGAGGAGAACAAAGAGGAGGAGATGGAGGAAGATAATGATGATGGGAAAGTGGCCTTCACTGACCTCCACAGCGTTCTCACTGGAGGAGATAATGAGGATGCACAGCAAGGACTGTGTGTGCTGCCTGCACATCACAGATGTGCAGCTCACACGCTCAATCTCATTGCCAACAATGAGATTCATAAATGGTTGGCATCAGAGCTGAAACAACTAATCGATTTAATCGATTAAAATCGATTATTAAAATAGTTGTCAACTAATTTAGTCATCGATTAGTTGCTAAATAACTTTTATTTGCCGTAAGCAGCTCATTTCGTGCATATTTTAAATCTGCGGTGACCAGGCACGTGCAGAGGGGGGGGCGTTGGGTGCTCGAGCACCTGCCCTTTTGCCCCTTGGTGCCCAAAGTGCCCTTTTTTTTCAAGGCAAAATTTCCTCTCCTTTTTTGTAATTAAAGGCCCTTTTGTGGATGCCTGCCCAATCTAACTATTAGTAAAATTAATGAATAATAATTTAGCCGTAAATAAAATGACCCACATGATGACCTTTCACCTGACGAACTCAACCGGGACGATTCCTCACGCTGCACGCGCATTTTTAAAATTTGCGCGGCTACGCGCACTACCACAGGATATCTTCAACTCTGCGGCTGCTGGTAAGTGGTGTTTCATTCTCAGCGAAGTGCTTATGATGTTTGTTTACTTATTATTATTTTACAAGAACGACGTGAAGAGAGCATGCATAAATGTTGTTTACATTGCTGTCTGTGTGTAAGTTAGGCTGTAGAAGTTACGTTAGCTTGCTGTTTAGGGAGAAAAGTTTCACGGGTGTCGAGGGGTCTGGTCTTTTTATGTTATTTATACTTTAAACTATTATTATTATTACAATATTTATTTAAAAAACGTAGAGTGCCTTAAAAATGATCACAACACTGGTAAGGCTTACCAGTATCTTATGTTTTGTGTGCAGCAGCCTCTGTGAACATCTCCCCTAACAGCCTGGGCAGAATCTGCTTTACAGCAGGGTTAGTGAGCTAGTGAGCCAGTTCCAAACACTGTCAGCTATCTTTACATCTTGTCATGGTCACATACAAATTGTTTAATCAGCTAATATATCTCCTATATGTTTGTTTTAATGTCTACAGTCTCAGATCAACTCCAGCAGTATCATCATCATCATCATCATCATCATCATCATCATCATCAGCAGCAGCAGTAACAACAGCAAAGGCAGCAAACTCACTAAACTTTAGTAAGAATTTACCAGAAACGGGTATCACATTAATGTTAAAAATATTGTAAAGTATTAATTGCTGTATTTTTTTTCTGTTTGCTTTGTTTTTATTTTCATTGTATAAATGTAACTCTTGTATTTTTGTAAATCTGTTTATGCCATGAAAGTAGCCACAGATGCTGACATGGCATTAAATAAAACTATACTATACTGTACTGTACGAAACATGGGCCACGTTGATTTTGTCCTACACAGTTTACTATTACAGCTGTTCTTTATTATTCTGTAGGCTATAACAGAGAAGGAAAAGCCATCAGGTTGGGGCAACTTAAGATACTTCAGTTTCTAATCCCAGAGTTATTAATATGTACACATAATTATTTAAATTTTTTAACTTTTAAACTTAAAATTTGTCTTTCCTGTTCTGTTTCTTTTTCAAAACTGCATCAATGCATTTGCTGCCGTATCGATACAGAATCATCCATATTTATATATTGCTGTATTGATATTTTGAGCACAGCCCCATTTAAAGCCTTGTTCCATGTGCCCCCTTTTATACTTTGAGCACCTGCCCCTCCAGAGGTCTCTGCACGGCCCTGGCGGTGACCAAAGTGTGGCAGTAATGAGCCACCGGAGGTTTTACTCAGCCAGTACAGCAGGAGAAGTAGCGAACAGCCAATAACTGGCCTTGTTTTATGTCACGTGCTTCCCGCACAGCTCTGCAGCATTCAGCGAGATGGCGGAGGCAGCAGTGGAGTAAGCTCGGGAAAGAAAAAGAAAAAAGCGGAAGATAAAACTAATCGAAACGAAGCAGCATTCGGCAGTTTAGGATATCGCACAAGATTTGTCAACAAAGAAAACATTTCATCACTGGAGAGTTTATTTTTCGACACCATCGATTTCGATTAATATGCGCGAGGGAGAGAGAGAGCAAGACAGCGCTCGGGTGAGTGCGCGCGCGCGGCCGGGGCTCTCTCTCTCTGCTCGTTCTTATATATGCCCCGTCAAGCGCACCCTGTTAAACTGACAGGACTTAAAAACACATGCAAATGATACACTTTCACTCTATGATGGTTAAACTCTGCAATTAATCATTTTTTCTCGGAACTAATGTTTTGGTAGGAACGAAAGTTTACATCGTATGTTTCTCCGGAATCAGCCAGCGCGAAGGACGTCTATATTCTGATTGGTTGCTGGCGTTTGCCGCTGAACCGCGTCATAGCTCATTACCATAAAGTTGAGCTACTTTTTAGAACTTTCTGATTGATTTCACAGCATAAGCTATAAAGCTGTTTCCCAGGTATAAGCTGTGTGTTTACAGGAAAAAATAAAATAAAATGCAATTTACTGCAACTGTATTCTGTTTTATTCTTATTCTTCGTGAAAATATGTTCTGCAAGATTCCTTAATAAGCTTTGTTCGGGATGTTAAACTACTTTAGGAGCCCAAAGGACTGCCATGGTGAAAACATTATTTGAAATCTCCTTGTGAAATTTGCTAGAGTACGTATGGGTCAGTGTTTTGATTGCAGAAGAGTTCGACAAAGGATTACTAACACATAATAAAACACAACTCCAGATATGTTTTTGATGAGGATATGACAATGCAAAATGGTTCAAATCTCTAAAAAGTCTATGTTGAATGATAAAGACCCTTTGTTAATAATTTACTTGGGAAAAAATGGGAAAAACTAAAATATAAGTACATAAACCGATTAATCGTAAAAATAATCGTCCGACTAATCGATTATCAAAATAATCGTTAGTTGCAGCCCTACATCAAACCCAGAATCCAGGGCTGTTTACCGCAGTTCCACTGCTAAGTGTTCAGCACTATGGACCAAAGCTAGCCGGTCCACAGTTGCATCTGAGTGCCTAGAAGAGATCAGTGAAAGGAAGTTGATTGTGCCCTCAGTAACCCGGTGGAACTCATTTTATGACGCCTATGTTCGGATCATAGAAATGCCACTAACTGACATTAACAATCTATGCACACAGATTCAGATTAAATGTATGAATGACAGGGAATACCAGTTTCTTAAGGAATACTGCTCCATTATGAAGCCTTTCTGTGCTGCACTGGACATCCTACAGGGTGAGGAAACTTGTTTTTATGGGACACTTAAACCAACACTTTAAGTTCTTATGGCAAAAACTTTAGCAATGCAAAATGGCCTTTCACAGATGCTCACTGGGTTGCCTGAAATAATTGTGGGAGCAATTAAAACTCGCTTTGCCACAACAGTTGACTCCAAGAATGCCCTACTGGCTGCCGTCTCGCTGCCTAAATTTAAACTTCGCTGGGTAAAAGAGGAAACCAGAAGAGATCACATCAAGTACCTTCTCACCACTGAGTGCCGCACCCTAACAGTAGAAGAGCCTGCCACCCCAATGAGTGATGCTCCTCAACCTGCTGCAGTCACCTCCTTTGAGGATGACTTCTTTTCATTTGATGAAAAGCCTAATGCCATGGCTGATGCACCTATGTCAGTGGTAACATCTTATTTCAATTCTGATCCGGTGATGGAAAGCCTACATCAGTTTCCAAGAATTAAAAAAATTGCACTACGCTATAATGCACCCACACCATCCAGTGCACCAGTCGAAAGACTTTTCAGTCTTGGGAGTCTGGTACTCACCCAAAAACGCAACCGTCTTGGTGATGGACGCTTTCAGCGCCTAATTTTGATGCGCTTCAACAGATATTTCAGTCAAGTGGGTATAATGGAATAGGCTAGCTCCCACCATAGCTGGAAGCACAGCTTCAATTTCCTTTTACTCTCATTGTTTCAATGGGTTTAGCTGCACGCTACCTCTGTTTTATGTTAGGAGGGAAACAACTTTTTAAATCCAATTTACCTGTTGGAAATGTCTGAGTCTGATCATTACTGAAGTTTCTGATTTTGAACCATATTTGCTGTCAGGCCTTGTTGTGGGCCCTTTTTTCTTGTATAACTTCCCTTATTACTGATCTTTTTTGAGTTTGACATTAATATGACTGAGCCATATTTTCTGTTAGGCCTGTAGGCCCAAGCACTTTAATTTAATTTAATTTTATCTTTGTGTTCTCGCAAAGTGTCTAGTCCAATTGTTTCATAAGAGCCAATTGCAATCTGTCTGGTCATTGTAGCAAATGGATTTATTTTAACCTGATTTTATTTGGTAGCCTGTTTTGTTTTAGTCTTTTTAGAGGCAAAGGCCTAAGGGTTTTTTTTTCTTCTGTGTTATCTTACTAAGTAGATAGGCTATGTTTAGCCTATATGTTCATTTCTATGGACTAAAATGACTGAGGCTAAGGGGTTGGTCCTCCAATTGCACTTTATACTTGAGAAAGCATAGCCTAAACTATGTTCATCATGTGCACTTTGTGCATGACAGTTTTGTGTTGTGAACCTCTTGAATTCAAAGAGAATACAGAACAAATGTGCATCTTGTCATGGCATTAGAGTTTACTTCTGTTGTGTCAAATATTAATAGACCAAAGCTATTCACGGATATTGCCAGATAATAATTTTACCTCTACCATACTTTTAACAGACTTGAATCATTTGTGATTTTGTCTGTCATCCTTTCTTGTCTTGAGCCTTCACTTTGCCAATTATATGCTATATGCCCACAGTCATTATGGAACATCAAATTGCCTTCTACTGGATGTAAAATGCTCTGTATTACATTTTGTCATTTTAGAATTTTAAGTTCTACCTTGTAGTTATTTTCGTGAAAGTAACTCAAAAGTAATACAGGAGTAATGTAACACATTACAATTCTGAGACAGTAATATTGTAAGGTAAAGTATTACATTTAAATAACAGTAACAAGTAATCTATAATGTATTACAGTTTGGAAGTAACTTGCACAACACTGCTCTCAACATAGAACAGGTGGGTTTGGCCATCTGGCCCCTTTGAGGAAACGCACAACTAGGTCATTTCTCCCAGTGATTGCCCGGCCATACGAGCATGAAATGCTGCTTACGGCCTCTACATACACTTTGAGCGTGGAGGCTTAGCATCCCATCTCCAAAACTTTGTAGAAAGGAGGGCACCTTTGTCACTTTGAAGGCACGCTTACTTCAGTATAGGTATTTAGCACCCTTTTCGGGAGGTTCCCGGATACCCGTTGAGGGGCCATACATGGAGGGCCCACAAGTCGGGACGGGGATGCCAGATTGTCCCGTTTGCCTGCGTGAGGAGATCTCTCCTCAGCGTTATCAGGCATGGGGCTGTATCCACACAGTCGAGTCAACTCGGAGAACCATAGCTGGTTCTTCCAGAGCGGGGCTATCAAGAGCACAGTAAGACCTTCTCTTTTTTCCATGTGGGTTCCTTTCCTTCTCTATTTGTGCAACGTGTGGACCTAAGTCATAGTGAGTGCCAAGTCCTGCAACAGACGATTTTATCAGTGTGTGTGCGCGCTGCATACACTATATGTCTGATAATGGGGGAGGAAAGGAATTATTAGTTATAGTGGGTAAGCTGGACAGGGGTTGGGTGGGTGTGGGCTTCTGGGTGGGACTGCCCCAGTGGGAGGTGCACAGATAGCCATATTAATCATAAAGGTGTATTACTTGATTATCAGAGTTATTGTTTGGAGGATTGGGAGAAGAGGAGAGCGGGGGGACGAGAGAAAGGTTAAAAGATGTTAAATTAATGAATACCTTAAAACACTCAACACCCAAAGGATAATTATATATTTCAAATTATAGGGTCCCTCTTTGGAAACACTTTACTGTGCATAAGACTGACATGACACATGTCATGAATATGAAAGAGGTTTTATGCATGTTTATGACAACTGTCATTAAGTGTCATTCGCTCAATTATGACATTTTTAATGCAAATTTGACATTGTTTGAGATGTCTTTGTTATGACAACTTGACATAAACTAATACATCATAACCTGTCAGTGTCTTGGTAATGACAACTTGACACCAAGACAACATAAATTGTCATAAATATGTCCTAAACATGACATAGCAGATTTATTATCAAGAAACCACTTAGCTTTATTATGGAATTAATTTTGTTCCAATAATAATGAACGTAACTTTTCAAGAAACTAATTAAAATATAAATTGAAACTGAATAAAATATCTTTGAAACTGAAAAAGAATAAATCGCAGGCAAATTTTTTTACTTCGTTTTTAATACACTGCATGTTTTGCTAACTATTTCTCATATTTCGTTCGCTGATCTGAACTTACAAATGCGCTTCCAGAGATTTCATTTGCGCTTCTGAAGTTTTCGTTTACGCTCCCAGAGTTTTCGTTCGCTGTTCTGACACATTTCTCTCGTGGGGGCGGGGCTAGTAGCAGTGTGTTCTTATTGGCTACTGAGGTTTTGATAGACAGCTTCTTCACCTGGAAGTGAAGACGTCAGTGGTGTGTTTATGTGTGGATGTGAGCGTCTGTAAGCGCAGCTTTCTATTTCATTTTAATTATATTAAGTTAGGTTTGTTTTTTAATTTTATCTGTATTTACCTGCAGCTACTACTTTGTCGACAGAAGCTTTTAGGAGCACAAAAGATCTATTCAGTCTATTCAGGTGTAATATTACATTAAAGTACTGTATATAATACTTAAAATATTGTATAGTGTCCAATGTTTTTGGAGAATATTTGTTTATTCCTGATGATCATTCTGCATGTTAGGCTCTGATTAGGTTGAGCTGTTACAATTTAAAGAGAATACTAGCAAACGTGTGTGATATATTCAGCCGTCAAGAAAGTTTCACTTCAGGTAATGTTAATCAAGGTTGGCAACCATGGCCATCACACTACTCATTGTTAGCATGATATACATTTACACCATCAAAATTAATTATCACTTAAATAAGAGGAATTTAAACAATATGAAAATTACAGTCGTGGCCTTCTGTCAGATACAAACCTCAGAGGGCATTTCATTACATATGTCACACAAAGAATGTTCTTGTTGCCATTTTTTTTAACTGATAATTGTATTTAGTTATTTCATTTAATTAATACTACCTTCTAAGATTTAAAATTGTAAATATATTTTAACAATCATCAACCATTTCAATTGTGACTTATACAACCAGTTAAATTAATGTAATTGAAAATATGAATTCAATTAAATTTACATTCTTAATTGTCACTAAAGCATATACACAAGTATCAGAGTGAAGGTCTTGGATGCAATTATGTTGTGACAGGAAAGACCAGAATTCACAAAACATTAACTGCATAATATAGGCCTACATGTACAGTATTCTCATATACATTACTATACAAAATGCACAATTACAAATACAGAATACATTTTAAAAATTCATATACATTTTAAATGTTGCAATGATTCTTTGAGCAGTTCCTGATGCAGTTCAAGTAACAAAGCAGTGACTGGACACAAGCAGTACAAGGATAGTCCACCCAAAACATGAGGATACTCTCATCATTTACTCCTTCATGCCATCCCAGATGTATATGACTTTCTTCTTCACATAAACATAGACAAAGATTTTTAAGGAAATAATCCATCTCTGTGAGTCCATAATACAAGTGGATTGTAACCCATGTACGCAAGACAGTTGGTCAGAAGTGATTTTTATTAGTTAAAACAGTTTACATTATTAGTATTTCTTTTATCTAGCCTGTTGTTTGACTTCAGAAGGCATTGACTCATCCACTGAGGTCGCATGGATTACCGTCACGCTCACTGTGTGTGGTTTATAAAGCGTCTTTAGGACTCGCAGAGATGGATTACTTTCCTTATAATCTTAATTCGTGTTTATCTGTAGAAAGAAAGTAAAATGCATCTGGGACAGCATGAGGGTGAGTAAAATAAGTGAGAATTGTATTTTTGGGTGAACTATGCCCTTAACATTCATATGCTGTTGGTATGCTAATCCAAGATCAGCATAGACTAATAAGAATAAAGTGCAAGGTGTCTGAAGATCAAGATCCCAGTCATTCAAAGGTGATGTGTCTGAACAAAGTAAGATTATTGTCTGATAGGGACATCTCTGGTACTATCACTCCATCCTCTGTGTCAGCATCAGAATTCTGTTTATGGAAAAGTTGCTCCACTCCTGGAAAATGAGAGAGGAAATGTATTATAATCTAACAATACAAACTTGAACCCCCACATACAGTAACAAGTTGCAGATTTACAATATTTTTTCCAAACAAATTATATAAATGTTTTAAGGGATTTTACAGTACTAGCTTAAATATTTACCTCGGGAGTCATGAAGCATTTATCATCTGTAATACTGTTGTGTAACCAGTAGATGGCTGTATACCCCTATAAACATATATCCATGGCTGTGTATTCCCCAGTTGCTGGATGTTTTCAGTCATAATTACTTGCATGTATTAAGGTTTTAATTTGGACATATATTTATTATTAAAGACTATTAAAGATTAAACATTTTTCTCAGAAATGTTCATTTGAAGTGCAATTTTTGGCATTATTATTAGTCAAATATGGACACAGAAAAAGCATTTACTCATACTAGCTACATATAATAGCTTTATCTATCAGTCATCTTTATCACACAAAAGTAATCAGAATAAATAATTTCAAAATAATTAAATAATTTTCAAGATACTTCAAAAAATTTGAGTGTTTATTATTATGAACAGAGACGTGTTCTGTGGTCAAGTCGTGTCTCTCCTCTTTCAAAAACTCTGCATCGCAAATTAATCAGCAATTGAGAAATTCAGGTTTAAATAGCTTTATTGGCATGGTAAAAAAAAGGCTATACATTGCCAAAGTTGAATCAGGCAGTGATTGACAGCGCTCTGGTCCAATGGCATCGGTCATTGACTGATACAGTACTTTTTGTACTGTAGGCTACATTACATATACTGTACAGTACTCTAGCACAATGTTGTTTGGGGTGGCTGGGGGAAAATATGATATAATCGAAGACTGTAACCGAATGTAGATAAACAAGTCATGTAATGATTGGGCTAAGTTAAAGCTGCCGTCGGCAAGTCTGGCAGATTGGGTCGATTAGCCAAAATTTTGAATGTTTACAACTCTCATGCCCCTCCCCACTACCAGCGAGCACCCTCCCATCGAGGTCGTGCTCGTCAGTGCGTCACTGTGCGTGTGTACCTGATTTTCTGTGAACGCGTCCGTCTCTTCAGCATCTATCAACACCATGGACTCGGAGGTAGGCTGCCTGGCTAATCTATCCATAGATAGCAATAACCGAGGAATTGGAAGCTTGTTAGTAGATTTTCTCTCCGCCATCACGCTTCATGCAATCTCCAGGCGAACTTCAGGCGTGGCGTGTGCATGTGATATTAACGTGCGCGAGTGAGGGGGGATCTGTGGCGTGTGCACGACCTGTGATTGACAGTCAGATCTCACACCCCCCTGCGCTGATTGGACCTGATGAAGCGGGAGCGCTGGATTTTTGCAAAACAAATAACACGCTCCAGGTGGAGTTAGAAGCTCGGGTTTTTTTCTAAAACCATCTTATTTATGTTGTTCTGTCGGATTATAGTGTCGATTACACTGAATATGATCAAAGAAATGTTGCCGACGGCAGCTTTAAATCAAGACAACACAGCTGTATAATGTTATGGGATCTCACCTGAAAAAAGCCAGTACTGTATTATAAATAATATTAGTAGGCTATAGTATTGATTTAAAAATAAATAAATCTGACTTACCACGAGTAGGCTATCCAGTATCCTGATAGCGACGATGGCTAATGATAATGATATCATTCGTCTGTACTATTCCTTCTATAAGAAATCATCTCAACAATATAGTGTAGCAGCAAAAAAAATACAGATATAAACTTAATATCATTAAAATGAAATAGAAAGCTGCGCTTACAGACGCTCACATCCACACATAAACACAGCACTGACGTCTTCACTTCCAGGTGAAGAAGCTGTCAATCAAAACCTCAGTAGCCAATAAGAGCACTACTAGCCCCGCCCCCACGAGAGAAATGTGTCAGAACAGCAAACGAAAACTCTGGGAGCGTAAACGAAAACTTCAGAAGCGTAAATGAAATCTCTGGAAGCGCATTTGTAAGTTCAGATCAGCGAACGAAATATGAGAAATAGTTCGCAAAACATGCAGTGTATTAAAAACGAAGTCAACAAATTTGCCTGCGATTTATTCTTTTTCAGTTTCAAAGATATTTTATTCAGTTTCAATTTATATTTTCATTAGTTTCTTGAAAAGTTACGTTCATTATTATTGGAACAAAATTAATTCCATACTTTATGGGTTAACATTTCATTAAACTGTCAGGTGGTTGGTTTTGACATTGGCTGTCATGAGGCCATTATAACTGTGTCATGAATGTTTTTCTTGACCTCAACTACAGTGGGACAAATTTAATTTGTCATTAAAATGTTATAATGGCTTCATGACAGCCAATGTCAAAACCAACCACCTGACAGTTTAATGTAATTCTAACCCATAAAGCTAAGTGGTTTCTTAAGTTTGATAATTAATCTGCTATGACATGTTTAAGACATATTTTTGACAGGTTGTGTTGTCTTAGTAAAGTCAAGTTGTCATTACCAAGACACTGACAGGTTATGATGTATTGGTTTATGTCAATGTGTCATAACTAAGACATCCCAAACAATAATTGAGCGAATGGCACTTAATGACAGTTGTCATAAACATGCATAAAACCTCCTTCATATTCATGACATCTGTCATGTCAGTCTTATGCACACCCCTCCAAGTAAAGTGTTACCCTTTCTTTATCTTTTTTCTCTCCTCGTCTGTTCGTATACTGTTGTTTATCTATGTTTTATTTTTCTTTGTTTTAAAGTCGATGTGTGTATTTTGTAGTGTCTGTATGTATTTCTGCAATAAATAAATAAATAAATAAAACGATCATCAAAAAAGTACAAGGGAGTCTTCTCCATCACTCCTGAAGGGGAGTAGCTCGTGGTTTAGGCTAGATTTGACTATCCTTACCCCAGCTGATAATCATAATGCTTAAACGTGTAGATAAAAAGACACACATGATGGAGTTGTGTATTTTGTCCACGTCTACAAACGTGTGTTTCTATCTCCTCCCCTTGTGTGTTAAACTCTATAAAGAGAGAGAACATCTACATTCTCCACTCTCGCCTCTTCTGACACAGAGAAATCCAGAGATTCAGTTTCTGCTCTCACAGTTTGAGTTCATCATGAAACTGCTTGTTTTCCTTCTGTTGCCTTGCCTCTCTCTGAGTGAGGTTGTGCCGGGTTTTGGTGAATGCAAAGACTTCTTTTTGAATACAGATCCTCCTCAATTCACACCACAATGGGGCAACTCAGTCCAGGAGATCTGCCAGTGTCTTCGGGACAACAACAATCAGAAAAAGTATTTTTATGCAACTTTGTACAACACAGACTGGAGGATCCCCATCTACTCTGCGTATGTGTTTAAGAAGAGCATGTGTTGAGAGGCGTGATCGTTGGTACATTGAACCTCAGGTAATTATTCAACTGTATATTATTATAGTATATTGGTCACACTTTAGGTGTCCTTAAACTACTATGTATGTACATCAAAAAATAAAGTCCAATATAGGCTTAGTGTTGATGTTGAGGATGATACGGGTAATATTAGCACAGGTATGTGTGGGTTTAAGGGGTTAACAGTGTCATTATAGATGTAATTACAGAAAATAATTATAGATGCAATTACATGCAGGTCATGTTTAAATACAAGTATAAAATTTAAAAACATGTACCACAATAAGTGCACTGTATCAAATTATTTATTAAAATGATAGAACATAGTTAAAGACACCTAAATTAAAGTGGACCAGTATATTTATTTGAAATGACAATAATTAATGTGAATTTTGACTGAAAGTCTGAGTTGTTTTTCTCTCTCTCATGTACTTAGTTGGAGCTGGATGATGCTTATGCTGATCCATATATGGCATGTAAAGAACGTGGCAAAACCCTTGAATATCAGGCTATGAATAGTGACTATAAAGATCAGGACCCTAAAAAGCCTACGTATCACAAAGGTCACCTCTACCCAGTTCAGCACACAGACAATCTTCTCTCCATGGAGGCCACCTCCACCCTGACCAACGCCGCTCCACAGGACTCAGATTTCAATATGGGTAAATGGATGCGTCATGAGGAGGCTGTTGCTAAAATTCTGAAGTCCTGTACTGTGGCTTATGTGGTGACTGGTGTAGTTCCTGAGCTCAACATAAAACTGAAAAATAGAGTTACTGTCTCAAAGTATTACTGGAGAGCCACCTGTTGTCTACAGAACGGTGTGTACACAGGGAAGGGTTACTTTGGACCTGTTGGCAATAACAAGATAGTAGAGACAAAATCAATTACAGACCTACAGACACAGCTGACCGCAGAATACGGTGTGAATATTGTAATTTTCCCAAGCCTACCCCCAGGGTACCCGACAGGTGGTTGTGTCTAGTTTAGCCTTTAGCCTATGAGCTAAAAGTGGATGATCTGGCATCTACATCTCTGACTGGAGTTGGTAATATCTGGAATCAGATCTTCATACTCTAGATCATGACTTCATAATCCTGTCCTGCCTTTCTGTTATTTTAATGAAGATCTCCAGCCATCTTTGTCCACTTCACTGTTTCACTGTTACTGGATTAACATGTGTGTGTAATAAATGCTGGATGTGTAATCAGTTACATTTAATAAAGACTGTGTGCAAATGTGTCTTAATGTGTTTAAACCCTTTATTCAAGCACATGCGAACCTCAACAGCCACAGTCTGATCTTGTGGTTTAAGAAGAAACGGTGACTGGAGAAATGCTGTCCCTGGCGATACTTATTCTCCCGTCACAGTGAACTGCTCATGATAGGATGTTGTACCCGCCCGTCCGCTTTTGTTCCTCCGCACACCTGCAGCTTGAAGGATAAAACAGCGATGGGGTTTATGGACATCTGACGACGGCACTGTCTTCAACACTCCTGATTGAAGAGGCTTCACTGTAAAACACAGTTGTCTTAAACATCCAAGTTGATTGTACTTAAAAATGTAAGTTATTTAAACTTAAGTTACATTAAACATTAAACTGACTTAAAAAAAAATTGCTGAATCTTATATAACTTACAAAAAAAGTTTAAAATGATTTTACATATTTCGATTAAAATATGATTGAGTTAAAACAATGTAAACTTCACTATTTTGAATTGAAAATATTCAATCATGATTCACGTAATTCATAATTGAACATGACAAGAAATGTTTGCATTTTCGACATATTAACCCTAAAACCGTATTCTGGACAAATGTGGGCAAAATAATGTTGATTTATTTTTTAAAAATACTTCCCTTGATCTGAGCGGTACAAGACTTGGCCACTTTTCCTAAGTTTGCCTCCTGAACACACACAATTTTTTTGGACTCAATTCTACAATGTTAAGTGGGTGAAAAAAAAAAAAAACCTTAATCTTGTATTTGGGTCAAAAATGGGCACCCATAGAAATGAATGGGAAAAAGTGAAAGTGAAAGTGAAAGTGACAGTGAAGGTGAAGGTGAAAGTGAAAGTAATGTAATTTAGAGCAAAAACTGTAATTTAGAGCATTCTTCTTGTTTTTTTGTAAAAATAAATCAATAGATCCAATACAATGCATATCTAACATACACACAAATGAAGGGCTGATCCTGTACAACATTCTCATCATGCCAAAAACTCACACTCAAAAAAATAAGCATAATTTACATAGAAAATATGGTACTTTTTGAAGTAAATAAATTCAAAAATACCCCCAAAATAAAAAAAACACACCATAAATGGATAGACAAAATTTTATCGAAGACAGTGATATAACATTTATAATAAATAAAAAATAGGGTCACATCTGAGTCCTCTGTGCCCACATTTGTCCACAATTACAGAATTAAGGGCTATAAAGTGAATACAGTTTGAGGGCTACGACATAAGAATTAATATGTGTACATTAAACACACACACACATATATATACTTTATATATATGAAGAGTTCAGATGCAAAAGCCTCTAAGTGCCATCTGAAATTTTCTTCTAGAATGATCATTTTTATCAAGCTTGTATATTTAAGTTCAGTAATTTCACTTAAATGACAATTAATAGGTAATTTTCAATGCCATTTAAGTGAAATTTCTGAACTTAAATATTCAAGCTTGATAAAAATTATTATTCTAGAAGAAAATTTCAGATGGCACTTAGAGGCTTTTGCATCTGAACTCTTCATATATATATATATATATATATATAAATATAAATATATATAAAGTATATATATATGTGTGTGTGTTTAATGTGCACATATATATATATATATATATATATATATATATATATATATATATACTTTATAATACAATTTGACCTACAACTTCTTTTACCATTCTTATTTATTCCTTTAAATCCCTTTTAATGGTTTATTTTATTAATGAGGTGATATCATTATTTATTAAACCTCTCCCCCCGCCTATGCAACTACATATACAGTAGGTTCCCTTGCATCAAGGATGTTGGTTTTGGTCGGGGCAGGCGGCAGACAAATATACAAGGATCAATAAACAGGCAGAGGTCGGGGCAGGCGGCAGAGGTCGGGGCGGGCGGCAGAGGTCGGGGCGGGCGGCAGAGGTCGGGGGTCGGGGAAGGCGGCAGAGGTCGGGACAGGCGGCAGAGGTCGGGGCAGGCGGCAGAGGTCGGGGCGGGCGGCAGAGGTCGGGGCAGGCGGCAGAGGTCGGGGCAGGCGGCAGAGGTCGGGGCGGGCGGCAGAGGTCGGGGCGGGCGGCAGAGGTCGGGGGTCGGGGAAGGCGGCAGAGGTCGGGACAGGCGGCAGAGGTCGGGGCAGGCGGCAGAGGTCGGGGCAGGCGGCAGAGGTCGGGGCGGGCGGCAGAGGTCGGGGCGGGCGGCAGAGGTCGGGGCGGGCGGCAGAGGTCGGGGGTCGGGGAAGGCGGCAGAGGTCGGGACAGGCGGCAGAGGTCGGGGCAGGCGGCAGAGGTCGGGGGTCGGGGAAGGCGGCAGAGGTCGGGACAGGCGGCAGAGGTCGGGGCAGGCGGCAGAGGTCGGGGGTCGGGGAAGGCGGCAGAGGTCGGGACAGGCGGCAGAGGTCGGGGCAGGCGGCAGAGGTCGGGGCAGGCGGCAGAGGTCGGGACAGGCGGCAGAGGTCGGGGCAGGCGGCAGAGGTCGGGGCATGCGGCAGAGGTCGGGGCAGGTGATTAGACCTAGGTACGGGGCTGATGGGAAATGAAGTTCAATACTCTGGTGAACGTGTCCTTCGGTGATCGGAGAGAGCCACAGAGGTGCGATCTATGACAATATTACATGTATATTCTCTCACTTTATTTGCTTCTATTTTATAACACTTGATGATTATCTAATCCAAATAACAATATGTATTGTAGTGATAAAAAAAGAACTGAATTGAATGTGTTTATGATTTGTTCATGTTTCTGTCGACTGCATGAACATTTCAATGTTGAGAGAGCAATCACGTCACTAGCTTTAAATATGAAACTTCGCTGGCTAATGAATGCATAAAAGTGAGCAGGATATAAACTAATGGAAATAAATGGTAACAAGAATTGCGACATAAAACATTTGGGTGAGGTTTGCATGTGTTCAGTAGTTTGTTATTTGTCCTCTAGAGGGCGCTCTCGCTCTGTGTAATGCCTGCAGTCTCTTCTTAGCGCGCTCATACTGTAGCCTGGAAATCCAGACCTAAATCTGAAAGATTAATGGTCTGGCATCGACTGAAGCTCGGCCAGCTCGAGGGGCGGCACCAAGCATGAGTTTGAAAATCTCACTGCACGCAATTGGATAACACTACGACCAATCACAACAATAAACCCCATTCGCTTGTGCAAGTACAAAGGTCAATTTGAGTGAAAATGCAGTGGAGTAACAAATATGTATTGTGTTTTATGTACGATGTAACCTTTGAACAAATACCAAATCTAGTGCATACAAATGCATATCTGTCTGTTATGATTGTGAGACACTTGGCTTTATTATGAGATCTCTCGGCTCGATTTTCTCACAAATGTGAGAATTTAGCGCTAGTCTCCCGGTAGAAGCACTGATTTGAAACTTGCCTTTGCCAGAGCTGAGGAAAGGTGTGTTTCTGTCTTACTTTATCTATAATTAACCTTTTTAAGGTTTTCTTTTGTAAAATGTTTATTGCATCTAGACAGAAATCCAGATTAGCACTTAGTAGCACTTCACTCTCTCTAGGATAGGGGAATCTATAAGCTGAAAGCACTGCCATCATATGTTGCTTTTTGTAAAATGTTTCTACATCGGACGCGTGTGAAATGACTAAATGAGTGATTATGTCTACACTGAACAAGTCTATTTCTTTCGTTCTCCATAAATTAATGAGAACATTTCATTTAATTGAGCGGCAGGTTTCATTTGTCTCTCCAAAATAATAATTTGGGCACTGCATATTAACAGTTAAGCTTACTGAATTCCAACTAAATAAATAAATAAGTGGGACTCTCCTTTCAATTAAATGAAATGTTCTCATTAATTTATGGAGAACGAAAGAAATAGACTTGTTTAGTAGGCTAAATGTAGGCTAACGTTTTTACATAGCCTACATTTAAGAAAGCAACATAGGCCTATGATGGCAGAGCTTTCAGCTTATAGATTCCCCCTATAGTGAATTGCTAAGTGCTAATCTGTCTAGATATGCAATAAACATTACGCAAAAGAAAACCTTAAGAAGGTTAATTATAGATGAAGTAAGACAGAAACACACCTGTTCACCGGGTCAGCTGTAGGCAAAGACAAGCTTCAAAGCAGGGCTTCTCCTGGGAGACTAGCGCTAAAGTAATCCTCTATCTTCTACTGTTCTAGAAGAGGAAGTTGCTCAACTGCATTTGTGAGAAAATTGAGCCGAGAGATCTCATAAAAAGCCAAGTGTCTCACAATCATAACAGACATTCTCATTCATTAATTGAGAACGAAAGAAATAGACTCGTTCAGTAAATGTAACGTTTTTACAAAAAAAATTAAAAAGCAACATATAATGGCAGAGCTTTCAGCTTATAGATTCCCCTATCCAAAAATAATTCTGTGGCTTAGTAAATATTACAGTAATATTTAACTGTATTAACTTAATAAAATCTCTGAATATCGTTTACTTGATTGTTTGAGTTAAACATACCAAAATAATTGACAAAAAATCCAAGTTAATTTTATCTAAAATTTACAGTTATATTTAAGTTTTTTTCACTAAAAGAATTTAGTATTTGACTAACCAATTATTTCTTTATAATACAATATATTTGTGAAATTTCTATCAAAATATTTGAGAATGGAGAATTAACTTATCTGTTTCAAGAAACAAAAATATTACTGAATTCAAATCAATATTAATATATTTAACACTCTTAAGAAATTGAGTAAGTTTACTCAGTTAAAACAACGCACCCCTCCCCCGCCCTCTGACGATAACTCAAGGTTGAGTGAGCGCGCATTGTTTGAACTCTCTCCAGTCCAGAACGGTTCTTCTCTCCTCAGCGGCGCAGCATTGGGGCATTTCCTCTGTGAAATTCAGGTTTGTGAATGTTTTATTTTACATATAAAATCATGCGCTTTAAATAATTTCATTTAATGCAAAACAACATACAGAGGCGTAATGTGACACCTAAACGAGAGTCGCGCCTGTCTTTTCGCGTGATTGAAACGCCTTGCATAAACACACAACTTTTTTCCTAATGATAATGAATATAATTCATGTGGATGATAAAATGTCCTCAGAACTGTGCACTGTTTGTTTATTGGCAGGTTATGGAGTCAGTCGCTCGCAGTATCTGTCGGCTGAGTGAAACGCAGGATGGCGATCTGAAGTTCGAAGTTCACCGGCAGAGGCGAGTCCGTCTCCGGCACGAGGACCGGCGCTGATCCGGTGGACACTGGATAACAAACTGGTTGATTACACTTGAATTAGGCTACCTGAATGTGTAAAATGTTTGTTAAATGAGTTTAAATGTAGGCAATATTGTATAGGCTACATATTCAGTGTAAAACATGCTGTATTGCTGTACTCATCGACAATAAAGGCCAGTGTCATGAATACTGGTGGTTGTATGGAATACTATTTTACAAAGGTTTAGAGGAAATAAAAAAGCTAATATAACTAATATAAATTAAAAAAAATTTTTTAATATTACTCATAAAAATGGTTTTTTAAATGTTTAAATGTTCTACTCAATTTTATTTGTTAATGTACCAGATGCAGTTACTCAGATTAACTTAATTTTTTTACTTGCATTTACTCAATTCATACAGTATATTTAACTGAATTCACAGCTTTAAAATTAACTCAATTTTTTTTAGTGTAAAAAATGTTTTACCAAGAAAAATGTAGTAAATAATAGTTCAACTTTTTAGTGTGTGAATACTAAGTGCTAATCTGTCTAGATATGCAATAAACATTATGCAAAAGAAAACCTAAAGAAGGTTAATTATAGATAAAGTAAGACAGAAACACACCTGTTCACCGGGTCAGCTGTAGGCAAAGACAAGCTTCAGATCAGGGCTTCTCCCGGGAGACTAGCGCTAAATTAATCCCCTAGCTTCTACTGTTCTAGAAGAGGAAGTTGCTCAACTGCATTTGTGAGAAAATCGAGCCGAGAGATCTCACAAGTGTCTCATAATCATAACTGACAGATATGCATTTGTATGCACTAGATTTGGTATTTGTAAGGTTACATGCAATTTGTAGGATGGTTTGTATTTATTTGTGAAACCTTATCTAGGCTCATTTATTTATATTTGTAAAACACAATATATATTTGTTACTCCACTGCATTTTCACTCAGATTGACCTTTGTACTTGCACATTGGTTTCTGTTTGTTGAGTTTTCCTTTGCAAAGCAGATTGAGTTTTTTTTGCAAAATGCTGGATTTGTTTGTTTAATTATGGCACAATATTAACTCCATAAAAACTCCTTTTCTCGAGAATATTGAACCCAAAGTTTTTAAAACGCAGTGCAGCTTGTCTAGCGCGCTCATTGGTTGTGCTGCAGCAAATGCATGAACCTATGGTGAGGCGGCTAAAGCCTGGAACACACCAAGCCGACGGTCGGCCGTCGGGCAGTTTCCGTGCGTTGGCCGACTGAATCTTCTTGGTGTGTTCCACACCGTCGGCTGAAATTGGTCCTCGTCGGCTTTGTAACGGCCGATTCGACATGTTGAATCGGCATCGGGCCGTCTGTGAAAGAGGGAACTCTGATTGGCTGTAACGAGTCAGTGCACGAGAATAATATCAAAACAGCGAGCAAAGTCAAAACGGTACAGATAGTTCGGCTGTTCTAATGTTACGTCATCTTACCTGAGTGTTCCTTGGCGAATATTTCAAACATGAGAGGAGTGGAATAAAGAAAGTGTTTAGCAGGATTGATATTCAAAACGGTAAGCGCGCACTGCTTTGTTTACGTTTGTGTATCTGCAGCAGGCAGCGTCCGTTTCCCTTTTGAATGATGGATATAGAACAATATCTGCAAAAATAGACAGTTGTCTCATTTACACGCAGGAGCAGAACACACTTTCTAGCTGACAGTCGGCAGTAGTTCTCTCTCGGTGTGTTCAAGTGCAGCTTTTTACCCCGACGCAACGACAACACAGTCGGCTTTCATCAGCGCTAGTTCGTCGGCGTCGGCTTGGTGTATTCCAGGCTTAGGTGCCCAGGCAAGTTAGCCTGACTACGTCAGACTTCGTACTTCCTCAATTTCAGTTCGCTCCTGTACTCAGTCTGAGAAAGCTACCTATCTCCCAGTTTTCCTCCGGCCTGAAAACAGCCGGCCAATCAACGAACAGAGGGCAGGCTGAGAGCCGTGACGTAGACGCTAAGCGCCGAGTTTAAGATTGTACAAAATTACGTTTTTTGAGGAAAACATTTCAGTATTTTTCTACACAGAATGGACTTCAATGGCAACCAACTATCCCAATGTTCAAAGAAGGTTCAAATGTCCGTCTCAATGCAGCTTCAGAGTCTCTACACAATCCCAGTCGAGAAGTAAGGGTCTAATCTAGCGAAACCATCGGTCATTTAAAAAAACAAAAAACATTTATATACTATTAAACCACAAATGGCCGATGGTTTCGCTAGATAAGACCCTTATTTCTCGACTGGGAGTGTGTAGAGACTCTGAAGCTGCATTGAGACTGACATTTGAACCTTCTTTGAACGTTGGGATAGTTGGTTGCCATTAAAGTCCATTCTGTGTAGAATAATCCTGAAATGTTTTCCTCAAAAAACTTAATTTCTTTGAAAAGTTTTTGTTGAACAAAAATGTCCACTGCTGTAAAAGAAAAGAAGGAAACATCTGGGCCCGTATTCATAAAGAATCTTAATGCAAAGAGTAGCTCCTAGTGACAAAATTCTAAGAAAATTCTTAGAAATGTGGGCGTTTACTCTTAAAATTAAAGAAACAATCCTAGTAAAGAAAAAAGTAATTCAGAAAGCATCTTAACCCTTAAAAGAGCTCTTAAGGTCAAAATTGTTAGGAGCACGGACGAGGACTTTTAAGAGGCTTAAGAGTTTCTTTAGCAGAGGAGAAAATGGCAGAAAGACGAAGAGGGAGAAGAAATGTGTTGCAGACAATGAATAACAGTGAGTTAATAAGACGCTATAGATTAGATCGTGCAGAGATCGATCATGTTTGTGACTGATCTTATTAGAGACACGCTAACATCTCCGACACAGCACAGAAATGCCATAGTGCCAGAAATGAAAGTAATCACTACTTTACGATATTTGGCAACTGGGAAAATTTCATGTTTGATACATTAAAACCAACATTCAAACCACCACTTAAATAGACATGCCAGCAATCAGTGTAATTGGAAAGAGTGGAACAATTTTTATCATTCTAAGCCAATCAAATACCTTATAGGAAATGAACAGCATGGTAAATAAAAAAAAAGGATTTATATATATAATGTGTGTGTGTGTGTGTGTGTGTGAGAACGGTCAAATAGGAAAAATTACGCATGTCATTTCAAAGTGAAGGCTTAGAATAGACCCTATACTTAAAATCACTTTTTTCCCCTTCTTGGACAACCAACCAATCACAGTCTTCAAAAGATTGTGTCATACATAGCAACGGGGTCAACCCCGCCTCCTTACTAAGATAAAAGTTTTTGTCTTTTCCTTACTCAGAGTTGCTCTCAGATCGGTCCCGAATCGCTCTTAAGCTAAGACTCCTACGTAAAAGTTTTTAAGCTAAATTAAGAGTTTTCTGAGAGGATTCTTAGAATCTTTATGAATACGGGCCCTGATTAGTAATATCTTTACAAAGTTAGCATGTCTTAAGGCCCTTTCACACTGGACGCGATTTTGACGCACGAATCATTCGCGCGATGGTTTTATTTTTCGATCAGCTGTTTGTGTAATGAGTGCTTCCACACCGAACGCGAATGCGCTGCGGCGAAAAAACGACTTTTATTTTATTCGCTTCGATGTCGATTTTTTTTTTACTTTTGCGGCGACAGAATAGGCTTCAGCCAATCACAGACTACAAGGACAACGATTTGAAAGACAATGTGTGGCGTAGCATTGCCAACCAACTCGCATGTTTTCTCAGCTGTCGGCGCGATTCGGGCGAAAGTTTGGGAATGTTGAAGCTCTGAACGTCACAGACATCGCAAATTCGCGTCGCGGCTGATGTGATTGGTTTTGATGCGAACTATTCGCACACGAACTATTCGCTTTTTCGTTTCGCTTTTTCGTTACGCATCCGGTGTGAAAGGGCCTTTATACAATGCTTTTAAAATGATTTTTTATGCTGGCTCCAGTTAATTTAATATATATATAGTATATATAAATCATTTTAATGAATCATTTTAATGAATCATTACTTAATTAAAAAAATAAATAAATAAACAAAATAATTTTTAACAGCTTAATTAACTATTGTTAATTCACAAGACTGTAAACAGAAGAAATGTTAATTTTGTGGATAATTAAAAAAATATTTTATAAAATCACCTGTATTTCATAGAATATTTTTTATTCATTCCAATGTATTAGTCTATCGGTATAACAATCGCCTGAGGGCATTGCGCCCATTGACTTATTTGATTGCAGTTTCAAGATAAGTAAAAATAATAAATAAATGTTGTTAATGTTTATTCTTCCTGGCAGTTTTTTTTATTTTTTTTATTCACAATTCAATGATTATCATAGTTATTTTAATGATTGTGAACCAAATTGCATGACAAACCAAAATAATAAATTGTATTAGGCTATTTAATACATAAGCTTGGTTCCTCCTAAGGTTTTTTTCCCTCTCCATTCTGTCACCTGATGGAGTATGGGTTCCTTGCCACTGTTGTCTCTGGCTTGCTTAGTTAGGGGCACTTCATTTTCAACAATATTATTGATTTAATTGCACTGACAATATCAACTGAGAACTGAACTGAACTGAATGATTCTTTTTTTCAGAGCTGGTTTAAGACCAAATTGTACTTCAGTGTCATGAATCGGGCTCTTTCCTCTCTCTCTTGCTCCCTCTCCTGGTCTTTTTCCTCCTTACACCACTTCCCCGTTTCTTTTCTCTCGCTCAGCTGTTCTCTATCTCATCATCTCGTTAACGCTCACACCTGTTCTCTCTTCCTACTGATTTCTTTCCCTATTTCTTCTCCCTCTTTTCCTTTGTTCCCTGCCAGAGTATTTCCTGAGATGTGTTACGTACCTGATGTTTCTCTATCGTTACCAGTCTTGTCGTGTCCAGTGTGGTATATGCTGTCTCCTGATTATTACTGCTGATCATCTTCTGCTTGCCTGCCTCTGGCTGTCGGTTCCTACTATTGTTTGAAGCTACTCATCCGCTACCCGGACCCTTCTCCGCATCTTGTGGGAATTTCCAGTACTTAGCCTGCGGACTCTCTTCAGTTGCCTTTTTCCCTTAAAGAGACTCTCTGTTCGAACTGTTTTTGCCTGTCGGCACCTGTGTTCTGATTTTGCCTATCAGCGCTTCTGAGTTTATTAAAGAGACATTTGATCTGCCTTTGCGTTTGGGTTCTCTCTCTCCAACTCTCCTCATGACACTTCAGTAACTACTTTGATTATCTTTACATAGTTTCTGAACGTAACTGAAGCAACACTGAACTGACTTCAAATGAACAATGACAGTTTTTGATAAGAATTATACTGAGCTGGACGATGATGACATCACTGTTTTCTGCAGAAATGCTTAGCCAAATTGAACTAAGGCGCACGCACCCAAACACAGAGAACATACTGTAGCATAATCAAATATTTTATGTAAAGCTACCTTTTGAAAATGACTAACAAAAACAGTTAAATACTAGGTAACGTTAGACTTACAGCTTCTTTAGCATATCCAGCCACTAGCCAGTGACGTAACACTGCATCCATCCAACACCGCCGAGTCAAGTAACCCGCTAGATAAGACCAATATTCATCATCTGGTATCGTTTAAAGCCCTTTGAAGCTGCACTGGAACTGTCCTTTGGACCTTGAACCATTTGGGTCCCATTGAAGTCCATTATATGGGGGAAAATCCTGGAATGTTTTCATCAAAAACCTTAATTTATTTTCCACTAAAGAAAGAAAGACATGGATATCTTGGATGACATGGGGGTGAGTCAATTATCAGCAAAAGTTTTTTTTAAAAGTGAACTAATTTGCAATTCCTACCAGTTTATATTTAGCTAGTAATTTTACAGTGCTGTTGGACCTAAAAGACCCATTGTTTTTAAATATGAATTTTAAAATTCATATAACACAGTTATGCTGTACTTGAACATATTTTGTCTGTAAAATATAACATGTAGGCTATAAAATTAGCATTTTCTTGTTATAAAATATGTATGTCTGAAAACTATTTTAACACTGTCATGTTTAACTGCATTGTTGCTTTCTGCATAGTTTTTTTTTTCTGTTTAAATTGCATACATCTGTAAATTCTACAAATGAATATGATTATTTTAACACATTCTTGTAAAATCAACAGTTTTGTTTGGTTCAGTATTTTACAACAGCATTTGTACTATTTTCAAAATAGTACTGTAAATTTAACAAAATATCATTGTTTTTCTATTTACAAAATTGTGATGTCATAATTTTACAGAATTACACAGTTAATTTCACAGACATTTTTTACAGTGTGGTTCTTCCAGAGCGGGGCTATCAAGAGCACAGTAAGACCTTCTCTTTTTTCCATGTGGGTTCCTTTCCTTCTCTATTTGTGCAACGTGTGGACCTAAGTCATAGTGAGTGCCAAGTCCTGCAACGGACGACAATGAGGAAAAAAAAAAAATATATATATATATATTTGTATTAGTGTGTGCGCGCTGCATACACTATATGTCTGATAATGGGGGAGGAAAGGAATTATTAGTTATAGTGGGTAAGCTGGACAGGGGTTGGGTGGGTGTGGGCTTCTGGGTGGGACTGCCCCAGTGGGAGGTGCACAGATAGCCATATTAATCATAAAGGTGTATTACTTGATTATCAGTGTTATTGTTTGGAGGATTGGGAGAAGAGGAGAGCGGGGGGACGAGAGAAAGGGTAAAAGATGTTAAATTACTGAATACCTTAAAACACTCAACACCCCTAAAGGATAATTATATATTTCAAATTATTGGGTCCCTCTTTGGAAACCCTTTACTTGAAGGGGTGTGTATAAGACTGACATGACACATGTCATGAATATGAAAGAGGTTTTATGCATGTTTATGACAACTGTCATTAAGTGTCATTCGCTCAATTAAGACATTTTTAATGCAAATTTGACATTGTTTGAGATGTCTTTGTTATGACAACTTGACATAAACTAATACATCATAACCTGTCAGTGTCTTGGTAATGACAACTTGACACCAAGACAACATAAATTGTCATAAATATGTCCTAAACATGACATAGCAGATTTATTATCAAGAAACCACCAGCTTTATGGGTTAACATTTCATTAAACTGTCAGGTGGTTGGTTTTGACATTGGCTGTCATGAGTGACGCAGGACGGCGGTGTAAAGTTAGAGGTTCCCCCTGCAGAGGCGAGTCCATCTCCGGCACGGGAACCAGCGCTGATCCGGTGGATACTGGATAACAGACCGGTTGATTACACTTGAATTATTTGAATGTTTAGGCCTAAATGTTTAATTTTTTACTTCAAAAATTTTTGTTACATGTGTTTAAATGTAGGCAATATTGTATATGTGTTAAAAACAGTGTAAAATATGCTGTATTGCTGTAGGCTACTCATCGACAATAAAGGCCAATGTCATGTAGTTATACCGGTGGTTGTATGGAATATTTTTTACAAAGGTTTAGAGGAAATAAAAACGTTAATATTACTGGCATATAAACAGAGTTAATATTACTAATAAATATTTGTTTTTAAATGTTTTCCCCCCAATTATTTCTACTCAAGTTTATTTGTTAATGTACCAAATGCAGTTACTCAGATCTATTTAATTTGTTTTACTTACATTTTCTCAGTTAGTACAGTGTATGTAATTGATTTCACTGCTTAAAAATTGTATCAATATCCTAAGTGTAAAAATGTTTCACCAAAAAAAATTGAGTATCATATTAAAGTTTGTAAAGAGCTCATGTCACATATACAAAAATATATTCCAGCCAATTTTCAACATTTTAATCACTGTTCTAGAAACATATTTGACTCAACTTTGTTCATTTGCAATAATATGTTATGATTTGTTCACAAACAACAGGCCCAGACAGTTCACAATTAATGTAAATACACAGTCTTACAATGTCATTGCTTTATAACTGCTCTTTCAAATCCTGTAGGAAAATGAACAGTCTTCATAAAGATCAGTGATATTCTGACAGTAATCCTCGAACCGGCTTCTTCTGCACTGTACAATTTAAAAATCTGCCAACTGCATATAAGTGAATCAGATGTTGGTCATCAAAACATGAACTCTGTATGAAACACATAAACAAATGACACAAAATGTGTATAAATTCTATATGACTTTAATATGACTAGCATATGATTCAATATAAGAACTTTAAATGATTTGTATATGAATATCAGTTATTTTCTACTAATACCATACACATTTGCATACTTTTGTCATGTAAAACTCATATAAGACTTTTAACAGTATTCATATATAACGCAAAAATCCCCTACAAGTTGAATGTGTGCTATTTAGTATGAAATGGGCCATAATCGGTCTGATTTTGTATAGGACAACAGAATACATGTTACATGAAACACAGAAGGTAATTCTGGCCGATTTAAGTAAGGAAGATATATGGTTGCTGTATATGAAGCATGCAGGTTTTTTTCATATGGGAAGGGAGTCTTCTCCATCACTCCTGAAGGACTCTAGCCTGTGGGGGGGGGGGGGGGGGGGGGGGGGGGGGTAGCTGATGGTTTAGGCTAGATTTGACTATCCTTACCCTAGCTGATAATCATATGCTTAAAGTAACAACATGTAGTTTTTCAACCTTCATAATATATTTCCAAGACCCTTGTGATGGTACATCGACTTACAATAGGTTGAATGACACGTCTGCCATAGCCTGACAGGGTCTATATCGCTTTTACTGGCACTATGTAACTTCGGGGTTCGGGTAGTAACCAAAGCACAAGAACTGCAAAATTCGACTGCTTTACGGCATACGTCACTTCCCCCACCACTTCCTCAAATTCGGCCGTGAGAGGCCAACCAGCGTTTGTTTTCGTGCGTCTGTTTTCGTCATGACCGAAGCAGCAGCGAAACGTAAGAAGTCCAAGGTTTTGTCCGAGGAGAGTCGGAAGAGGAAAAAGGAGAGTGATAAACTGAAAGGCAGGACGAGGATCAATATTGGTCGAGCGTTTGCTCGCTGGCGTGAGCTTATGGAGGAGGAGTGTTACCAGACCGATGCTGACTTGGCCGCCATTCTGTTGGACTAGTAAGTAACTGTAAATTGCTTGCATACTATCTTTAGTTTTTCTAATCTGTTGTCTGCCTGGCTACATTACGGAAACTATCTGGTCCTCCATTTATCTTCATGAATCAGCTAGTAGATGAGCGAATTATTAATCTGGTAGCTAGTAAACACTAACATGCTAGTTTTAGATGGTTAGGATGCTATCGCTATCATTCTCGTTCAGATTTGAGCATTGCAATCGACATGCAAATCGCAAATGTTTGAGTTAAAATGTTTAGTCTACTAAACATGTATAAATTATGAAAGGAGGAAGATTAATAATATTATCATTGCCCATATGAAAAAAACCTGCATGCTTCATATACAGTAACCGTAAATCATTTTACGACAGCGGTAATGGACAATTCCGCTTCCAACCTGTAGGGCGACCGTAGAGGAAAAGTTCCATGTTGTTGCTTTAAACGTGTAGATAAATAGACACACATGATGGAGTTGTGTATTTTGTCCACGTCTACAAACGTGTGTTTCTATCTCCTCCCCTTGTGTGTTAAACTCTATAAAGAGAGAGAACATCTACATTCTCCACTCTCACTCTCTTCTGACACAGAGAAATCCAGAGATTCAGTTTCTGCTCTCACAGTTTGAGTTCATCATGAAACTGCTTGTTCTTCTTCTGTTGCCTTGCCTCTCTCTGAGTGAGGTTGTGCCGGGTTTTGGTGAATGCAGAAGGTTCTTTTTAAACAATGTTCCTCCTCGATTCACAGCACTACAGGGCACACTCCAGGAGATCTGCCAGTGTCTTCGGGACAACAACAATCGGCCTACCTGTCTTTATGCAACTTTGTACAACACAACAGGGAGGATCCCCATCTACTCTGCATATGTGTTCAGGAGGAGCATAAGTGTTGGGAGGGAAGATCCTTGGTACATCGAACCTCAGGTAATTATTCAACTGTATATTATTATAGAATATTGATCACACTTTATATTAGGTGTCTTTAACTACTATGTACTTACATCAAAAAATAAAGAACAATATAGGCTTATAGTGTTGATGTTGTAACAACAATGGCATCTGCTTTTCGCATTAAGTGGATCATGTGATGACAAAACACATCGTCTTTGTCCTTGCTGGTTAATAATTGCCCCACGAGGACCAATTTACCAGCACCCATGTGACTCGTATCCCCCCGACTTTTACAGTCTCATGACACACACACACATACACATACACACACACAAACATCCGTTGTGTGTAACTTAACATTCTTTTAAATGCGTGTAACTCAGACTTGTATCTGAATTTCCTGTATGTATGTGTGATTAATGTTGTTTTGATCATATAGTTATGATCTTCGAGTGTTTGGATCTGAATTGTATTTTTGAAGAATGTTCTCCCAGTAGAATCGCATCCCGTAACCCGAGCTCATTGGCAGGTCATAAAATTTGACCACAGAGCTATCCAGCCCTATGCATGAGATAACAGGGTCGCAACATTCCAACACACACACATACAAACACACTCTGGACTGTGAAACAGAAACCCCCTACAGAAAAGGACTTTTACCCATAAAGTCACTCTTAAAGGTACTAAATATATATATTTGTGTGTTAAGAGGTGTGTGTAAACCATAGGAAAGCATATGTCCTATTTGTAACATTAATAGAACCACTATTGCCTATACAAATGCATAATAATGTATCTTTGCATGGCTACAATGCCTAGATTCTATTCTTGATATCTCTGTAATCCTCTCCAGCTAACGGAGTTGAATTCCGATAGCAGAATTCAGTGATGCGCATTGTTTTATAAGTTCATATGTCTGGAGAAAATCCTCTCCAGTTAAAGTCAATCATGACTCATTCGAGTGGGCGTGTCTAACCGGACAAAGGAATCTTCCCGCTCGAAAAATCTCGACAGCTGATTCGTCCTACACGAAGGAGGGGACGGCACCTGGGACACTGATAAAAGTCCAAAACCTTCTCTCCTCTCTCTCTCACCCCACTCTCAACTCATCCAACTTCTCTGGACCCTCTTCCTCGGCGCAGCGCTTCTCCAAAGGAACATCTGGAGGAGGCCCTGGCCTTCTCCATCGAGCGAGCACATGTTCGAGTCGTAGCTGCGTCCTTTGCAACAAAGACTGTAAACCTCTCCCATCCCGGGAGATGAACCTTATTTTCCGGTAACATTAAATTCAAGTGAGCCTTTACATCGTTTTTCGAAACGACCCAGAAGAAGAAGCTAGACGCAAACCAGCCGGACACGCGCATGCGCGCGTCCCCTTTTCAGCATCACACTGAAAGAGTACCACATCTCGCAAGTATCTTTCTCTCTAACAGCTGATTCCTGGTGTTTAGCTTGTAGGTCTGCGAATTAAGTTACCCTCTATCTCTTAACTCTTTATTTCTTTCTTTCTTTCTTTCATGTCATTCATTCCGATCACGTCATGTTTGTTTAAATGTTTGTCTGCTTTATTGTTTGCATTTTACGTACGTTTATATTTGTAGCTTATAATCTCTAGCGCGTGCCATTTTATTAATAAACCCATTTATACTTTTAACTGTCTCTGTGTTTGAAAACCCACTTTTTATAAAGTCAATGAAACAAAAGATCTATAAAGCTACAGGCTCTATATTATAAAACTACTTTGAGTAGTTTTAATTTATAAACCCAAAGAGGTTTTGTCTTCGTGGCCAGAAGATAAAACTTTCTTGGAGTTTGAAAAGAGATACCCCCTTCTTAACTGTAATGATCAGACAGTACAGAACAAGGTAATCTCGATAATTGATAAAATAAATGTACATGCGACTTATGAATTATGACCAAGAGTCATAAATATTAATATTGCCAAAATTCCCTATATTCTTGAGCTAATTCACATTTACCCGAGTCGATATTGTTACAATGTTGATGAGGATACGGGTAATATTAGCACAGGTATGTGTGGGTTTAAGGGGTTAACAGTGTCATTATAGATGTAATTACATGCAGGTCATGTTTAAATACAAGTATAAAATATAAAAACATGTTCCACAAAAAGTGCATTGTATCAAATTATTTATTAAAATGATAGAACATAGTTAAAGACACCTACATTAAAGTGGGACCAGTATATTTATTTGAAATGACAATAATTAACGTGAATTTTGACTGAAAGTCTGAGTTATTTTTTTCTCTCTCATGTCCTTTAGCTGGATGGAGATCCTGAGCCATGTATGGCATGTAAAGAACATGGCAAAAACCTTACATATCAGGCTATGAATAGTGACTATAAACATCAGGACCCTAAAAAAAAGCCTAACTATCAGAAAGGTCACCTCTACCCAGTTAAACACACAGACAATCGTCTCTCCATGCTGGCCACCTCCACCCTGACCAACGCCGCTCCACAGGACTCAGGTTTCAATCAGGGTAAATGGAGGGTTCATGAGGGCAAAGTTATTGATGATCTGGTGAAAGCCTGTGATAGAAATGTTGAGGCTTATGTGGTGACTGGTGTAGTTCCTGATCACAACCTACCACAACTGAAAGATAGAGTTACTGTCTCCAAGTATTACTGGAGAGCCACCTGTTGTCTGGAGAACGGTGAGAACCGGTACATAGGGCAGGGTTACTTTGGACCCTTTGGCAATAACAAGATAGTGAAGAAATGATCAGTTACAGAGCTACAGAAACAGCTGGCCATAGAATATGGTGTGAAAAATATTGTAATTTTCCCAGGCCTACCAGCCCCACCACCCACACCACCTCCTAACCGTAAAATACCCCAGGAAGTTGAAGACTCCTGCACATATGAGCAGCCTATGAGCTAAAAGTGGATGATTTGACATCTACATCTCTGACTGGAGTTGGTAATATCTGGAATCAGATCTTCATACTCGTCTAGATCATGACTTCATAATCCTGTCCTGCCTTTCTGTTATTTTAATGAAGATCTCCAGCCATCTTTGTCCACTTCACTGCTTCACTGTTACTGGATTAACATGTGTGTGTAATAAATGCTGGATGTATAATCAGTTACATTTAATAAAGACAGTGTGCAAATGTGTCTTAGGATGTATTAACACCAGGAAAGTTGGCTAGTTCAGCTTTGGTCCGGACCAAATACAATGTTGATTTTGTTTGTTTGGTGTGGTCTGCTTTCACACTGCTCTTTCTGCAAGTGAACCAAAATGTGTTATCAAAACCACACGTGTGCTAAGGTCATCCATTCATTGGACAGAAATTCTCAAGCAGGGAAAAGCAGGAAGTGCAAAAACAGGCAATTTATAGAGATCTTTCACAGTGCAATTTTTATTATTTTACTGATTTGGTGTCATCAGCTAATGCAATATGAAGAAACTTATGAGCATCATATGATACAATGTCATCTATATGATGTTGTAATTAGGATTTTGCGAAGACGAAGATGTTCTGCAAGGTTCCAGCAGAGAGAGCATGCTCTTCACTGATCAAGTGTTACAGATTACAAGCAGAGAAGATACTAAATAACAAACAAAGTCTAGGTTATTCGGTTACAGAACTTAATTAAGCCTAAATGTAAAAAACTATTTGTTCACTGTAGAAATTAAATATAATTAAAATTTTGTTGTTTTATTAACATTAATGACACAGACAACAGTAGGAATAGTGGGTGTCTGCTGTCACTTTAAGACCGAATGCACAGACCGAATAATCTGACAAATATCTGGTTTCTTTCTCAACTATGACATAACATAAGAGAGAATACTTGCCGAGACGGGTATTTAGACAAGTTTTTTAACATAATTTTGTGTGCATATGTCCGTTCAAGGACAAGGAAACGCTATTAGGTTGCTTAAATGCCTCTCTCTCTCTCTCTCTCTCTCTCTCTCTCTCTCTCTCTCTCTCTCTCGGTGCATGCTCACGGGTGAGAGGAGCGTTCTGGGGGTAGTTTTCCTTTACTATTCTCGTTTCTTTTTTTTTGTTGTTTTTTGTTTTGTTTTTTTAGTTAAAGGTTTAATTTGAATAATTTAGATTTTGAGGAAAAATAGTCGCCAGGTACAAGTTTTTCTTGTGTCGGGCGGAGGGCAGAGATGGAAGTTCCATCTGGGTCGCTCCGCCATGGAGTCAGGTGTGTGCCTGACGCTAGTGTGACAGTCGAGGACGTGCTAGTCGCTATCGGAGAACAAATTGGATTCGAAAATATTGTTTCCGCTTCTAGGATGAACAAGGCCGTGGTGGTGTTCCTAAAAGATCAAAGTTTTGTGAGTAAAATCATCGTGAGCGAAGTTTGGGTAAGTGGAGCATTTGTTATTGTTTCACCTTTGGTGTCGCAGTCGTCAAGAGTGAACATTTCGAATTGTCCACCATATATACCCAATACATGCATTGAAAATGAACTGCAGAGGTTTGGGAAAATAGTAAGTGGAATGACTTTAATTCCACTCGGGTGTAAAATGGAAACTTTAAAACATGTGCTGTCTTTTAGGCGGCAGTGTTTTATGGTTTTAGAATCGCCGACGTTAGACATCTCGTTTCGGGTTAAACATGAAGACAAATCGTATATGATCTATGCGAATACCAATCATTTGAAATGTTTCAAGTGCGGTAATGTCGGGCACAAAAAAATGGATTGCCCGCAAAAAACACAAGCCGAGGACAATGCTAATAAAACAAATGAAAAGTGAACAGGCGGTCGAGGGTGAAGCGGAGAAGGCGAATAAAAGTAAAGAAACTGAGACAAACGAAACCGATAAAGAACAAAGTGAATTGAACACTCATGAACAAAACGAACGTAGCGCTACTGAAAACATAGGCCAAAAGGAATCGGCTGAAAAGGAATCAGGGAAGAAAAAGGAAAAAGAAAAAAATTGTGGGGGAGAAAATAAGAAGAGGAGTTGTGAAGAGGCAGGGACTAGTGACGTGAAAAAATCTCTTCTTGAAAGTTTGGTTGAATTAGACACTGTTGAGAATCGACTCGATATACCCTTGTCTCAGCTCTCTGAAAGCACTGATGTGAATGAAGAGATGGCTGATGATTGTATTTCTGAAATGTCAGATATTCCCTCCAATTATGACAAGAATGAGTTGTATACTGTAAAAGAGATTAATGATTTCCTTGATGAAACATTTGGAAGAAAGATTTTTTTCCTGATGTGAAAAAGTTTTTGGCTTCAGTGATTAAAATACAAAAGGCTGTCGGTTATGAAGAGCTAAGTAGAAGAAAGAGATTCAGATTGAAAAAAATGGTAACAAACTTGAGAAAAGAAAAAGTTCTTTTAATTTCTTTATAGTTGAGTTATGAAGGAAGCACAATTGGTGAATCATCTATCCCTTTTTGTCTTGTTTTCGCTTTCTTCCCTTTTTCTTCCCTCTTTTTTCATGGAGAGCCTTAGAATAGGATCTATTAATATCAATGGGGGAAGAGATTGCAGGAAGAGAGCACCCAGCGAGCAAAAAGTCGTCTAGAAGACGTCTAAAAGACATCATTCTTAGACATCCAGAAGACGTCCTCACAGGAGCCAGAATGAAAGTTTTTTATACGTCTTTTCTGGACATTGTATAGACGTCAATTAAAGACGTGCTAAAGACGTCATTCTTAGACATCCAGAAGACGTCCTCACAGGAGCCAGAATGAAAGTTTTTTATACGTCTTTTCTGGACATTGTATAGACGTCAATTAAAGACGTGCTAAAGACGTCATTCTTAGACATCCAGAAGACGTCCTCACAGGAGCCAGAATGAAAGTTTTTTTTACGTCTTTTCTGGACATTGTATAGACGTCAATTAAAGACGTGCTAACTACGTCATTCTTAGACATCCAGAAGACGTCCTCACAGGAGCCAGAATGAAAGTTTTTTATACGTCTTTTCTGGACATTGTATAGACGTCAATTAAAGACGTGGTAAAGACGTCATTCTTAGACATCCAGAAGACGTCCTCACAGGAGCCAGAATGAAAGTTTTTTATACGTCTTTTCTGGACATTGTATAGACGTCAATTAAAGACGTGCTAAAGACGTCATTCTTAGACATCCAGAAGACGTCCTCACAGGAGCCAGAATGAAAGTTTGTATACGTCTTTTCTGGACATTGTATAGACGTCAATTAAAGACGTGCTAAAGACGTCATTCTTAGACATCCAGAAGACGTCCTCACAGGAGCCAGAATGAAAGTTTTTTTTACGTCTTTTCTGGACATTGTAAAGACGTCAATTAAAGACGTGCTAAAGACGTCATTCTTAGACATCCAGAAGACGTCCTCACAGGAGCCAGAATGAAAGTTTTTTTTAACGTCTTTTCTGGACATTGTATAGACGTCAATTAAAGACGTGCTAAAGACGTCATTCTTAGACATCCAGAAGACGTCCTCACAGGAGCCAGAATGAAAGTTTTTTATACGTCTTTTCTGGACATTGTATAGACGTCAATTAAAGACATGCTAAAGACGTCATTCTTAGACATCCAGAAGACGTCCTCACAGGAGCCAGAATGAAAGTTTGTATACGTCTTTTCTGGACATTGTATAGACGTCAATTAAAGACGTGCTAAAGACGTCATTCTTAGACATCCAGAAGACGTCCTCACAGGAGCCAGAATGAAAGTTTTTTTTACGTCTTTTCTGGACATTGTATAGACGTCAATTAAAGACGTGCTAAAGACGTCATTCTTAGACATCCAGAAGACGTCCTCACAGGAGCCAGAATGAAAGTTTTTTTTTACGTCTTTTCTGGACATTGTATAGACGTCAATTAAAGACGTGCTAAAGACGTCATTCTTAGACATCCAGAAGACGTCCTCACAGGAGCCAGAATGAAAGTTTGTATACGTCTTTTCTGGACATTGTATAGACGTCAATTAAAGACGTGGTAAAGACGTCATTCTTAGACATCCAGAAGACGTCCTCACAGGAGCCAGAATGAAAGTTTTTTATACGTCTTTTCTGGACATTGTATAGACGTCAATTAAAGACGTGGTAAAGACGTCATTCTTAGACATCCAGAAGACGTCCTCACAGGAGCCAGAATGAAAGTTTGTATACGTCTTTTCTGGACATTGTATAGACGTCAATTAAAGACGTGCTAAAGACGTCATTCTTAGACATCCAGAAGACGTCCTCACAGGAGCCAGAATGAAAGTTTTTTATACGTCTTTTCTGGACATTGTATAGACGTCAATTAAAGACGTGGTAAAGACGTCATTCTTAGACATCCAGAAGACGTCCTCACAGGAGCCAGAATGAAAGTTTGTATACGTCTTTTCTGGACATTGTATAGACGTCAATTAAAGACGTGGTAAAGACGTCATTCTTAGACATCCAGAAGACGTCCTCACAGGAGCCAGAATGAAAGTTTTTTTTACGTCTTTTCTGGACATTCTATAGATGTCAAGTAAAGACTTGCTACAGACGTAATTGTTAGACATCTAAAGGCAGTCAGAATAAAAGTTGTATTAGACGTGTTTTCTGTAGTAGAAATGTCAAAGACTGTTAAAGACCCATACTGACATGGAAATCCTATATGTGCATTTTTCAAGGATCCAACTTTAAAAAATATTTACTTACAAATATTTACAAAACAGTGGCAGTGAGGGAGCTAGTTCTCACTGAGAAAAACCCAGTTACTCAATGTTGTCGTGTCATGAAACTGCAGACACACAGACCATAGACCTAAATAAGATTTTAAAGAATATTGATAATATTGAATATTCAATTGAATAACTGTGTAGTGTATATACTTGCATTTGTATATCTTAACAATATAACTGTAATAAACTGCTTACCATTTTCCTGTAAAACAAACTAATCACTCCAAGAAATCAACTATTTAAATCTCAAAATATATTTTTATTACTATTTTGTTCTGCTGGACCAAAACTTAACAGCCGGGAGACTAAAGTATAAATTAACACAATACAACTTAAAAGCCTGAACAGTAAAGTTGTAAATTAACACAATTTCCCTTTAAATAATCTATAAAAATGTTGTTAAAACAATATAACATAACAATTAACAAAATATGGCTGCTATAAGGTTCACAAGCTTCATTTATAGCAGCAAGCAGTTTCAGATGATCGGCTACAGACTTTATTTGGGCCTCTATTGCAGCTGGGTCCCATTTCATGACAGCAGCAACAATCAAAGCAAAAAAATCCACATGTTAAATAAATAAATACAAATGCCACTGTTGTGGTTTAGCTTACAGCAGAGATACATAATTGAAAATTTGAGTACTCGAATCAATTAAATGAAATAAATCACAAATCAAGTAAAATTACATCAAGCCTGATATAAGGCATTCCACACACACACACACACACACACACACACACACACATATAGGTGCCATTTACAACTTCATGCGATTTTAGTTAGGGTTAGGGTTTTAGACCAGGTGTAAATGCCCTCTGAAACGCATTCGTGACGCATTTGAATCTGATTGCTCAAACCACTTCAGGAGGTGGTCTGGGCCGCATTCCAGAAGAAACTGGACAAGTGTAAATGCATCTGGTTGTTGAAACCACATGTAAATTTTACTCCTCCCAAAAACGCTCTAAAATAAAGTTGTGAGAGCGTGTGAGAGCGTGTTATAGGCTATATTGTCATGTTATAGCAAGTTATGACGACGCTACTGCCGCATCGCCGCTGACCATCTAACGTTATTCATCAAGCCAACGTGCAAACTATCGCAAATTAAAGTGAAAGTAAGTCCCCGATGCTTAACACACAGTTATCATCATTAAAAGTAAAGAAACTAAATGATCTTACCAGGGCTGTTGCGCTCTCTCCTATTGCGGTCTTTGATTTAGAAATTTTAACGGATGATCAATAAAATGCAGTTCATATCTGTTGCTTTCGGTGACGTGAACGCCATTAAATTTGCATAGCGAGGGAATCGAAGATCTGATTTATATCCGTTTTGCAAAAACACATTTATGTGACCAGGTGTAAATGGAATTGTTGTGATAAAACAGATAGCTATCCGATCTGAGAAAACAGATCAAGTGGCCAGGTTTAAACAGCCCCATATACACACACACACACACACACACACACACACACACACACACACACACACACACACACACACACACATATTAGGGGTGTAAGTTAACGGTTCACAAAATTCATGGTTCGGTTCAATACGATACACTTGTGTCATGGTTCGGTACGTTTTCAATACAGGAAAAAGAAAAATGCCAGAGAAATTTCCTTGATTTAATATTTGTAACTTTTTTTTTTGTATTAAACGTAACATCATAAAGTATGATTTTTTTTTTTACTTTGAGGAATGATGAAGCTATAATTGACTCTTAGAAGCATGTAAAACAGCTACTTGAAAAAAAATGTAATGTAATATTGTAGTTATAAACAAAGGTTTATTTTAGTTCAGATTAACTTTGAGGGCAGTAATTTTATTCATGTCAAAATAAAACCAACGTAATGTAACTTGAAAGCATTATAGCCTACTATTCCTGCCAAACTTCCATGGTTACAGTTTGTTTTACTACAGTAAATCCATGGTGAATGTTGCTGATCTGTGGACACTGGATTGTTCATTCATGGCACAATGTTTCCACGTCAGCGCTGTTTGATCCGTTAATAACAGAGAAATATGAATGCTTCTCAATAGATCTCGCAGCGATGTTATTACTTCAGTGGGGATCTCTTAGCGCCGTGTAGTAACAGTGTCGATTGATCAAGATCGGCTCGCGCTGCACTGGTCCAAACTGATAAACGGCCCGTGAAGCACATAATAACAGCACCTGCTTTCTGGTCAGTTAGCCTACAGTACCTGCTTTCTGGTCAGTTAGCCTAGGGTACCTGCTTTTTTTGTGGAAACCAAATCTTTTGATTGTGAGAGAGCCATGTGTTAAAAGTCAGATGGCACTTAATCTACTTTATGATTTGCCCTATGTCTGAACAAAAGAAATAAAAGTTAACTATCTATACCATATTGAATTGCATAGCATCATATTTTTGCAATGCGTTGAATCGAAATCGAATCGCACCGGATCGTAATAAAAGTGAATCGTATTGCATTGCATCGGTAGCTGGCAGCTGCTTATATGTATCATTAATGTATTGTATCGTTGGCTATGCATCGAGATGCGTATCGTATCGGCCTCAGTTATGGAGATGCACATCAAAGTACAAAGTAACTACATTTACATACTGTGAATAGTTTTTGCATCGAAAATCGCAATTGTATCGAATTATGACATTTTCTTAATCTTACACCCCTAATATAAACACATACATATAGTACTTTGGAGACCAATTGTGTTGAAATAATATTGAGACAAAGGAGGTAGAGGACGAATACTCACTTCTCTTGGTAGCTGTTCTGATGAATGACGGATCCTGGCCACAGAAAGATAAAAGAGAGAGGTAAAAGGGGAGAATTAATTAGCATGGGTCACATTTCATTCGTTTTGTCTGGTATGTAAAACTTATGTCTGATAGAAAAATGTGCATCACCAAAAGAAGGAACATGTAGATTAACACAGTGGATCTGTCCAAACGGTAATCGTTTTAATAACATTGTCATCTGTACAAAGAAAAAACTCTTCTGTTTTTAGTACATTGTTGATGTGTAAAAGTTCCTTAAGTTTGTGTGTTCTTGACGTCTTTTCTTTTAACCCTGCAGGTAGTTACATTAACGCATCTATTAATAAAAGTTTTACCTATGGAACTTCGGTATGATGAAAATATAATATAGCAAACCCAAACAAATAACTCAATGATTCTATGTTAAATTGAACTCTTCCACCATATCTACTTTAAAATGAAACACAGGAACTTGCCATCCTAGGTCACATTACCATAAATATAATATAAAATTACTATAAGATAAAATTACTTCAGTTAATTTACCATCGGATGCATGTCCCCCTTTGCTAACCCTTTTGTGGAAGGGCTCTTTGTGAAGGGATTTAGATGTTTGCTGCGAACACCCCTTTAATTGTACATTTATTAAATCACATGTAATGTTTAAAAATTTTACTAGGTAAAGGAGAGCAAACTGATTCCCCCTTCATTTTATCTACCTTATGCCGACCAAAAGGTATATGATTTTCTTTCTTCAGATGAAAACACATATTTTAGAAAAAATAAACTAGACTTTTAGAAATATTATCCATCTCTTGTGTTTGTGTGTCAAATAATGCAAGTGAATAGACACCAAAATGCTGAAGGTTGAAAAAGTCCAAGAGCAATGTAAAGCTCACATGATAAGTGCAGAAAACATCTTGTGTGAACAACACAGCAAGCTGTGAGTACGCTGTATGAAGTTTCTGGCGTATGCACTTGCATTATATTGGCTTACAATAATGGATAATTTTTCAAAAAATCTTTGTGGAAAGAAAGTCAGATATATATCTGGAATGGCACGAGAGAAGAAAAAAGGAGATAATTTTTTAATTTCGGAGTGCATTGTGCCTTTAAAATTGACTGTGGATTTAAATACTGGGTAACACTTTATTTCGATAGTCCACTTTAGACATTCTACTAACTATAAGTAACTTTGCAACTACATGTCAACTATCTGTCATTAGTAGACTGTCTGCTTAAAGGTGAACTAAGTAACTTTTTTTACCTTAACTGAACAGCTTCGGAGTCATTGGAATGGTTATATTACTAATATCAGGTCTCGCGATGTAAACAATTGCTTTACGGCCAAAAGAAATCTGCTAAAATGCTGTCATTATTGCGCTCCCTCACGCTGTTCGAACCCGAATGAAGAAGACGTTTGAAAGAATGTCCCATCTGCTTTGATGTCGTTGATCTACTAGCCTCTGGTGTCTGAGAATCACCAACGAGTTTTTACTCGCAAAAAGCGAGAATACAGCGAAGAAGTCCCAAAGCTACTGAGTGCTGCTTTAATAACACTCTGTTTTGTTGGTCCCCCAACAGACATTCTACTGACTATAAGTTACTTGGCAACTACAAGTCAACTTATTCTCCTAACCCGAATCCTAACAACTTAACCTACCAGTCTATTGACTGTCTACTACAGCCTACTAATACTCTAATGAGAGTTAGTTGACATGTTAGTGAAAGTGGACTATCGAAATAAAGTGTAACCAGAAGATACTGCAGTGGATACTTACTAGTGATGGACTTGTTTCTCTGTTGGTGCCTATTCTGCTCTGTAAGTCCAATGCTTGATCTAAATATATATATATTTTTTAAAAGTGTGTTAATAGGATTATTGATCGCGTAACATAGGACCATTTTTTTAATGTTCCATAAGTGTTATATAAATCTGGAGAACCCTTACTAAAAATTAAAAAAAATTTGAGACACTAACCAAATGGTCATAAATTATTGTAATACGTAAAATAGGTAAGAGGCCGCACTATGCATAAACTTTTATTTGCAAATAAAAGTTTATGCATAGTGCGGCCACTTACCTATTTTACGTATTACAATTATCCAGGCCAGCACTCTAAAAGTTTATTAATATATGCAGTGAAGCCTGCTCCTATACTCACTTAATAAATTATTGTAATCAATCCACCATAAAAACATGGTTTCTACACTATAATAAAAAACATGGTTAATTTAGCAAATGTCCTTAAAGGATTAGTTCACCTCAAAGTTGGAAATTGTGTCATCATTTACTCACCCTCAAGTTGTTTTAAACCTGTATGAATTTCTTTCTTCTGCTGAACACAAAGAAAGATATTTTGAAGAATGTCAGTAACCAGACAGACTTTGGTCCCATTGACTTCCATAGTAGGAAAAAAAAATACTATGGAAGTCAATGGGACCCAAGTTACAGACATTCTTCAAAATATCTTTCTTTGTGTTCAGCAGAAGAAAGAAATTCATACAGGTTTGAAACAACTTGAGGTTGAGTAAATGATGACACAATTTTCAACTTTGAGGCGAACTAATCCTTTAAAAGAACAGCTCATTCAAAAAAAAAAAAAAAAAAAAAAAATAGAGTTATCTCATAGCTTACTCACCCAAAATATGTTGAAATTGTATGAGTTTCTTATGTAGAACCATAATTAAGATATCTTGAAAAATGCCTTTTATTTTTGTCATAGGCTACAATGCATACAGTTGTTTTATTCCCAAAATTCTTGTGTTTCACAAAAGTAAGTTATACAGGTTTGAAAATACTTTCATTTTGAAAGACATTTATTTTTGGGTCAGCTAGGCCTGTAAACTCAAGAAGATAAAGCTTGTCTGGAGGGTTTGAACCAGTGCATTTGAGCAGATTCACATGTTCTGCCTCTATTTCACGAGTATTTTATGACAATACTCACACCGCATCTGAACATCGTGTGGCTGGATAATATTTATTCCCCAAATGCCTGGATCATGAAGGAAACACACACATACACATCAATATTAGTTATTTGTTTTACTTACTTACGGAGACATTTGCAAAAGCTTGCTAAATTGACTCACCAGCTCCAAAACATATTATTACGACTCGTTAATTTAACTGATCGGTTAGCCATCCCACGATCAATAGATTCATAAGCCTAGTTTGCAGATTCTTATAGTATAAGACTGTGACAGTTCCTTTCTGTCTAAAGATACAATATATATTCTCAGGTCACTCGTTGTAAAGCTCCCATGCTGAGTTTTATTTTTATTTTTTTATCATAAACTAAGTTACACAAGTTACACATGCTAGCAGCACATAACATTAATACATTGGAATACCGTATGCACTAACAATATTGCTCTAATCGCGTTTAGATTCTCAATTTAATACACTATATCTTGATGTAGCAGAATTTGTATAAAATAAAGTTTTACCTTCCGTAGATTGCAATATTTCCGTTGATAAAATGCTTTGTCCATATTCCTTGTTTGTTCTTCATTTACATCCAGCAACACCCAGCAACTCGCTCAAAATAAACATTTAGCAGTCAAATGAAAAATAATCCATGTTTTAAACGATGTAAAACCCACAGAATAGGCAAATATTGAAGATCCCGCGCAGCAGCAAAGCAAACACCGACTCACTCAACTGACGTTTATTCAAACTTGACTCGTAAAGGCGCGCTTAGTTGTCATTGGCTAGATTCCTGGATGACAGGCAGAATAAACAGAGAATAACCAATCATGCTCAAAACAGCTAGGAGAGACAGCCAATAGTGTGGCAACATTGCAATTACAGGAAAATATGAATATATATATATATAAAATATATTATGTGCTATTTATTTGGTTGTATTTGTAGGCTGGTTGTTATATTTAATCAATTGGTTAAATTGTTTTTTTCATTGCAGTGCATGATTAAAAATTAAACAATAAAAATGAAAGATTAAAAATACTGTAAGAACTTACAGTAACTGACCATATATAATATTTATTTGCCACTGTTCTGATAAAGTGCAATTTAATAGAGCAAACAGTATATTAAACAGAGCAAACACTGCATATATTCATATACAATTCTGTATGTAGATCTATATGAAAATCTAATGAATTGGTATCATGGTGGTGACAGTTACATTCATGTGACCCATAATGATAATGAATTTGGCTCTATTTACTTTATAGGCCAAACCTGAGAGAACTGCACCATCCGGGAAACATAGTCACATTTGAAGCCTTCCCAACAGAGTAATATCCTGTTAACAAAGATTGCATCATTTTATAGTTAAATTTCCCTGGGATTAAAAATTGCAGTTTTAATTGGTTTCAATGGGGACATTTTTGTCCAAAAGGTCCTGAGTGGAACTATTTTGTATTACTGGTGCAAAATAGATTTTTTAAAGGAAATGGGGGTGAAATAGTAAAATTCCAATAAAAATACACTCCTGTACCAAAACGTATGCAGTTTGCAAAATGATTTAAACAAATAAAATAATAAAAAAGACATTGTCCATAAGGACGCACAAGGGTTAAGCATTGCATACTCTAGTGCCGGTCTTCACAACACTACAGAGAAGTGCAGCTTCCCTATCATGTGACTGTATAGAGTGTGTTTGGGACATGCAGGTTCTAGCAGAGAGGCCTGATAAACTGGCTCTTATAAAGCGCTCACTGACTTGTCCTGATGCTCATGTAGATGGGCCAGCTGTAGCTGGGGTTGTTGGAGCCGGCGCCGCTGACCGTACGCAGGCTGATGTTGTACCGACGGCCGGGGAACATGCCCTTCAGGATCCGGCTGCCAGATGTGGGGCTGTGGTAGGGGTTGAACACGGACAGAGGGTCCCTGGGGATCCACTGAAGGTCAAAGTCATCATAATCAGTGTTTTCTGGCCCGCTCCAGGTCATCTCCAGTGAGGTGTTCGTGACTTCTCCAGAGGAGAACGAGACCGGAGGCCGAGGGTCTACAAGGGAATCAGTACTACATTTAAAAAGTATTGATTCTACAGTTCTGATGAAGGAAACTGTACCAATGACCCATCTTCAGGAGTTCTGAGATCGCTCTTACCCGTCCTGCCGGTAGTGGCTGCCATGTTGGAGAGATCTCCACTGTGAGTCAGGACCACGGCCCGGTAGAGTCGTCCAGACACCAGGCTCTGAAACTCGTGACTCCGGCTCTCCGGACCCAGACTGTGCTGTGTGTGTGGAGTCCCGTCGGGGTTGTAGATCAGGAGTGTGTAGCGGCTCACTTCACCCCCGGCCTGTTTCCAGCTCAACCACAGACTCTCAGAGCTTCTTCTGCTGTCCGCACGCAGGAACGTCACAGCCGCAGGGACTGCAGAACACGGTTAACCAAGCTTCTGATTACAGCATAGACATTAATCACAGGTTCTGGCTTTCATGGTCAAATGTGAACAATTAATTGTGATGTAAATATGATCGTGTTTCCGGTTAAACTGCCACGACACTGAACTACCAGGGCTGTCAAAATGGCTGAAAAGCTCAATTCGAATTTCTTAAATATTAGCAAAATTCGAATTATTTTCGAATTCTAAAGGCAATATTTAATGTTAGAGGAGAAAAGTACTGTATTGTCTCCTGTGTCCACAAGAGGGCGCAAGCGAGCGCAATAAGCAAATATAAACCAAATCAAGCATCGCATCTTTTATTGAAATGAAAAAATATTCACTTTTTAAAGTTCATTAACTTTGAAACAATTGTTCTTAAATATAATATAATTTCCTTAAAGGACAAGTTCGGTATTTTACACTTAAAGCCCTGTTTACAGATCGTATCTGATGAAACAGAACGGGTAAGATTAAAATTTGGACACATGCTGCTGTCCCGAGAATTTTAGGTTTATTTCGCTCCCCCCCCCCCCCCCCCCCCACAATGGTTGTCTATGTGCACTGGAAGATTCCGTCCTAAAAACACATTAAACTTTCGTTTACAAAGTACAAAGACGTGAAACTCACCGAGTGGTCAGGGGTGTTCACTGATATGTTCACTCAAAAATCACTGAAAAAGATGCATTCCAACAGGTTTTATCGTAGTTTTTGTCCAACTCCATAGACTTAATAGGACGTGCTGTGAGACCGCAGCACCTTTACGGTATTACTCCGCCACTTCTTCTTCTGCTTCTTCTGTGTATTCAATGAAATGCCAGTGGTTTGCTTGCAATTGGCAAAGGTGCATTATCGCCACCAACTGGGCTGGAGTGTCTATTATTCAAGCTCTCAACGGAAGAATCACGGGTGTGAAGCGTTTGGCAAAATAGGTCCACAAAAGCGAAATAAACCTAAAATTCTCGGGACAGGAGCATGTGTCCAAATTTTAATCTTAACCGTTCTATTTCATCAGATACGATCTGTAAACACGGCTTTAAGTGTAAAATACCGAACTTGTCCTTTAATGTGCATGCAAGGAAAATTTGATTACAATAATGCATAAAACTGTGTTTGTGCTTCAGTAACCTGAGAAAACACACTTCAGCACACAGTGTGATGAACTACATCAACACACAACAGCAAACTGACATTCAGAAACACACTTCTACTCTCTACATCTACATATAGATCATCACACACACCAGACGCTCTTGATCTGAGCGAGTGCTGAGCGCTGTCACACACACACACACACACACACACACATTTAGACACACACACATGCTGAGCTCTTTCTGTTGACAGTGTTTCAGCTGATGAACACACACACACACACACACATGCTGAGCGCTTTCTGTTGACAGTGTTTCAGCTGTTGAACACACACACACACACATGCTGAGCGCTTTCTGTTGACAGTGTTTCAGCTGATGAACACACACTCAAACATACACACACACACACACATGCTGAGCGCTTTCTGTTGACAGTGTTTCAGCTGATGAACACACTCTCAAACACACACACTCAGACACACACACATGCTGAGCGCTTTCTGTTGACAGTGTTTCAGCTGATGAACACACACTCAAACATACACACACACACACACACATGCTGAGTGCTTTCTGTTGACAGTGTTTCAGCTGATGAACACAAACTCAAACACACTCACACACACACACACACACACTCAGCTCTGACCGATGGTTTGGTCAAGTGTGTTGTTGCACAATTTTTTCCCCCAGCTGAGAGAGTTTCGTCAGCAGGAAGAGCCTTTTCCTGCCATTTTTCACAATTAGCAACGACGTTTTTGCATTCAAATGTGCTATTTTTTTATTTTATTCGACAAATATTAAAAATTCTAATTTTTATTTGACAGCCCGAATAAATACACAAAAAACTGTCAGATGTGTGGTGGTTGTTCACCTGTCCGGGCCCAGATGGATGTGTCGTTGGTCTGATCTCCACTGCGGGTCAGAACCACCACCTTGTACGGCGCCCCAGGTCGAAGGTCATGGAAAGAACAGTCCTGCATGCTCACTGGTCCTGGTTTCTGATCATGCAAGCTTTCATCTCCATTATACAGGAACACATCAAATCCATCAAACTCCCCGTCCGGCGGAGCCCAGCGGAACGACAGGCTTGTGGTCGTGTTGCTCAAGACCGACAGGTTATTAACAGATGCTGGATCTGCAACAGACACACTCTCAGACACTGTAACAGGCCCGTTCATCACCATAAAACTGACGGTCTACTCACAGGTTCTGCCCTCAGCCACGGCGTCTCTGCTGCTGATTCCTCCGCTGACGGTCTGCATCCGGATGCGGTATCTCTTCCCCGGCGTGAGCTGTGTGAAGTAATGCTGACGGGTGTCTGCGCTTTGAGAGTTATTAGCCACCAGAGTTCCTCTCTCATCCAGAATCTGCAGCCGATAGCTGTCGTACACCCCCCGCGCCGCCTGCCACGACACCAGCAGACCGGCCGTGCTGCGCTGGTTCTCCACCCGTAGAGACCCCACCGGCGAGGGAACTGCAGGGTTTACAGAGGAGTTCGGGAAATCAGGAATAGATAGGGGTGTAACGATACCCTCATGTCACGATTCCATACATATCACGATACTGAACTCATGATACCATATTATTGCGATACTCCAGGACATGGTAAAAGGTTAACCAAAAATGTACTGTTGATTAAAATGCTAAATTTTGTATTGCATTGTGTGTGTAAATGAATAGGCTTGGACTTGGTGCTGGAAAACCCAAAGCACAGGACAATGGTGACATCAGAATAATTCATGATTCTGAAGCTGAAAATACAGAATTATTTTAGATCAATATGCTTGCACTCTGTCACTTTTACTGGTAACATCAGACATTTGGTGTTATCAGGACCCACACATATTCCCCCATTGCATTATTATACAATTTATGCAATGTAGTAGTAGTAGTGACACTAAGGGCCCTCTCTTGCACCCAGCGCAATTTACTTTGTACACCGACGCATGTATCATTCCTGTTTAGCACCCGACGCACAGCGGACTTTTCCCTCCACAGAAGCACGTCGGTAAATTAGGGAATGAACTTGCGCTCCCGGGGGCGGTTCAGCGAAAAGAGGAGGCGTGTTCCGGCGCAAACGTTCCCTGGTGCTATTTTGCAGTTTCAGAAAACAATTCCGCCACTGACCAGGAGAAACCTAGTCTAAAGTCAGTGGCGCATGTTATTCAGATGCTATTTTAAGGGCGCATGCTTGGCCATAATGTAACGTGTGCACAACACACACACACTTTGCTTCTCTCATCTACACAGACGCAGCAGTTCTCAGGGAAAATATTCCACACGAGGGAAATCATTGTTGTGTCCATGAAGATGTGAAAAATTAGGCATAAATCTAGCTTACACAATTATCATACGCCTGTTTAACCGAAGCTAATCTGGGTGTGTTTCTCCATCCCCAATGTCACTTCTCTGTGTTTTACGGCCCTGACGAGAACGTCGGTCTCCTCGGCTGTGAACCGCTCCTGGCGTGCGTCTGGCAAATCCGTCGTTATAATAGCAATCCGCCATGGAACAAGCGCTCCTGCTCTTAAAGGGAATGTGAGATGTCGCTCTGATTGGTTTATTTCACGTTACGCCCAAACCACACCTATGAGTAATGAAGCTACTTCAGACCAACACATTTTAGATTTGCGTCGGGTGCAAGAGTCATTTATCCCTCCGGTATAATAGCAACAGCGCCCGAGACCCGCCCACAAAGTTACTTGCGTTTCGCGTTTGATACTTGTGTTTCAGATCGTTAAAATAGGGCCCTAAAACTCTGAAAACCTTAATTTTTTTCTCAGAAAGTAATTTTCATTTTGTGTGAACTATCCACAATAAACATTGTCACTATCCAAGATACATATTGTTGCATTTTTGTATTGCAATATATTGTGACAACCCTAGTAATAGAGCAACTGAAATAGGTTTAAGTAGGCTTAAACTGAATATTTTAATATTTATATTAACAGAATAATTGAATGAATGAATGAATGAGGTATTTATATAGTGCATATACCTGTTCGTCCTGTTTCTGTGCTGTTGTTGATCAGAGATCCGCTAATTGATGTAACGGTTATCATGTACTGCTGTCCCGGCAACAGATCCTGGAAACTCATCTCATTCACATGTTTAGGGACTGATCTCTCTTCAGCCGGGCCGCCCATCTGAGAGAGGGACACAGTGTACCGGTCCACATCACCCTGTCCCGGCGTCCAGTTCACTCTCAGACTGCTGCTCTCACCGCCATTACTGATGTGAATGTTCTTCACTTTACTGGGAACTGAAATAGAAAGAAAACATCACAACCTTAAGTATTTCCCAAGATAACTACAGTGAAGAGTCACATTTTTCAACTTTCACATTTCTCCGATATCCATATGCAGCAGTGAGATGTACCTGTTCTGCCTTTGATGAACTGCACACTGAGGTTTGGACCACTGAAGGTGGACACCACGATCTTGTAGAGTCTTCCAGGAGTGAGTGAAGAGAGCAGGTATCTGTTAGTGCTGCTGGTCAGTGTGATGGGTGGAAACACCTTCATGTCATTAAAGAGCAGCTGAACCTCATAATGATCCACATCTCCAGGAGGAGAAACCCACGTCACCAGCAGATCCTCAGTGCCGCTGTCAGCTAGCGAGAGGTTCCGCACTCCTGCCGGCACTGAGAGAGAGAACATAATAATAGTCAACTAAAGTACAGAGATGCAGAACAGAACGACAATAAACTGAACTACAGAACAACATAACTACAGTAAATTAAACAACAGAATAACAACTAAAGCAAAATACAAATCCACAAAACTACTGTAAACCAACTATGGTAAACAACACTGTAAACTACAGAACTACTGTAAACTACACTACAGAACTACTGTAAACTACAGAACTACTGTAAACTACAGAGCTACTGTAAACTATACTACAGAACTATTGTGAACTACACTACAGAACAACTGTAAACTACAGAACTACTGTAAACTACAGAGCTATTGTAAACTACACTACAGAACTACTGTAAACTACAGAACTACACCATGGTTAGTAAACTACACTACAGAACTATGGTGAACTACACTACAGAACAACTGTAAACTACAGAACTACTGTAAACTACAGAACTACTGTAAACTACAGAACTACTGTAAACTACAAAACTACTGTAAACTACAAAACTACTGTAAACTACACTACAGAACTATGGTAAACTACACTACAGTACAATAGAACTATGGTAAACAACACTGCAAAGTTTTATAAATCAAAATGTTACTGAATGAAATGTCCACCCAGGACAAGCTACAGGACTGTGAAGCTTTGGGGGTGTTGGTGGACTCGATCTACTACATCTGTGTTTTGATCTGTGTTTTTTTTGTGTTAATATTGCTTTTTTAAACAATGCATGAAGACAGAATAACGATAGAAGATCCAAAGTAATAACTAAAGGCAGTAACATTTTATTTGTGAACTGATGTTCAGCTGTTCTTTTTCATAGTTAACTTTTATTAAGTTCAGTGAATACTGATCACAGACACAAAGATTTACCTTTATTTCCCCAAGCTGATTGCTCACTAAAAGTCATGTTTTTAGGCCATTTCGAGTTTGATTTTGACGTGACATAAAGAGGTGATTCACTATGGAGCGACAGAAGTACAGTAAAATGAACTATGGAGCTACAGAAGTACAGTAAAATGAACTACAGAAGTACAGTAAAATGAAATATGGAGCTACAGAAGTACAGTAAAATGAACTACAGAAGTACAGTAAAATGAACTATGGAGCTACAGAAGTACAGTAAAATGAACTACAGAAGTACAGTAAAATGAACTACAGAAGTACAGTAAAATTAACTATGGAGCTACAGAAGTACAGTAAACCAGCACAGGCATACTTACATGTCCTTCCGTGAGTTGAGACACTGGACTCATATTTCCCACTCCATGTACTGACAATCACAGTATAGAGTCGGCCTGGCACCAGCCCACTGAACACACACTCATTCTGAGTCTTGGGGACCGTCTTGTTCTGGTGGAAGATGTTGTTGTGCTTAATGGAGACATGATAGTAGTCGAAGTCTCCAGCCGCGGGCCGCCAGTAAACCTTCAGATGGTCATCACGAGCCATGTGTGTGGCCGTAGGGTTCAGCACTGTGGAAGGTTCTAGAGCAGAGAACCGTAGAATAATGTGAAAACCAACTACAAACACCTCCATTACAGGAACTAAACCTGGACAAAACTGCTTATGAATCTTCTTACGTGTGCGCTCCTGAACCATGGTGTGGTTTTCATACTCTCCACTGCGGCTGGTGACGGAGATGCTGTAGAGACGTCCAGACACCAGAGACTTAAACACACACTCTGTACTGAGCTTAGACACAGTGAGGGTGTGAACGGTTCTCTCCTGATCTCTCAGAGTCACAGAGTAGTTGTCCACGTCTCCTTCAGCTGCTCTCCACGACACACTGAGGAAGTCCATGCGCCCGTTGTTGCTCACCGTCACGTCTCTCACAGCGGCTGGAACTGAACACACAACATGAAACCTTCACTGCCAAATATGTGCAGAGCTTTATTCAACTCACAGAGAAACATATAATCATGATGGCTGGTAGTGCTTTATTTGTTTGGTATGTTTTCAGTATCATTACATATAAATATTGTCTGGATAAGGGAGAGGGAACCAAACAAAAAAAAGATATTAAATGTGAATATGTAGTTATATTAAGCCCTATTATTACAAATAATAACACTCCTTGATCTGAATAATGACACTGTTGTCTTTTAGAGCTGCTTCACAGCCGAATTGAACTTTATTTGCATTATTGATCATTATCTTCGTGTTTATCACTGTAAAGCTGCTTTGAAACAATCTGTATTGAATTACGTGATAGAAATAAAGGTGACTTGACTATAAATTACATATTCAGATTTATATAATTGTTTATATAACTTAATAATGGCATTTATTTATTTATAAATAAGATAAAGATGTAATGTTCAGGAGTCTAAATGTCTAAACACTGAAGACTCTGTGTGACTCTGAAGACTTTTTGAGTTTAAGTCAATGATTGTTCGCTCAAAAGAGAACAACATCCTCCCTCCACAACAACATTCCCTGCAGGAAGTCACACACATGACCTTGACATATTCAAGGCTTCCTGAAAATTCCAGGAGCATTCCTGCAGCTCCAGATAAGAGTGTGTGTGAAGTTCAGCGTACCTGTGTCATCCTTCAAGAAAACCTCACTGACATTCCGAAGAAACTATTGTGATGAGCACAGCGCATGAGCACAGCGTTCAGTGTTTTTCCTCTCGTGTGTGTGTGTGAGAGTGTGTGTGCGTGTGTGTGTGTGTGTGTGTGTGTGTGTGTGTGTGTGTGTGTGTGTGTGAGAGTGTGTGTGAGTGTGTGTGTGTGTGTGTGTGTGTGTGTGTGAGAGAGTGTGTGTGTGTGTGTGTGCGTGTGCGTGTGCGTGTGTGTGTGAGTGAGTGAGTGTGTGAGTGTGTGAGTGTGTCTGTGTGTGTGTGAGTGTGTGAGGGCACCTGTGCGTCCATCAGCCACGGTCTGGCGTGAGAGGGCGCTCCTGAGCGCAGTGGTCACCACCGTCCTGTAGAGGGCGCCACACCTCAGGCCCTGGAAGTGGTAGGAGCTGACGTTGGGCGGCACGCTCTCGTTCTTCATGACCACGCTGTCGTGGATGAGGAGCACACGGTACAGATCCACGTCTCCGACCGCCCCGTCCCAGCGCACCTGCAGAGCGTCTGTGCTGCCCTGATTACTGACCCGCAGGTGTGTGACCTGTGCAGGCACTGAACACACACATCACACTTCATCAGTGAACACACACATCACACTTCATCAGTGAACACACACATCACACTTCATCAGTGAACACACATATCACACTTCATCAGTGAACACACACATCACACTTCATCAGTGAACACACACATCACACTTCATCAGTGAACACACACATCACACTTCATCAGTGAACACACATATCACACTTCATCAGTGAACACACACACATCACACTTATCAAACAGAACTAGGGATGCAACGGTTCAAATAGCTCCCGGTTCGGTTTGTATCACGGTTTTAGGTTCACGGTTTCGGTACGGTTCGGTGTGTTCAGGGAAAATAGGACTAATGTCAAATAAAAATAAAGAAAATAAGAACAAATAATCTAACTTACAAGCAACAGCACAAATATGATATGAAAAAGTGATTTTCATGTCTTTTGTTGTTTGGTTAACATTAAAATCACAGACAGCAGGAATATTAGGCACTGATCCATTACACTGATACTGATACACATGCGTTGTCTTTGTCGTCCGTATAATTAACTGAAGGCATAACCGACTATGTCTGCTAAGACACTCATCAAGACGGACATGTTGACAATTTTTGTGTGGATTTGTCCATTAAAGCGCAAGACTTAAAAGAGAACTCAATACTTGAATATTTGCGCGCTGTCTGAGACATGTGTGCGCTTCAGATGAGTATGCGCACACACACACACACACACACCTTCTCACAGCGCGCGTGAGTTCTCTTTTGCATCTTGCTCTTGAATGTTTAAATTGGCAAAGCTTAAATGAGTTTAGTTTGAACACAGATAGCAACGTGTGCAGTTCAGGTCTCGCCTGTGTTCGCGCACTATTAACACCTGGGTGATGACGGCGTAAATGTCCGGTCATGTTCGAGCAAACGGCACTCGCATTGAACAAAGTTTACAAAGAGTAACCGTTTTGATCACGTTTGCTTGATTATCGCTGTTGTAATGTATTATTGGGGAGCTAGCATGTGGATCCATCAACAGAAACATTAGCGGAACTAATATTAAACATTAGCGGTCTGTTTTACGTGTTGTTATTTTCAACAAACCAGATCATAGATGCGTCATCAGGTTTGAGATCAACCGCGGTGCAAGTGCATGCCGAACGGTACCGTTCATTTTGTTTACCGAGAACCGCTACACCCCTGAACCGAACCCTGATGAAAGCAGAGTGACTCACGGGTTGTTCCTGTGATGTGGGCGGAGCTACTCAGAGCTCCACTATTGGTGGTCACAGTGATAGTGTAGGTGTGTCCAGGCGTCAGGCTGTTAAAGCTGCACTGCTGCACGTCTCGATCTAACGTCCTTCTGTCCACAGTCGAGTCTCCGTCCCTCAGCAGGACGGTGTAGTCGTCCCACTCGCCCACAGGACGGTTCCACACAGCGCTCAGAGACGTCTCGCTGCTGTGACGGAGATTCAGCGACTGAACGGGCCGGGGAGCTCAACAGAGAGGAACACAGAGATATTTCACAATCTACGCTGCCTCTCAGGTCTTATCATTCTGGGCTGAGTTTCCCGAAGGTATCGCTAGCCATCAATGGCAATTTCCGTCGTTATCAGGATAGTTCAACGAGTCGTGTTTCCCAAAACCATAGTTCTAACGAACATGCGCAAACAGCATCGCAAAGTTGTGTGTTTGGAACGACAGATCTCGACCTTTGGTTAGAAGCAGAGTTTATTGTTTTCATGACATGTGGACTCAATAAATCCTTATCTTGAGCAAAATAATCAAGCTGACATTCAATACAATCTGTATCTTTTATTTAGAATACATACAAATGTAATTTACGTCTTTTAGTTTGTCAAAAGATTTAAAGCACCGTTATTGAAGAGTGTGCATGTGTGAACGAGCTCTAGTGCGTAAGAACGAGCCTATGATTGAATCTGGAAATAAAGCAAAATAACTGAGAAAAATTTGAAATATTCCTCAGATGACATGTCCGTAATTTATAGCAAAACATCGAGCATTAATTCGATCTCAAACAGATTCATTAAAAGTAGTTATTATAACCCACCCCGTGTGTGACATCATAACCAACGTGGTTGAACGACCAATTTGCGACAGTATGATTTTGGGGAACAGTCGTGACTAGCTAGTTGATGCATCGTACTATGGCAGTGAAGCAGCGAGTTACGGCGTTGTACGGGAAACACACCCCTGGTCTCTAGATATGGGCACTGTTCATTGTGATACAGTTATATATGAGTGAATCTGTTCAGCATGTTCAGTAAGGCTGGGATTCAATTACAAAAATAAGCATTGTGTGTTCATAGACCAGTCCAAATGTTGGGGTTGAATTCACTCTTCAAAAGAGCCGTATTCAGTTTACTTTTTAGAAGTGTGTTAAAGGATCAGTTCACTTCAGAATTAAAGTTTCCTGATAATTTACTCTCCCCCTCGTTAGCCAAGATGTTCATGTCTTTTCGACTGAAGAATGGGAAGAACTACTACACATCTTTTTGGCCCCTGTTGGCTCGTGCAGTTTCAGTGCAGTGGTTGAATCAGTCACACACCTAGTCTCCCGTGGCAGTCTGCGGTCGAGCTCAGACCTCCGCTCTCCACGCTGACGGACGCCCGGTACAGCCGGCCGGGAACCAGAGTCCAGTTAGTGAAGCTGAGCTCCAGCACACTCCTGTCAGCGGTGCGGTTCGCCAGCACAGGCGAGCCGTTGAACAGCAGGATCCGGTAGACATCCCAGCCGCCGTCAGGAGGAGACCAGGACAAGCGCAGGACCTTCTCATTCAGGGCCTCCAGCTTCAGATGAGCCGCCCATCCTGGTGCTGATGAGCAACACATACACACGCGCACACACAAACACACACACGCGCACACGCACACAGAGTCTCCGTTTATTTCTGTCTACCTACCACTGGCTGTCTGATAACATGCTTATGCTCTAAAAACGGTGTTGTTTCTAAAACAATAAAATCGTAATTAGAATGTTATTAAAACAACATTTATTTGTAATTTTCCAAGAACATTCACCAAATACCAATGACATCATAATGACATTCAGAGAAGGTTGTTCTGAGGACATTATGATGACATTCATCTAGTACAAATAACATTATAAGGATGTTCCAAAAATGTTAAGAGAACGTTCATAAAGTAAAAACATCATTAATATATTCCAAGAACATTGTTCCAGGAGTATTTTCTCTCAATATCATAAGAATGCATATCAAATATTAATAAGGTTATCAGAACGTTTCATCTTAACCGGTAGAAAATGTTTCCTGTTAGTTGACAAGGAAATTAATAATTTGTTATTCATATATGCATACAGTATCTATAGTGGTAAGTGGTTTTAAATGGTTTACGATGCACAACTCATGTTTTTCATCATATTTCTTACCTGTTCTTCCAGTTGTCCTGCTCTCAGCTGTTAGTTCCCCACTCTTCGTCTTCACCGACACCTGATAAACGTGTCCGGGTGTCAAGCCGCTGAAGAGCCAGTGAGAAGCATTTGGAGGAAGGGTGAGGGCCTGTTCAAAGGAGCCGGAGCGAGACAGAGACAGCTGGTAGGACTCCATGTGTCCGACTGCAGGAGTCCAGACGGCTTCGAGAGAGTCCTGACTGCCGTTGCTTTGCAGAGTCAATGATGTGACAGGAGCAGGATCTACAGGAATGACAAAAGTCAATGATGTGACAGGAGCAGGATCTACAGGAATGATAAGAGTCAATGATGTGACAGGAGCAGGATCTACAGGAACGACAAGAGAGTCAATGATGTGACAGGAGTAGGATCTACAGGAACGACAAGAGAGTCAATGATGTGACAGGAGCAGGATCTACAGGAACGACAAGAGAGTCAATGATGTGACAGGAGCAGGATCTACAGGAACAACAAGAGAGTCGATGTGACGGGAGCAGGATCTACAGGAACAACAAGAGAGTCAATGATGTGACAGGAGCAGGATCTACAGGAACAACAAGAGAGTCAATGATGTGACAGGAGCAGGATCTACAGGAATGACAAGCGAGTCAATGATGTGACAGGAGCAGGATCTACAGGAACAACAAGAGAGTCAATGATGTGACAGGAGAAGGATCTACAGGAACGACAAGAGTCAATGATGTGACAGGAGCAGGATCTACAGGAACGACAAGAGAGTCAATGATGTGACAGGAGCAGGATCTACAGGAACAGCAAGAGTCAATTATGTGACAGGAGCCGGATCTACAGGAACAGCAAGAGTCAATTATGTGACAGAAGCAGGATCTACAGGAACAACAAGAGAGTCAATGATGTGACAGGAGCAGGATCTACAGGAACGACAAGAGAGTCAATGATGTGACAGGAGCAGGATCTACAGGAACAACAAGAGAGTCAATGATGTGACAGGAGCAGGATCTACAGGAACGACAAGAGAGTCAATGATGTGACAGGAGCAGGATCTACAGGAACAACAAGAGTCAATGATGTGACAGGAGCAGGATCTACAGGAACAACAAGAGAGTCAATGATGTGACAGGAGCAGGATCTACAGGAACGACAAGAGAGTCAATGATGTGACAGGAGCAGGATCTACAGGAACAGCAAGAGTCAATTATGTGACAGGAGCAGGATCTACAGGAACAGCAAGAGTCAATGATGTGACAGGAGCAGGATCTACAGGAACAACAAGAGAGTCAATGATGTGACAGGAGCAGGATCTACAGGAACGACAAGAGAGTCAATGATGTGACAGGAGCAGGATCTACAGGAACAACAAGAGTCAATAATGTGACAGGAGCAGGATCTACAGGAACAACAAGAGTCAATGATGTGACAGGAGTAGGATCTACAGGAACAACAAGAGTCAATGATGTGACAGGAGCAGGATCTACAAGAACAGCAAGAGTCAATGATGTGACAGGAGCAGGATCTACAGGAACAACAAGTGAGTCAATGATGTGACAGGAGCAGGATCTACAGGAACGACAAGAGAGTCAACGATGTGACGGGAGCAGGCTCTACAGGAACGACAAGAGAGTCAACGATGTGACAGGAGCAGGATCTACAGGAACGACAAGAGAGTCAATGATGTGACAGGAGCAGGATCTACAGGAACGACGAGAGAGTCAATGATGTGACGGGAGCAGGATCTACAGGAACGACAAGAGAGTCAATGATGTGACAGGAGCAGGATCTACAGGAACAACAAGAGAGTCAATGATGTGACAGGAGCAGGATCTACAGGAATGACAACAGAGTCAATGATGTGACAGGAGCAGGATCTACAGGAACAACAAGAGTCAATGATGTGACAGGAGCAGGATCTACAGGAACGACAAGAGAGTCAATTATGTGACAGGAGCAGGATCTACAGGAACGACAAGAGAGTCAATGATGTGACAGGAGCAGGATCTACAGGAACAGCAAGAGTCAATTATGTGACAGGAGCCGGATCTACAGGAACAGCAAGAGTCAATTATGTGACAGGAGCAGGATCTACAGGAACAACAAGAGAGTCAATGATGTGACAGGAGCAGGATCTACAGGAACGACAAGAGAGTCAATGATGTGACAGGAGCAGGATCTACAGGAACAACAAGAGAGTCAATGATGTGACAGGAGCAGGATCTACAGGAACGACAAGAGAGTCAATGATGTGACAGGAGCAGGATCTACAGGAACAACAAGAGTCAATGATGTGACAGGAGCAGGATCTACAGGAACAACAAGAGTCAATGATGTGACAGGAGCAGGATCTACAGGAACAACAAGAGTCAATGATGTGACAGGAGCAGGATCTACAGGAACAGCAAGAGTCAATGATGTGACAGGAGCAGGATCTACAGGAACAGCAAGAGTCAATGATGTGACAGGAGCAGGATCTACAGGAACAGCAAGAGTCAATGATGTGACAGGAGCAGGATCTACAGGAACAACAAGTGAGTCAATGATGTGACAGGAGCAGGATCTACAGGAACGACAAGAGAGTCAACGATGTGACGGGAGCAGGCTCTACAGGAACGACAAGAGAGTCAACGATGTGACAGGAGCAGGATCTACAGGAACGACAAGAGAGTCAATGATGTGACAGGAGCAGGATCTACAGGAACGACGAGAGAGTCAATGATGTGACGGGAGCAGGATCTACAGGAACGACAAGAGAGTCAATGATGTGACAGGAGCAGGATCTACAGGAACAACAAGAGAGTCAATGATGTGACAGGAGCAGGATCTACAGGAATGACAACAGAGTCAATGATGTGACAGGAGCAGGATCTACAGGAACAACAAGAGTCAATGATGTGACAGGAGCAGGATCTACAGGAACGACAAGAGAGTCAATTATGTGACAGGAGCAGGATCTACAGGAACGACAAGAGAGTCAATGATGTGACAGGAGCAGGATCTACAGGAACAGCAAGAGTCAATTATGTGACAGGAGCCGGATCTACAGGAACAACAAGAGAGTCAATGATGTGACAGGAGCAGGATCTACAGGAACGACAAGAGAGTCAATGATGTGACAGGAGCAGGATCTACAGGAACAACAAGAGTCAATGATGTGACAGGAGCAGGATCTACAGGAACAACAAGAGTCAATGATGTGACAGGAGCAGGATCTACAGGAACAGCAAGAGTCAATGATGTGACAGGAGCAGGATCTACAGGAACAGCAAGAGTCAATGATGTGACAGGAGCAGGATATACAGGAACAGCAAGAGTCAATGATGTGACAGGAGCAGGATCTACAGGAACAACAAGTGAGTCAATGATGTGACAGGAGCAGGATCTACAGGAACAGCAAGAGTCAATGATGTGACAGGAGCAGGATCTACAGGAACAACAAGTGAGTCAATGATGTGACAGGAGCAGGATCTACAGGAACGACAAGAGAGTCAACGATGTGACGGGAGCAGGCTCTACAGGAACGACAAGAGAGTCAACGATGTGACAGGAGCAGGATCTACAGGAACGACAAGAGAGTCAATGATGTGACAGGAGCAGGATCTACAGGAACGACGAGAGAGTCAATGATGTGACGGGAGCAGGATCTACAGGAATGACAAGAGAGTCAATGATGTGACAGGAGCAGGATCTACAGGAACAACAAGAGAGTCAATGATGTGACAGGAGCAGGATCTACAGGAACAACAAGAGTCAATGATGTGACAGGAGCAGGATCTACAGGAACGACAAGAGAGTCAATTATGTGACAGGAGCAGGATCTACAGGAACGACAAGAGAGTCAATGATGTGACAGGAGCAGGATCTACAGGAACGACAAGAGAGTCAATGATGTGACAGGAGCAGGATCTACAGGAACAACAAGAGAATCAATGATGTGACGGGAGCAGGATCTACAGGAACAACAAGAGAGTCAATGATGTGACAGGAGCAGGATCTACAGGAACAACAAGAGAGTCAATGATGTGACAGGAGCAGGATCTACAGGAACGACAAGCGAGTCAATGATGTGACAGGAGCAGGATCTACAGGAACAACAAGAGAGTCAATGATGTGACAGGAGCAGGATCTACAGGAACGACAAGAGTCAATGATGTGACAGGAGCAGGATCTACAGGAACAGCAAGAGTCAATGATGTGACAGGAGCAGGATCTACAGGAACAACAAGAGAGTCAATGATGTGACAGGAGCAGGATCTACAGGAATGACAAGCGAGTCAATGATGTGACAGGAGCAGGATCTACAGGAACAACAAGAGAGTCAATGATGTGACAGGAGCAGGATCTATAGGAACAACAAGAGTCAATGATGTGACAGGAGCAGGATCTACAGGAACAGCAAGAGTCAATTATGTGACAGGAGCAGGATCTACAGGAACAGCAAGAGTCAATTATGTGACAGGAGCAGGATCTACAGGAACAACAAGAGAGTCAATGATGTGACAGGAGCAGGATCTACAGGAACGACAAGAGAGTCAATGATGTGACAGGAGCAGGATCTACAGGAACAACAAGAGTCAATGATGTGACAGGAGCAGGATCTACAGGAACAACAAGAGTCAATGATGTGACAGGAGCAGGATCTACAGGAACGACAAGAGAGTCAATGATGTGACAGGAGCAGGATCTACAGGAACAACAAGAGTCAATGATGTGACAGGAGCAGGATCTACAGGAACAACAAGAGTCAATGATGTGACAGGAGCAGGATCTACAGGAACAGCAAGAGTCAATGATGTGACAGGAGCAGGATCTACAGGAACAGCAAGAGTCAATGATGTGACAGGAGCAGGATCTACAGGAACAGCAAGAGTCAATGATGTGACAGGAGCAGGATCTACAGGAACGACAAGAGAGTCAATGATGTGACAGGAGCAGGATCTACAGGAACGACGAGAGAGTCAATGATGTGACGGGAGCAGGATCTACAGGAACGACAAGAGAGTCA